>CM045771.1:62890193-63283958 GCA_025200525.1 Camellia lanceoleosa | reverse complement strand
TTCAGGTCATTCTTGTGTGCAAATTGAAGCCGAGTAGTCTTTCCAATGGTGGAAGCCTAACATCAAAATTCCAACTGTGCTAAGAGATATCCTCTTTTAGTGAAGACTACTCAGTTTCGGTCCAGCAGTTGATACCCTACTTCAACCAGCCATATCTCTCTCATCGGCCTCGGCAGAAGATTCTTGAGTGAAAAATGAAGCCGAAGTCTTCTTTCCAACGGTGGTAGCCTCATGCTGAACTCCAAGTGTACAAATGGATAGGCCCGATTTAGCGAGGGCTTTGCTCGACTCTATCTTAGCGGTTCATGCCTATATTCTTCCCAACTTGGTTTCTTCCTCTTCTCCTCTTTTCTTCAACTCAAACCCTACACAAGGTGTTTTGAAATATTTTTCAAAAGATTTTATCTCTCTTTCATTCATTTCCACTTTGTCCTTACTCGATTGCGAAAAACACAACATTTAAGAAGCGAAGTGGAACATCGTAAGAACATTTTCAAAAACTATTTTGAAGAGGGTTTCAAGGTCTAAAATCTATTCAAAATAGTTTTGGTCCAAAAAAGGGGTGTGAGGTTTGGATTTGGGGCTCTTCTTGCCAAAGAAATTGACATTTGCATAATATAGCTTTGCATCACTAAATGGCAATCGATGGTGCCCAAGTCTCTTAAGGCGGTAAAAATGGGGTGTCTACACAACTTCTTTAGATTCGACTCTTAGAAGTTTAGAGGGCGTTGTTCGAAGGAGTTGAAGTTTCAACATTATTGGTGGAACTTTGAGCGATATTTGAGAACCTCTTTTCTTAAAGAATGAATCAATTTTTTTGTTTGCTATGATTAACAACTTTCAATAATTATCATTCAACAACTTTGAAAGCAATTAATTTAAGAATAATAATAATTATTATTGCACTATATTTTTAATGTAAATAGACTCTAGAAAAAACTTTCCAAAATCTTATATGCTAGCACAATCCTATCATATTCTAAAAGTCATAAAATATATGGCACAAAATAACATTTAGATTTTTATCCAAATTCTTAGAGGAAATCAATAAATCATAACCTAAAAGCCTATTCAATTATCAAGAGATCACACAGTACCTACCAATTACAATAAATCATAGAATTAAAAAAAAATTCACAATATTTAGTTAATAATTGTACCAATAACAATTATCAGATTTTCATCGCACCAATAACAAATTAAAATCAAAATAATCACATTATTCAATCTAAAATCACAATCAATCATAATATTAGGTCTAAAAGCAAAAATAATCACATCACATTGAAGTGAAGGATATCGGATAACTTGCAATCGAGTCCACGGTTCCACCATCTATACCCGGCTTCGGACAGAAGCCTCCACCGGACCAGCGGCAGAACGATCCGACAACAAAGCTTCTCCGTTTCTTCCCTCGTCTCTTTGCTCCTCTCTCTTCAGCGACAACTCTCGAGATCGGTTGTTTTCTTTTCTTTTTAATCTTAGTGCTTTGTTTAAACAAACTTCTCCAACAAGCCTTATAGTTTATATATTTGTAAAAGTTTCATATTTTACACTTTGACCCCTAAAGTATCTAAAATTTTGCTTTCATCTTGACCTAATTTAAAAAATACATATACATGAAATTTAAAATAGATTATTATATATGTTAACTAATTCAAAAAAATAATTCCAAATAGTTTAAAAATTGAAATTACTCTATATAATTTTGAAATTATCTAAAAAAAAATTGGGGGTGCGAACTCCTATAATTTTAAATTATTTTAAAATTTCAAGTATAATATATGATATTTTTCAAATTTTTAGAGGTGTGGTGGCCCCAACCCCCCTAAATCTATCATTGTACATGTTTATATATATATATATATATATATAACTCAGATCACACCATACGTAATGTTGATCCCTTCACGCTGCACCATATATACGTATAAGAAAGCCGCCTTCGCTGACTTGCATCAGTTGTGCAGATTCGTTGCCATACTACAAAATTCGCATACATGTTCTACATTAAAGGTGGCTTGTTTGAGGTCTTCTAGTCTTAGACGTCACTATCGCTGACTCTTAGAAGTGCAATTGTGGCTGTGCAGATGACAAACAAAACAACAATCAAGCAACTACTACAACAAAACTGTTTTTTTTTCTTCTTCTTCTTCTTCTTCTTCTTCTTCTTCTTCTTCTTCTTCCTCTCTCTCTCTCTCTCTCTCTCTCTCTTTCTTTTATGACATTACATCAACGATATATAGTAAATACAAGTTATAATTTTTTTTATTTTACGACTTTCTATTTTTTCATATTGTAAATAATATTCTAACAATGGTATATCAATCGCCTATTCTATTAATGCTAATAATGATTTTTTTTACAACTTCTAATGTTAGTCATAAATAATGAACCTTTTATGACATGTGTAGGGCATGCTATTAATAGAATTTGGATGCTATTGAAAGTATTGTTGTTTTATCGGCGTTGACTTTGGTAGATTTCTAAAATCTATGAATAGTGTGGGGACATATTTTGTGAATGACAACATGTGGCCAAGGTGTATAAGTGCGGTCAGTGCCACATATCTGGTCTTGGCAAGTAATCTCGGCTAATTTGAGGTTACCCTCTGAAGATCTTGGGAATCGAAATGAGCGGATAAGCTATAAGAGTCCTAGAATGAGGAGGACTTGACCTAGATAAGGATAAAGCTCTTAGGCGGTTTATCTTTATCTGTCGGAAAGTCAAGGATGATCATTGGGCCAAAGTTCAAGAGAAGCTAGGCTTCTATAGAGATCGAGTTAGTGCAAGCTATAAAAAAGAGCACCCTCGTGAGTCTAAAGATGCGCTTTTTGTTTCTGGCTAGTGAGTTAAGCACTATTTGTTATCTTTAAGAGATAATTAGTCTTGACTTGATCGTCGAAGTGCTTGGTGGAAAAACCACTAGGAGTCTTATCTTTTCTGTGACGGTCGTTAGGGCAATCTATTATTTGGTGTTCTTCAATGAGTACTGTTTGGTAGTGTGGTGAAATCAACACCTGATTTAAGCGCCGTCGTGGGAAAGAAAGAAGAATAGATGGCCAACAGCGGATGAAAGAAGATTAGGGATGACATCCCCTGGAAGTAGTAAACACTTTGACCCTAGCAGAGGAGGAGGCGCAATGAAGAACCGGGGAGCAAAATCAGGAAAAAAGCGTCTGCAAAGGAGTCATGTCAAAGAAGGCAAGCCGAGGCAGTATTACAATGAAAGTGACCTCCAGGTATAGAAAGATAGATGCCTGATGAGGGACGATGAGATGAAAGGGATGGAAAATAAATTGGCGGACCTGCAATTGGTTGTTAATTTCATGATGCAGAACAACATCATGCAACCACCATTCCATTTGAGGACATGTTGATCCCAGCGGCCAGAATGATGTTGAAAATGGGGTAGAAAGCAATCATGGTCCTAGCATGACAGGGCGATGGAGTCTTCTCCCGGGCCTTCACGGGAGGTCGGGCAAGGAGAATCGATAAGAGGAGAGTCTCAGAAGACACATCGTACCAAAGAATCCTTTGCCAAAGAACATTGGCATGCTCAAGGGAAGGAGTTTTGCTTTGACACAACAAATGGAGGGGCGTCAAGAGGACTCCAATGTGTATTTGAGGCAGTGCACCCAAAAGGTGAAGTCAGATTGACGGTAGGGTCTTAGACGGAACTAAGGAGGATTTGAGAGACTACCCACGGAGGAAGCGACAAGATGCCAAGGTCACATCTCGGTTAAGTGAGCGTCATTCTCGATGAAATTTGGACAAGTTTGAGGCCACTGAAAAAGATTCCACATGCCGAGATTCCAAATATCTGACGGCAAGTCGATCTAACTTCACGTCGACGTACTGAACTCAATAGCCTTTGTACACTAGGAGCGAGCGCTCTTGTGTAAAGTATTCCTCGTCCTTTAGGAAATCATATCAAACTAGTTTCACAAGTTGCGAAAAGAAATTGTGAAGAGTTGGGAAGGCTGGCGAAATGTTAGTGGCGGGTTTGTGACAAACAAGCTGACCATTGAGGTAAACTCCTAATGGCTCTAAGTTGGCGAGGATGAAAGCCTCGGGGCTTATGCCAAAAGGTATTATGAAGTGTTTAAGAATACGGTGCAATCAAAAATTGGCGGTCGTTTCTTTTAAGAACAACGAGCGATACGCACTTGAAAGTCAGGCAAAGATCTTTGCCCAAAAGTATGGAGGAACTCATGGCGGGATCGAGAAGTATGCAAGAGAAGAAGACACGCGAGGGACAAAGGCGTCGAAGCAAGAGAAGAAAGCGACTCGTCGAAGCAAGGCAGAAATACTAGATATAACGAGCAAGAGGCGTACTAAGGGGTGCCTGTTTGTCACCACAGTGTTAGAATCGGTCTACAAAATCCTAGAGAATCGAGGAACCAACCTTACTACAAAGCACCGAGAAGATCCTGGCGAGTTTATGGGAAGAAGCCTAAGGAAACATTGTGCCTACCATAATGAGGATGAGCACTGACTTAGGGTCTGAGCCCTAAAACATACTTAGAAGACACAGTGGACAAGGCCACTTGAGGACTGGTGGATGAGAACGAACAAGGAAAGAGCAGGCAAGGTTGCCTCAGGCACTGGCAGCACCACCTATACCAGCACCTCAACCACAAGTAGAAGGACCTCGAGTGATCAATATGATTCACTCGAGGGTCAATGAGAATGAAAAACGTGGAGAGACTCAAAGGGTAAGACACTTATAACACGTGTGTCAGGTCTAGCAAAAAAGGCCTAGGGCAGGCAAATGCCAGGGACCAATGGTATCTTTTACTGAAGCCGACCTAGACATGGTGCAGCATCTACACAATGATGCTCTCATGATATCCTTGAAGATTGGAGAGTGCCAGGCAAGGCGCATTCTAGTTAACCAAGGCAACTCTTGTGACATCATGTATGTCAGATGCTACAAGGAGCTTGGCCTTCACCAAGATGATGCAGAGCATCCAATGGTCGGGTTCAATGGAACATCGACATGGCCTTTAGGGGCAATAAAGTTGAAGAGTGCGGTAGGCACCGGGAAAGTGACCATAAATTTATAATCATTGACACCCATACCTTACAGCGTTATCACAGGAAGGCTATGGTACGCATGCAATAGGGCTATTCCTCAACACTGCACTAGCTATTGCGGTTCCCAACAGAACATGGAATTGAGGAGGTCAAAAGGGATCAGGTACAAGCAAAGAATTGATCCATGGTAGTAACGAAATCCACCTGCAACATACGAGAAACAGAAACAGTAGAGATTGAGGATGAGTACATGGAGATCCTTGATAACGTTAGCAAAGAACCAAACGAGAAAAGTGAAGAAGCCCTGAAGAAGATCCTAGTCCAGCAAGGGGATGAAGATCGCTTTTTCTTTCTCAGCTCAAGCTTGGCTGAAGAAAAAGAAAAGGAGTTAGAGGCGTTCTTGAAAGTAAACATTGAGGTATTTGCCTGGACACCATCTCTGAGATGCAGGCATTGACCGAGGTCACCACCATAGACTGAATGTGGACAGGTCGGCCAAACTTGTCATCCAGCGAGCAAGAGGCCTACCTTGATGCATGTTGAGGCAGTAAAAGAGGAGATAGATACACTATTAGAAGCTAGAGCCATTCGAGAGGTAAACTACCCAACATGGTTATCGAACATAGTTGTTGTGAAGAAGAAGAATAAGAAGTGAAGGGTCTGCGTGGACTTCACCAGCCTGAACAAGGCTTGTCCTAAGGACAGTTTCCCACTCCCTAAGATTGACCAATTGGTGGATGCCACTTCAGGGCATGGAATGATAAGCTTCCTGGACGCTTATAGGGGGTTCCATCAGATAGCCATGTACCCCCCTCATGAGGAGAAGACTGCATTTATCACCCTAAAAGAGCTATAGTGCTACAGAGTGATACCTTTCGGGTTGAAAAATGCCGAAGTAACTTACCAGAGATTGGTGACTAGGATGTTCAGACATCTAATAGGCAAAATAGTGGAGGTATACATTGATGACATGGTCGTGAAGACCAAAGAGCCTGAGGACCATCTGGCCAACCTGAAAGCAGTCTTTGATATCTTGAGGACATTTCGGCTCTGACTCAATACATCTAAGTGTGCATTTGGAGTTGGGTCAGGAAAGTTCCTGGGATACTTGGTTACCAGAAGGGGCATTGAGGTGAGCCTAGATCAGATCAAGGCCATCTTGGACTTGAAGAGCCCAACATTGGCAAAACAAGTACAGATGTTGACTAAAAGGGCATGACCTGAATAGGTTTATAAGCGAAGTTCTAACAAGTGCAAACCTTTCTTTAGTTGATGAAAAAGCCACGAGTTCTTGTAGACGGAAGATGAAGTCGCCTTGGCCAACTTGAAAAAATACTTGACCACAACCTAGTTCTCTCAAATCTAGTACTTGGAGATGAAATGTTTTTATATAGCGGTTTGAGCATGCGATGGCGCGTGGTAATTAGAGAAGAAAGGGAGAATAGATGGTAGTTTACTATGTGGTAAAACCCTAGCAGATGTAGAGACGGATACCTACCCTTGGGCCCGACCTTGGCCTTAGTAATGGCTTCGAAATTGAATCATTACTTTCAAGTCCACAAGATTGTGGTGATGGCGAGCATCCTTTGAAGTCCCTATTGCGGCAAGGAGATCGACATGCGAGGATAACGGATGGGCGATAGTATTGGGCAATCGACTTGGAATTTAGGCGAAAGCAATCAAAGGCGAGTTGGCGAGTTCACCTAGAGCCATCCGTCCCGATGAGCCGTGGCTTAGCATGTCGGGGAGAACAAGAAGAGATCCGGTGGGAATGAAAAACCCCATAGCGAGCAAAAGAAAAAAGAAACTCAAGCCTGCGATATTTACATCGGCAACTCCTTCCGCTTTGTTTGTTGATGGGAGGTCAAACGGAGATAGGAAGTGGGGGCGAAGTAGTATTAGTATCTCGAGATGGACAAATGTTAAAACAATCAATTTGTTTGGGGTTCAAAGCCTCCAACAATGAAGAGTATGAAGCATTGATCGTAGGATTGAAATTTGGCGGCAACAATGGAAGCCAAGCGAGGTTGTGGTCTTTATGACTCCTAGCTAATTCTGAACCAAGCAACGGTGAGTATCTGACTCAAGATGAAAGAATGATAGCCCTCGTTAAAGAGGTTGTTAAACTCTTGGCCTTGTTTCAAGGCCGACTGACAGTGGTGGCCGAGATGACAACGACCCAGCTTTGCTAACAGCTAGTGCAATGAAATCAAAGGAGGCAAGGACAATAATGGTTGACTACTTATCGGGCCCAAGTCTTGGAACCACTAATCATAGAGTATGAAGTGATGTGTGTGGAGATGGGACCAAGTTGGATGGATGCAATAGTAGTGTTCCTTAGAGATGGGAAGCTACGGAGGGCGAGAAAAAGAGGCACAAGACCCAGTGAAGTTAGCAAGGTTTAGTCTAACGCAAAGGACATCTCTCTGAAGGTCTTTACCGATCCTTTTGAGATGTGTGCATCCTTCACAAGTTGAAGACTTCTTGTATGAAATACACGAAGGGTATGTGGAAACCATCTTTGAGGACAGGTCACTTGCTCATAGGGCCATTACTTAGGAAGTCTTGGTGGCCTATGAGAAGGATCTTTGAAGCCTATGTCAAAAGTCGAGAAGTGTCACGAGTTCACACATTTGATACATCAACCCGGATGATTTAAATCCGATATCTAGTCCTTAGCCATTTGCCCGGTGGGGCATGGATCTGAATTGAGCAACTACCCCAAGCAATTTGGATAGAAAATTCACGCTAGTAGCGATGAGACTACTTCACCAAGTGGGTAGAAGCGAGAACCCTTATGAAGATTCGAGATGTTGATGTGAAGAATGTCATATGGAAGAACATCATTACGGTTGGGATTCCAAGGGCAATAATAGCAGACAATGGCACACAGTTTGACAATAAGCTAATCAAAAGCTTCTGTGCCAAATACAAAATCAAGAACTACTATTCCATTCCAAGCTTCCCTCAAAGCAATGGTCAAGCAAAAGCATCCAACAAAACTATCTTGGTTGGGATCAAGAAGAGGCTACAAGCAGCAAAAAAAAAGTGGGTAGATGAGTTGCCCAATGTACTCTGGGCATATCGAACTACTCCAAGAAGATCAACTAGAGAATCCTATTTGCCATGGCTTATAGTGCAGGCGATAATCCCATTAGAAGTCGGCATCCCAGGGATCAGAAGCCAGGGAGTAGAGAATGGGATTAATGAGGCATTTCTGGCCCGAGATCTCGACCTGTTGGAAAAAAGAATGGAGAGAGTAGCAATTTGGCTGGGGGCATACCAGCAGTAGCTTGCTAGAGCTTATAATAAGAAGGTCAACCCACGAGAATTCCAAGTTGGGGACCTCGTCCTAAGAAAGGTTGTCGGCAACAAGAAGGATCCCAGAGAGGGCAAGCTTGGCCCAAATTGGGAGGGACATTCTAGAATCATCTCGATCATGGGTAATGGGGCATATCGACGAAGGCGGTGAAGGCAAAAAGTTACCAAGACCATGAAATACTTGCAACTTGAAGTTCTTTTATCATTAGATTTTTAGCTTTTTTGAAGTTTTTTGTTATTAGCCGAAGTAATAATAAAATTTTAGCTCAATTTTTAATTTCAAACTTGTGTAATCTGTTGACCGATCACTTGGCGATGTTTCTAATTGAAACATGACGAATAACTTAGACTTATTATATGGCAAAGTTGAATTATACTTGCATATAATAGAGTTGAACTAAGTTGGCGATGTTTACGATTGAAACATAATGAATAACTAGACTTATTATATGTGAGTTGAATTATACTTGCATATAATAGAGTTGAACTAAGTTGGCGATGTTTTGATTAAAACAATGACGAATAACTTAGACTTATTATATGACAAAGTTGAATTATACTTGCATATAATAGAGTTGAACTAAATTGGCGATGTTTTAATTGAAACATGAGGAATCATAAACTCATTATATGGCGAGTTGCAATTATATTTGCATATAAAGGAGTTAAACTAAGTTGGATTAACCTAGGTTTTACCATCTCGAGAATCAAACCCGGTGAAATTAAGTGCATTTTAGTAAAAGATCATGAAGAGAAACCAAGGTTGATAGCCTCGGCTAGTCTTTATTGAACCTAACCGACAACAAGATCATAAGCACATGCTTAATGTAAACATAAGCGAAACTTAAGTTTACATTAGGGGGCAGAGAGTTGGAGAATGATGCTTGGGAGTTGGAATTTACAAGCTAAAGTTGGCTTAACACTTGTTTAAATTTTTAGAAAAATTTACAAGTTGAAATTAAGCTGATGTGATATTGAAAGAAGTATCTACGTACTTACCGAGATTACCAAGTTGCCAAACTTGGAAAGCATGGAAGACTGAAGTCTTGATAAAAGACAATAAGTAAAGTGGCAAGTTTTAGATAACACCTGTGAAAATATCTTTACAATGTTTTCAAGTATTAAGACAAGGCCAAGATGAACAAATTGGAAGTTATGACCGAGGTATTTTCCCCGAGGAGATTGCACAAATAAGGTGCACTTTTGAAAATATGCAAAAATATTCTAAGTATGGAATGGCACATAGCGGAAAAAAAGGCATACATTCAAACACTTGGAAGAAAATGTAAAGACATGCATTCAGAAAAGAAAGTTGTTCAGATACAAAAAGGCACTTGACGGACATAGGAGATTACTTGTTCATTTACAAAGAGTAAAGAGGAACATCAGTCAAATAAAAGCTATACATCGTTCAAAAAGCAAAAATTACAATGCACAGAAAATAAAAGCTCTTAGTCAAAGACTACTCGGCATCAGTGGCAGGATGTGTCCCAGAAGACTGCTGTGACATCTTTTCGGCAGCCTTCTCAGCCTTAACCTCGACGTCAATTTCTTGCAAAGTCTGATCAAGGCTCTTCTCGGCGATAGGCACCTCAGATGTAGTCTTCTTAGGGGAGGCACCTTTTGAGACATCATCCTCCTCATCCTGAGTCAAGTCTAGGACTTGCTCATTCAAAGTTGGGGACTTGGCCCCAGCAGGAACTTCAGCATCAGCCTCCACCTCAGCCTCTTCATCTTCGTCTTCGTCTTCCTCTCCATCTTCTTCATCTCCTTCTTCCCCCCCAGTCTTAGCCTCAGATTGGCTTGAAGCAGGAGAAAATGGCTGTGCGAGTCGGCCTTCGTCCTTGAGAGGAGAGTCCTTGGAGACAACCAACTCCTTCAGAGTAGTCATCTAACCAAGGTTGTAACCCCTGTTGCATGCTTGTCTGACTTATTTCTTGTACTCCTTGCGGACATCGGCTGCCCCCTCGACATAGGCCTTTTCGTTCGCCGCTTTGATCTTGGCATCTTTTGTGGCCAAGGCATTTTGGAGTTCTTCTTGGGCTTCGACTGTTTTTGCTTCGGTCTCTTTTTCTCGGCCGAGAACCTCGGCCTTGACCTCTGCGGCAAACATTTTCTTCGGCTTCATCTTGGGCTTGCTTAGCTGCCTTGGCCTGATCTATCAAGGCTTTCATCTTGGCCTCGACCTTGTTTAGGGACTTAAGCAAGCCAGCAGCCTCCTTGGTCTTGTGGACCAGCTATTTCTTCATTTCTTACTTGTATCATGGAATGGGCGTCTTTGGATCGCCTAGAAATGGAAAGAACAAAGTTAGTAAACTCTTTAAGTATGAAAAACAAATAATAGAGAGTACCAGGTGTTAGGAGTTTACCAATACATAGTGCTGCACCATCAGAGAAAAATTTTCGTATTCGCTAACCTCGGCCATTCGGTTGAGGTCATTAGGAAGGAGCAATGCAGTAGACAAGGCAACGCCGACCTCAATGCCAGTAGCGCTGTCACCGGTTTTAACTAGCTTCTCCTCAATTGTGATAAATGGGGCTGGGGTCATTAGCTTTAAGTGAACCTCGGTGGGCTGCAGTCGACCTCGACTTCTTTGACTTCTGATTTTAGAAGAATTGACCTCTGCGGGCCTCTTCTTGATGCAATGAGCTTGTTTTCTCAACCTTGGCAAGTTTTGAGATTGGGCTGTGCCTTGAGACTCAATTTGGGTGAAAGAGGCTTTGCCTTGGCGCTCTTTACCCTTTTTGTTTTGGTTTGGGTTGGGATTGTGATAGTGAAGATTGGTTTGTCACTCGCTCGGGATGTCGACCAAAAGATCTTCGACTCTGACCTTGTTGCACTCCATTTAGTTGGCGGTGGCGTATTGTAACCTTAGTTCCAAAGCGGTGCGGCAATGAAGTAGGCGGGCTTGTTGGATCGTAAGCCAATGCCTCGGAGGATTGGCGTTTTGACTCTGAGTTCTGCCAAAAAGCAAAGATGGGAACTTCGGCTGACGGCATTGGCGAGAAGGTGGAATCGGTTGTAGAAGCGAAGTTGATAAAACATTACTGGGTCAAATGTTGAGTCTTGGTTAAGCGTGGTGGCCAAGTAATAGGAGAAGTTGTTGCTGAGGGTGGAGACTTACTCTTCTTGAGGACATCGGGCAATATGGATTTATAGGTTGGGATGTAGTTGAGCAGCAAAGGGGCCTTGCACTAATTAACAGGCAAGCCCAACAACTACTTGAAGTCTTTGCTGGGATAGAAGGTTTTACGGAAGTCCATAGGAGGTTGAGGAAAAGCTATAATCAACAAATAGACATTAAAACATATAAGAGGAACAAAGTAATAAAGACTTGAAAGCAAGTAAAGTGACACTTGGTTCTTATCATTACCCTCTTTAAAGACTGAACGGCTCAAGGGGTAGAGGTGGAGGTCATCATCTGGTGGGAACTCCCAGTTGCCCGAGATGATGAAATAATCATCTCCAGTACCTTTGCTGGAGTCTGGGAGGTCGGTAATAAGTTTGTACTCGGTCGACCTCGGCTTAAGGTAATAGATATAGCCTTTTTCTAATTTAAGGCCACGCATGGTATAGCAGTATTGGATGTCGGCTAGAGTAATCTTAGCGTTCTCTCGACTAGCTAAGGCAATTATACCATTGATGACTCTGTAAGAGTTAATGGCTAGTTGCATTGGGTTAAGTTTGTAATAGTGAAGAACTTGGCAGAAGAGGATGTCAAGAGAGAACCTAAGTCCGCACTCGATGAAAGCAACTACTAGGAAAGGCATGAAGTTTTCATTAGGCATAATGGAGTCCTCTTCTGACCAACTTTGAGTTGGACATCGGCGAGGATGGAGAACTCCTCCTAAAATGCTCAAGTTTTTCGAGGCATCCACCATCCACCTAAACATACCCATGGCGTCGACTAGAGGGACAAGGTGTGAGAATTCGGAAGAAAGAGGTTTGTGTGGGTTTTGGGGACCTCGGCTAAAACCCTAGAAAGCAGGTAAATTTTTCTAAAAATCTATAGGGTTTTGGTTCGGTTTTCCTAAAGGGCAAGGTTCTAGAACAAATTCCAAGCCTAAGACTATGGAAACAAGAGTTGAAGGCGAGGAATGGAAAATGCAATAAGAAAAGCAGGGCAAGAGTATGATTAGGACTCAAGAAGGTAGCGAAATTCAAGAACCAGTTAAAAATCAAAACGGTGATAAACTATCAAAAACATCGAGACACGTGAAGCAGTGCATATGTGTGCATAAAGACCCGCAATTAAGCAGATTGAACAACTAAAAATCCCAAACAAAGCATGTTTGGTACTCAAAATAATGGAATTCAAAACACAAGCAAATATATTCAAGAGCGTGAATAAATTCACAATAGCGATGTGCAAAACATAACAAAGTTAAAGTAAGTCAAAAAGCTGAAGGAGGAGCGATGACTTAGAAGAAAATGGCGCCGGTGTGAGGTTCACCGAAGTCAGACGACAATGGTGAATGGAGCGGAGCGATGAATGCTTCACTGAAAGGGATGAACGGAGCAAGTTGTAGAGCTTAAGAGCTTGAAACAATGGCGGTTTGGAGACAAGAAACTTTAGAGAGAGAAAGCTTGGGAGAAAATAAAGATGAAAAGGTGAAAAGACGGAAAGAGAGAGGTGTTTTTGTTTAAAACACGAAAAGACGGCAAAATCACAATTAGAGTGCCTGGGGCGGCGTTTCTATCGGTGGCGCATGAAAGCGGCATAACGATGGCTTGCGTGTCAGTCTGGATCGATAAGGAAAAGAAGTATGGCAAAAACGATTAAGAAATCATGCGTGATAGCTCATGCGCAGATGGAACTCTTGGAGTTCTTGATTTAATGAAGCAGAGACCTCGGCTATGGGGACGATCTCGTCTAAAGAACTTGAAAAACTTGGTTCTTGGTACTAAGGCATTGATAAAAACAGACTACAAGTCTTGGTCATATGGAGCCGACGAATGATGGCCTCAAAAATGAAGGATAGAGCAAGTTTAGCCGACGTGCTATGTGGTCAAATGATTTAGGTTCCATCACCTCAGGATACCAAGGTAATAGAACCTAGGGGGCAGTTATGGGGACATATTTTGTGAATGACAACACGTGGCCAAGGTGGCACCGAAGTGCTAGCTGGGGTGCCACGTGTCCTGGTCTTGGCACCAAGGTGATCTTGGCTAGGCCGAGGTTACCTGCGAAGATCGGAATCGAGATGAGCGGATAAGCTATAAGAGTCCTAAAGCGAGGGAGGACCTCAGCCTGGATAAGGATAAAGCTCTTAGGGAGTTTATCTTTATCTATTGGAGAGTCAAGGATGAGCATTGGGCCAGAGTACAAGAGAAGCTAGGCTTTTACAAGGATCGAGGTTAGTGCTATAAAAAGAAAGGCACCCTCGTAGGTCTAAGATATGCTTTTTGTTTCCTAGCTAGTGAGTTAAAGCACTATTTGCTATCTTTGAGAGATAATTGAGTATTGACTTGATCGTCGGAGTGCCCCCGGGTGGAAGAACCACCGCCGGAGTCTTATTTTTCTGTGACAGGTCGTTGGACGCAATCTCTCCAGCTGAGTACCTATTTAGCAGTGTGATCAGAAATCAACATCCACAAACAGGTTTGGATATGATTTTGATGAATGGTTTTTTATAATCTCTGAATAATTTTGGTATGCTTAGAAACCTAGATATAAATAATTTTTGGATGATTTGAAACTTAAGAATTTTTTTTTAATCATTTAGAACGTTTTGAACAATTTTGAACTTAATGATAATTTTTGATATTTAAAAACATAATTTTTGGATAGTTTGAAATGTATAGATAGTGTGGGTGTTGATTTTTGACCACACTACCAAACAGGTACTCAGCTGGAGAACACCGACAGAATAGATTGCGCCCGAACGATCTATCACAGAAAGATAAGACTCCGACGGTGTTCTTCCACCCAAGGGCACTCCGACGATCAAGTCAGTACTCAATTGTCTCTCAAAGATAGCAAATAATACTTTAACTCACTAGCCAGGAAACAAAAAGCATACCTTAGACCACGAAAGTGCCTTTCTTTTATAGTTTGCACTAACCTGATCCCTGTAAAAGCCTACCTTTTCTTGAACTCTAGCGCAATGCTCATCATTGACTCTCCAATAGATAAAGATAAACTCCCTAAAAGAGCTTTATCCTTATCCAGGCTGAGGTCCTCCCTCATTCTAGGACTCCTATAGCTTATCCGTTCATCTCGGATTCCGATATCTTCGCAGGTAACCTCGGCCTAGCCAAGATCACCTCGGCGCCAAGACCAGGACACGTGGCACCTCGGCTGGCACTTCGATGCCACCTTGCGTGCCGGTGCCACCTTAGCCACGTGTTGTCATTCACAAAATATGTCCCCACAACTGCCCCCTAGGTTCTATTACCTCGGTATCCTGAGGTGATGGAATCTAAATCATTCGACTACATAGCATGTCGGCTAAACTTGCTTTATCCTTCATTTCCAAGGCCATCATTCTTCGGCTTCATATGACCAAGACTTGTAGTCTATTTTTATCAATGCCTTAGAACCAAGAACCAAGTTTTTCAAGTTCTTTAGCCGAGATAGTACCCATAGCCGAGGTCTCTGCTTCATTAAATTAAGAACTCCAAGAGTTCCATCTACGCATGAGCTGTCACGCATGACTTCTCAACCGTTTTTACCATGCGTCTATTTCTTATTGATCCGTACTTGACACGCGCCATCAGCTCGCGTCGTTTCTACATGCACCGCCTGACAGACACGTCGTCCTAGCCACACTAATTGTGATTTTGCCGCCTTTTGGTGTTTTAATCAAAAACACCTCTCTCTCTCTCTCTCTCCGTCTTTTCACCTTTGCATCTTCGTTTTCTCCTAAGCTTTCTCTCTCTAAAGTTTCTTGTCTCCAAACCGCCATTGTTTCAAGCTCTCAAGCTATGCAACTTGCCCCGTTCATCCCTTTCGGTGAAGCATTCACTGCTCCGCTCCACTTATCGTCGTCGTCTGACTTCGGCGAACCTCACACTGGCGCCATTTTCTTCGATAAGTCATTGTTTCCCTCCTTTCAGTTTTTGACTTACTTCGAACTTTGTTACGTTTTGCACACTGCTATTGCGAATCTATTCACGTTCTTGAATATATTTGCTTATCTTTTGAATTCCATCACTTTAAGTACCAAACATGCTTTCTTTGGGATTTTTAGTTGTTCAATCTACTTTTGATTCATGGCCCCTATGCACACATATGCATTGTTTCATGTGTCTCGATGTTTTTTATAGCTTATCACTGTTCTTGATTTTTAATCTGTGTTCTTGAATTTCTGCTACCTTCTTGAGTCTGAATCATACTTTTTGCCCTGTTTTCTTGTTGCATTTTCGATTCACCGCCTTCAATTCTTGTTTCCATAGTCTTAGGCTTGGGATTTGTTATAGAACCTTGCCCTTTAGGAAAAGAACCAAAAACCCTTTAGATTTTGAAAAATTTACCTCGGTGCTCTCTAGGGTTTTAGGCGAGGTCTTTGAAACCCACATAAACCTCTTTCTTGAATTCTCACACCTTGTCCCTCTAGCCAGCGTCATGGGTATGTTTAGGTGGATGGTGGATACCTCGGAAAAAACTTGAGCATTTTAAGAGGAGTTCTCCATCCTACGATGTCAACTTCGGGTTGGTTGGGGAGGAGGACTCCATTATGCCTAATGACAACTTCATGCCTTTCGATAGTTGCTTTCATCGAGTGCGGACTTAGGTTCCCTCTTGACATCCTCTTCTACCAAGTTCTTCACTATTACAAACTTAACCTAATGCAACTAGCCATTAACTCTTCTGAGTCATCAGCGATATAATTGCTTTAGCTAGAGAGAACACTAGGATTACTCTAACCGATATCCAATACTGCTATACCATATGTGGCCTTAAATCAGAAAAAGGTTACATTTATTACCTTAAGCCGAGGTCGACCGAGTACAAACTTATTGCCGAACTCCCAGACTCCAACAAAGGTCTTTGGAGATGATTATTTCATCGTCTCGGGCAATGGGCGTTCCACCGGATGATGACCTCCACCTCTACCCCTTGAGCGTCGGTCTTTAAAGAGGGTAATGGTAGAACCAAGTGTCACTTTACTTGCTTTCAAGTCTTTATTACTTTGTTCCTCTTATATGTTCTAATGTACATTTTTGCTTGACTCTTCCTCAACCTTCAAGGACTTACCAAAACCTTCCATCGGCAAAGACTTCAAGAAGGCTGTTGGGCTTGCACGATGTCGGTATAAGGCCCTTTGCTGCTCAACTATATCCCGACCTATAAATCCACATTGCCCAATGTCCCCAAGAAGAGCAAGTCTCCACCTTCAACAACAACTCCTCCTACCACTTCGTCACCACGGCCTGACCAAGCCTCAACATCGACCCGGCGAGCGACCATCAACCGCTCCTGGCGATTCCACATTCTCGATTATAGCGCTGTCGCCGAGTTCCAATCTTTACTCCTGTTGGCAGAACTCGTAGTCAAAAATGCCAATCCTCTGAGGCGTCGGCTTACGATCTAACAAACTTGCCTACTGCACTGCCAGCAATTCGCTTTGGAACAAAGGTTACAGTCGCCACCACCGCTGACGAAATGGGGCGCAACAAGGCCGTAGCCAAAAACAAAAAAGGGTAAAAAGGGCCAACGCAAAAGCCTCTTTCACCTAAGTTGAGTCTGAAGACACAGTTCTCATCTCAAAACTTGCCGAGGTTAAGAAAACAAGCTCATGTAGAAAAGAGGCCCGAGGTGACCTTCTGAAATCGCTAAGTCAAGGAGGCCGAGGTCGAACTCTGCAGCCACCTCGGGTTCACTTAAAGCTGATGACCCTTGGGCCCCATCTATCACGATCGAGGAGAAGCCAGTCAAAACAAGTGACAGCGCTACTAACATTGAGGTCAGCGTTGCCTTGTCTACTACATTGCTTCTCCTAATGACCTTAAGAATAGTAGGTCGAATCTGAAAATTTTGCTCTAATGGTGAAGCACTCTATCTTTGGTAAACTCCTAACACTTGGTACTCTCCATTCTCTATTTTCATACTTAAAGAGTTTACTAACTTTGTTCTTTCCATTTCTAGGCGATCCGATGCCCACTCCTTCATAATCTTGCGAGAAGAAATAGCGAAGAGCTGGTCCACAAGACCAAGGAGGTTCTTTGGCTTATTTAAGTCAATAAACAAGGCGAGGCCAAAATCAAAAGCCTTGATAGATCGAGGCCAAGGCAGCTAAACAAGCCCAAGATGAAGCGAAGAAAAGTGTGTTGTAGAAGTTGTTCTTTGAGGTTCTCAAAAGAGAAAAAAAGAGGTCGAAGCAAAAGCAGAAGCCTAAAAGAACTCGAAAATGTCTTGGCACAAAGATCCGAGATCAAGCGGGACGAAAAGGCCTATGCCAAAGGGCAGCCGGCGTCTGCGAAGTACAAGAAACAAGTCGGAACAAGCATCAAACAAGGGTTACACCCTTGGTTGGATGGCTGCTCTGAAGGAGTTGGCTGTCCCTGAGGACTCTCCTCTCAAAGATGAAGGCCGACTCGTGCTACCATTTCCTCCTGCTTCAAGCCAATCTGAGGCTAAAGATTTGGAGGAGAAACTTGAGCAGAAGAGGCCGAGGTGGGCTGCGATGTTGAAGTTCTGCTTTGGGTCCAAGTCCCCAACTCGAATGAGCAAGTCCTAGACTTGACTCGGGATGAGAGGCGAGGTCTCAAAAGTGCCTCCCCAAGACTACATCGAGGTATTTATCGCCGAGAAGAGCCTCGATCAGACTTTGCAGGAAATTGACGTCGAGCTCGAGGCTGAAAATGCTGCCGAAAAGATGTCACAATAGTCTTCTTGGACACATCTTGCCACCGATGCTGAGTAGTCTTTGACTAGGAGCTTTTATTTTCTGTGCATTGTATTTTTTCTTGAGCGATGTATAGCTTTTGTTTGACCGATGTTCCTCTTTACTCTTTGTAAATGAACAAGTAATCTCCTGTGCCTGGCCGAAATGCCTTTTTGTATCTGAACAACTTTCTTATCTGAATGCAAGTCTTTACATTTTCTTCCAAGTGTTTAAATGTATGCCTTCTTTTCCTCTATGTGTCATTCCATACTTAGAATATTTTTGCATATTTTCAAAAGTGCACCTTATCTGTGCAATCTCCTTAGGGAAAAATACCTCGGTCATAACTTCCAATTTGTTCATCTCGGCCTTGTCTTAATACTTGAAAACATTGTAAAGATATTTTCACAAGTGTTATCTAAAACTTGCCACTTTACTTATTGTCTTCTATCAAGACTTAGGTCTTCCATGCTTTCCAAGTTTGGCAACTTTGGTAATCTCGATAAGTCGTAGATACTTCTTTCAATATCACATCGACTTCAACTTGTAAATTTTTTGAAAATTTCAACAAGTGTTAAGACAACTTTAGCTTGTAAATTCCAACTCCCAAGTATCATTCTCCAACTCTACGCCCCTAATGTGAACTTAAGTTTCATTTATGTTCATATTAAGCATATGCCTATGATCTTGTTGCGAAGTTAGATTCAAACAAAGACTAGTCGAGGTTATCAACCTTGGTTTCTCTGTTAATCTTTTCTTGAAATGCACTTAATTTCAATTTAGGTTTGATTCTGAGATGGCAAACCTAGGTTAATCAACTTAGTTCAACTCCATTATATGTAAGTATAATTGCAACTCTACCATATAATGAGTCTAAGTGATTCGTTATATTTCAATCAGAAACATCGCCAACTTAGTTCAACTCTATTATATGCAAGTATAATTCAACTCTGTCATATAATAAGTCTAAGTTATTCGTCATTGTTTCAATCAGAAATATCGTCACCTTAGTTCAATTCTATTATATGCAAGTATAATTCAACTTTGTCATATAATAAATCTAAGTTATTCGTCATGTTTCAATCAGAAACATCGCCAACTTAGTTCAACTCTATTATATGCAAGTATAATTCAACTCTGCCATATAATAAGTCTAAGTTATTCGTCATGTTTCAATCAAAAACATCGCCAAGTAACTGGTCAGTCGTACTATACAAGTTTGAAATTAAAAATCGAGCTAAAATTTTATTATTACTTCGGCTAATAACAAAAAACTTCAAAAAAGCTAAAAATCTAATGATAAAATAACTTCAAGTTGTAAGTATTCCATGGTCTTGGTAACTTTTTGCCTTCACTGTCTTCAAGCCGATATGCCCCATTGCCGGCGGCCGAGATGATTCTATAAGGTCCCTCCCAATTTGGGCCAAGCTTGCCCTCTCTGGGATCCTTCTTGTTGCCGATGACCTTTCTCAGGACGAGGTCCCCAACTTGGAATTCTCATAGGTTGACCTTCTTATTGTAAGCCCCAGCAAGCTGCTGCTGGTATGCCCCCCAGCCGATTTGCTACTCTTTTCCTTCTTTCTTCCAACAAGTCCAGATCTCGGGCCAGAAATGCCTCATTAGTCCCATGACGCAAGGAAACTCAAATCTAACTCACAACATAGCTCTCATACCAACACTGGCATTTGATCTAATGCCATTAGAGGACAATCCTCTTGGTCTGGGATGGATCACAAACAGCCGGGAAGTGATCAATGGGGAGTCAATCACACCTCACTTTCTTTTCCACTTTAACCCTCAAATGAAAGTCTTGCTATTGAACTGTCGTAGTGCTGCTAGCCCACATTTTCACCATCATTTCTTCACTCTTGTAAATGAATACCACCATTAGCTTGTCATTCTCACCGAAACTAGAGTGGGTGGAAACTAGAGGCAAAGCCCTCAGCGAAAACCTGGGTTTTTTTAATGTCCATCTCTCCGATACCATCGGATTTGCCGGAGGCATTTGGTTGCTATGGAATAACCTTGAGATAAACTATGAAGTCCTATTGACCACCTAGCAGGAGATCCACGCTTATTTAATCAAAGATGTATTTTATAAAATAATCTTATGTTGCTTTTTGAAACACACTCCTCTCCATGGCTCATGGTTGGAGATTTCAATGAGATACTAACTAGTGTAGACAAATATGGTGGCCATACAATCCAATCCCATCGTGCTAAGAGGTTCAAGGAATATATGGATGAATGTGGCATGATTGGCTTAGGATTTGTTGGCCCTCGTTATACCTGGTCCAACCTCCATATCACGAGCCTTAATCAAGTGAAAGGCTTTCAGATCTTTGGTGCAATAATTCCTAGCGACTCCTCTACCCGAGCCAAAGTCCTTCACCTCCTGGGTACACTCAGACCCTTTGTGCCATCCTTGCCATAACAGGCCTACTCCTCACCCTTAGGCCTACGCATTCATTTCGTTTCGAAACGAAGTCGTTCTCTGATCTTAGCATTTTCTCTGTTATCCAAAACAGTTGGCAAGACAATACCCTCCCCTTCTTAGCTTGTGTCAACCTCTTTGTAACCAATGTCAAACTTTGGAACAAGCTCTCATTCGGTAATATTTTCCATAGAAAAAAATATCTCTCCTCTCGCATTCTTGGCATCCAAAAAAGCATAGAAACTCATCCCTCCCCCTTTCTTTTCAATCTAGAAAAAACTCTTGTTAAGGACTTTAATGACATCCTCAAGCTTGAGGAGGAGTTTTGGGCCCTGAAATCCCATATAAACTTTGTCCTTGATGGCAACAAAAATACAAAAAAATTTCCACCAATCCACACTCACTCGTCGTTGCAAAAACAAAATACTAGCCATTAAGTGACTCGACAACAACTAGATCTATGGCCTTTGGTATCAAATCCTTCTTCATCTCCTTCTACTCCTCACTATTCTCCACCTCCTCTACCTCCGCCACCCTCACCTCCCTCCACAGCAATGTTCCATATAGTTGTTTCACCAAATAAGAAATTTCTCTTAGTTCTGTAATTGAAATATTTCTTCTTCTTTTTTTCATGTATGTTTATGTATGAGAGAGATACTCTTTCTTCTTTTTTTTGTTTAAAATTTTAATTTATGAGTAGAAATTGAAAAAAAAAAAATGTAAACTGGCTTATTTTCTAATTTCTTAAACTAAAAATTTTATTCAAACTGAGAAATTTCTTAGTATTAGGAATCATATATTTTACATGAATTTCATAGTTGCAATCTAATTTTTTAATTTTTGAATAAAATTTATAATTTTTTAGTTTAACTTCCTCATTTAAGTATTTGTTTTTCAATTTTGTATGAAATTTTCTCCTAATTAACTCAAACGACTCCATATATTTTATAATAAAAAATTAAACCAAGTAAATATTGTTACTTCTAAGAAATTCAATAAGTGAAGAAGATTTACTATTAAAAATAGTCTAAATTGTAAATTTAAAATTAAAAAATATTTTTTTTTATTTTTACTTTATATTTAATATTAGTCTTATTTGACATTATTCTAAAAATATAAACTTTATCAAAAACAAACATAAATTGTAAAACTTATAATGTTTTAAAGTTTTAAAAATCAAAATAAATATCATATCATCATACTCTTTTATAGATAATCACAAATGATAAACAATCATTATTTGAAAGGTAATTCTGACGATCAAAAATTTAATGGGACTTGAAGGTAAAAAAATCTTAATTAGAACTTAATATAGTATTAGTCTATAAAATGAAATTTGTGTGTAAATGTCTCAAATTCATTTTAGTCTCCATCAATTTTTCCAAAATCTCACTTTAATCTAGCAATTTAAAATAAATAAATAAATAAATTGTTACAGTGTGGCACACATGTCAATTTTTGTTAACCTAAAAGATGATACTACAATTTGAATTAAAGTACGAAAATTTGACAACCATAATCAAAAGTTTAGACTCAAGGAGGTATAATCTTTCTAGGGAAAATATCATTTTAGTGGAAGATAGGAAAATTATTTACAAATTAAGGAATGACTTTGCTATATTAAAAATAAAACTTATAAATTTTTTCATGAAAATGATATTTATTTTTCAACTTTCCATTGATTTGGTATCCCCATCTTTCCATGGGTACTAACACTATATTATTGCCTAGGACTTATGATCTTATGGTGCTTTGCATAACATCTTTTCCACTAGTGTTTGGTAAATGAAAGGATGTACATGGATTGGATTGGTCTTATTTTAGAGTAAATTAGGATTTAAATTATTTTTTACGGTTTTAAAAAAATTAGAACCATAACTAAACCATGAACCTGTGGAATTAGACTAGAACCGAACCATAAAACCTAGTTCAGTTCAATTCGGTTCAGTTCAATTTACGATTTTATAAATTTTTTATAACAATAAATATAATAGGTATTTTGTGTTAGTAAAAAAATTAATAATTTGTTGATAAAAAAAAAACAAATTAATAATAATTAGTTTTGGTTAAATTTATTAGAGTTTATCAATTTTACAATTATGATTTGTGTTTAAATATTTTAAGAAACATTTTATATTTTAATTTTTTTATATAAAAATATATAAAATAATAAATAAATATGTCACGATGCAGTTCGATTCAAAACCGAGAATTGGATTGATTTGAACGACTTCACCATTTTCAAAACCAAAATCATAACTAAAAAAATCAAATCAAACCAACAGTTTATAGTAGATTAAATCGATTTATCAATTCCCCAATTTTTTTAAACACCCTAGTAGATAGTGATCTTGCCAACTAATTGGAATTAATTTGAAGACATTGTTGGAAGTAGTAATCATTCCGCATTATTAGTAGATTAATGATCAATGAAATTGTGTATCAAAAATTTTTATTTGATGTGTATATTTTAATGGTATAATGAATCCAACCCTCCATACATTATACAAAGACATGATTAATATATCAAATAAAAAATAATAATATAAAACTTGGCATTGTAGCATTAAACTATGTGCATGTGTGCGAAACCAATGACATTTTTAGTAATTGATTATACAAGCAGCCAAATGAATAGGATAGGAGTATCAAGCCTAGTTGAAGCCAAAAATTTGTAGTTAGAATGTCTTTTCGTAAGCTTCAAAGTGTCTGTAAAAGTGATTGTTTGTAATAAAAGGGTTCTTCACTAGTTTTTTTTTTTTTTTTTCCTTCAATTTTACCTCCATTTGGGTCCAAATGGTTTGCAATCAAAATCAAAATCATCGCCCATTTTGTTCTGTAATGATAGAAAAAATTTGGGCGGACTAAACAACCAAAACTAAGTCCAAAGAAAACCCAAAAAAGGTTCATTGTTTAACTCTCCTACCACTTCTTGTGATTGTTTGTCTCACTGACAATCCAAAGTTCTTTGTGTCTCCCTCACCCCCATTCCTCTCTCTATATGTATCTATGAAATCAGTCTTTTTTTAAAGAGAGAAGATTCAAAAGGAAGAGAGATGGCAGGCATAGCTGGTGCTTGTTCTGCTGGTTTGGTGTTGAAGACCAAGAGTCATGTAACAATGGAGCTTCCCTGTTTCAATACAATGGGCTGAGACCAGTTGAGAGCAAGCAAGCGACTTCAGTTAGGTCTAGAACTAATGGGTTCATTTCTACTTCAGGTTTTGTCTATCCTTTTCACTTTCCAATTTATATATATTTTAAATGCTATTTTTCAGTCCTGGGTTCAGTTTCTTCCTACTTTTTGTTTTGTTCACATCCAAAATTCTCCATGAAAACCAAGCCTAAAATCAACATGGGCATTGATAAAAAAATGGTGATAAAAATCCAGTGATGCATAACATTTTTATATAGTTTATATGTGTATTAATTTATCATAGGATTTCTTGCGACTGTTTGTAGTATGGAATGACTCAATTGTCAACTTTAGTATCTTACTGAATAAAATTGTGATATTGTCCCTCCAATTCACTTGACAATGCTGCAAAATTGGCAATAGGACTCTCTGCCTATCCATAACAAATAGTTAAGAGAGGATTGTCTAGTAATCAGATTTGTAGCACCCAGAAACTGAACTTAGTGACTACTTCAAATTTCTATTAATACATTGTTGAATTCAAAATTTGAGCAATACACAGAATCAATCTCCTTATGAAAGTACACCGTCATTTCACAGAATTTCTAAACCTTAAACATGAATCTTGACCTCTGTGTTTAAGAGCAGGTTCCATTTTCATGTGCCTTTTTTTTATGTCAATCTTTTCCATAATTCTCCATTGGTTCAGAAAATAAGGTTCCACAATTGTTCAGAGAGCCCACTTTTTAGCACCACTGAATGCAATAACAAGGCTCTTTACTGAAAGTACTTCTAGGTTCTTTCAAATATGTTGTTCTTCAATCTTTCTAATAATGCACACCTAGTTAATTATTTACACAAACATCATGTGAAGCATTCAAGTTTAAAATAGATTATTCAATTTTTTATTTAACTTTTATATTTGTTCTAATTAAAACAAAATTTCATATTCTCAGCCTCGAAATGCAGTAGAATCAAGGCCATGTCCTCTCCAACTGTTTCAGCTCCCAAACGGGAAACAGATCCCAAGAAAAGGATTGTCATAACAGGAATGGGCCTTGTTTCAGTTTTTGGCAATGACATTGATACATTCTACAATAAACTTCTTGATGGAGAAAGTGGGATCACTCTTATTGATAGATTCGATGCTTCGACTTTCTCTGTTCGATTAAGCTGGTCAGATTAGCGACTTCTCTTCCAAAGGCTACCTTGATGGCAAGAATGATCGACGTCTAGATGATTGCTGGAGGTACTGTTTGGTTGCCGGGAAAAGAGCCCTTGAAGATGCCAAGCTCGGACCTGAAGTCCTTGAAACTGTATATCCCATAACCCCCATCAAAAAAAAAAAAAAACAAAAATTGTAGTTCACCTAAGATAAATTGATAATTTCATATACTTAAGTTTCTCAATTCTATGTTGCAGATGGACAAAACAAAAATTGGGGTTCTAGTGGGGACAGGAATGGGAGGTTTGACAGCATTCAGCAATGGGGTTGAGGCTCTTATGCAGAAGGGATATAAGAAGATATCTCCATTTTTCATTCCTTATTCGATCACCAACATGGGATCAGCATTATTAGCTATAGATACCGGCTTAATGGGACCCAATTACTCAATTTCAACGGCTTGTGCAACTGCAAACTACTGCTTTTCGCGGCTGCAAATCACATTAGAAGAAGCGAAGCAAATATCATAGTTGCTGGTGGGACTGAGGCTGCTGTCATGCCTTCTGGGATTGGTGGCTTTATAAACTTGGGGCTTTGTCTCAAAGGAACGATGAACCCCACAGAGCTTCAGGCCGTGGGATAAAGATCGTGATGGTTTTGTCATGGGAGAAGGCTCTGGTGTTCTGGTATTTTAAATTAAGACCCAATCTGTCATTTGATACTTGGTTGTGACTACATTTGTGACTTGGCCTATTTGTGTTTATCAATATTATTATCATTTTGCATCTGAAATTCATGTCTGTTTGTCTTTGTTTTGGTTGAGGAAAGATTATGGAGAGCTTAGAGCATGCAATGAAAAGAGGAGCGAATATAATTGGAAGTACTTGGGAGGTGCAGTAACATGTGATGCTCATCACATGACTGATCCTCAGGCAGATGGCCTTGGAGTCTCATCTTGTATAACCAAGGCTTTGGAAGATGCTGGAGTTTCCCCTGAGGAGGTAAAAAAGTGTCTCCTTAAAATCTATCAACACAATAGAAGCATATTTTTATCAGTTATAATGTAATAAATCATAAATTTCGATGCTAATATTCGCAAATTGATAAAACACAGGTGAACTATGTGAATGCTCACGCAACATCTACCCTAGCTGGGGATTTGGCGGAGGTTAATGCTCTCAAGAAAGTCTTTAAGGACACATCTGAGATGAAGATGAATGGAACTAAGGCAAGAAAACCTAAACCCCATTCACATATTCATACAAAAATTATTAGCAATTTTAGATAGAAAATTTCAGAACAAAGTAACAGTTTATTTATCAAATCGATTGAATGTTGAACTAAAAATGATGATCATAGTTGACTTGTTTGAGTTTCTCATTTAATTGGTTTTTCAGTCTATGATCGGGCATGGGCTTGGAGCTGCTGGTGGATTGGAAGCCATTGCAACCATTAAAGCAATCAACACTGGCTGGCTTCATCCAACCATTAACCAAAATGTAATGCACCAAAAACCCAATTCTCCAATTATGCTATACATTTTGTTAGTTTCATTAACTGTATGTTTGTTTCCTTATATTTGTAGAACTTGGAGCCCGATGTCACAGTCGACACTGTCCCAAATGTGAAAAAACAGCACGAAGTCAATGTTGGTACGTGTTTCCAAGAAACTTTCGATTAATTGCTCTTGTGCACAAACTATGCAAGAAAAACAAGAAATATTGCATACGTTCCTATATTTGCTAATCAAATTTCTTTCTTGCAGCTATCTCCAACTCATTTGGCTTTGGCGGGCATAATTCAGTTGTTGCTTTCACCTCCTTCAAGCCCTAAATGAAGCTTAATCGAAGTAGCTTCTCTCCCATTTTGCTTTAGAGAAGATTGATTTTGGGATCATACAATTGTCGGAAGCATAATAAAGAAAATTTGAGCTTCAAAATCATTTATGTTGTATGAGTGGTGGTATCAGTGTAGGTTTATTTCTTCATTTTCTTCACAGCCCATAGACTATTTGATGAGAACTGATTCACAATCTATCAATGAATAAAATTGTCTTGCCATATTCTTGGTCTATTCTTGTCTTCACTCTCTTGCAATCACCTATCAGTTTTGGTCAGGGAAAAAAAACAGTATAGTGATATAAAATGAATTCTTGAAATTGAGACTACAAGCATGTTATTTATTTATTTATTTGGTTTTGCATGATATCATGAGCAACAGCATCCATCTCTTGATTAAACTGCTAAATGCTTGCAACTGCAGAGGAAAGAAATAGTTAGCATAATAGAATAAAAAAAATTAAAGCAAGGCCATGAGATTGATGATCAACTTTATAGTCTAGAAGGCACTATCTTAAATATGAACATCCCAGCTTGATGCAACAATCATTTGGATAGCATCACTAGCTAAAATATTGAAATCTGTAGAAATTAAATTATGCCTATTTGGGAAGGTGATTAGGCTAAACACTAAGATAAATATGTTTATAGAAGATTTTGGGTAATTAAAATTCAATTTCAATTATAGATCAAGGGTGATCAGATACATTACTGAATAAATAGACACAGTGATTTGATATGAAGATGTTACAAGAAAACTCTCTCATGGGATCCCAACATGCTAAATAATTCACTAAACAAATCAAAATTTAGAAGACTCAGACAAAAAAATAAAATTACAACCATACCCTACTTAACTCTGAAATCCTTTCCACGCTCTACAAACTCAAACTGACTTGACCAGCTTCCTTTATTTACTAGATCACCATGAAACTGGAAAAACTCAAAAGAGTATTTTCATAAAGATGTAAAGATAAGTGCTCAAAACTCTCTAGAAAACTTTTAGTCGTTCAAAATATATAAGACATGGGAAATTCAAAAACCTAAACGGTGATCGATCACTACACTATGACAGTAGAGTGATTGATCACCTAGCAATTCCTTAGCAATCTCTCATCTCTAAAATAAAAGTTGACATTTTAATGCGCATTGGCAATCAATTCCTCACTGTGACGCTCAATCACTTAGAAATCCCTTGCTAGGGGGTCAATCCTTTGGTGATCCCTTATTAATCCCTTGCCAGGGATCGATTGTTTAGCAATTTCTTATCAAAATAATTCCAAACAATTCCCTAACGCTATGTTTGGTAACTTAGGAGAGAAAAGAAAAGAAATGATTACTTAAGTAATAAGAGAAAAGAAAAGAAAAGAAATGATTGTAATTTCTCTCCTTTTTGTTTGGATAAGTAAGAAATAAAAGAAAAGAAATGATTGTGATTTCTTTCCTTCTTGTTTGGTTAGATTTCATTAAAAGAAAAGAAAAGAAATTATTTTATGTTATATTACCAAAATAACCTTTTTATATTTTCAATCATTTTATTTCTTTTATTTTTATAGGGGTAAAATTGGTATTATGAAAATATAAACATTTGTGGATTTCTTCTCTCCCAATCTCTCCACTTTTGGGAAGATTGAAAATAAGGGTTATGAGAGAAATGAGTTTCTCTCCATTTCTTTCTATTTCTCTCCACTTAAGATAACCAAACAAGGAAGAGAAATACATTTCTCTCTATTTCTTTTCTTTTCTCTCCAAATCCCTCAAT
The DNA here is from genome assembly GCA_025200525.1 of Camellia lanceoleosa. Taxonomy (NCBI): domain Eukaryota; kingdom Viridiplantae; phylum Streptophyta; class Magnoliopsida; order Ericales; family Theaceae; genus Camellia; species Camellia lanceoleosa. The sequence continues at coordinate 63,255,434 of CM045771.1, read as the reverse complement.
CCAAACACAGTGTAAATGGAATTATTTCGATATGGACTAAATGGTATCATTTTAATGCGCATTGGCAATCAATTCCTCATGGAACTATGGTTATTATACCATTTAGTCCATATCGAAATAATTCCAAACAAACATGAAATGAGATAAAGATTTTACTAAACGTGCTCCCTAATTTAAGGATATTCTAAACTTGGAATATGATATGTAATCTTAAGGGATTGATAATCCTAAAACTATTAGTTCTGGAAGTAATAGCCTCATATAATTTAGTCCAAGAAAACAAACATTTATTTGATCGAATCAAATTCACAATCTACCAACGAAAAAAGAAAAACTGTTTTGCAATTTTCTTGGTGTTGTTATTGTCTATTTATGGCTTTCTTTTACTGGTTAGAATGCAATCCCCTATGCTAAGCTAACTTTCTTTCTTGACTTGCCTCATTTCGTGCCAAAAACTCCATAAAACCCCTGAAATTCAAGATATTAAATCAATAAGGGCCTGTTCTTTTAGTTTGAGGTAAAGAGTTTTTATCTTCTAATTCCTATAAATTGAAATTTCAACTTGTTGATGTTTAAGTGTTTTCTAGCTGATCAAATAACCAACAATGAACCTAAGTTACACGGACGCGGGTACGGGTGTCGGGTGCGGGTGCGTATCTAGGGGTCCGACACTTCAAAATTAAAAATTAAGGATACGTGGATATGTATCCAAATTTGAATCTGAATGCGGGATCGTTAAATATATATATATATATATTTTAATTATAGTTATTAAAATGAGATATATTATATAAATAACAAATAATTATTTTACATATATGTATTTATTTATTTTTATTAATATATATAAGTATATATTATCTTATAAATATATTATATGTTATACAATAATTATTATATAATATATAATAATAATTGTTTATAAATATATTATTTATTATACAATAATTATTATATAATATATAGTTATCTTATTATACAATAATTATTATATAATATATAATAATAATTGTTATTATTATAGTTATTATAAATATATAATAATAATTGTTATTATTATAATAATAGTTATTAACTTTTATTATTTTATATAGATATATAGGTATGTGAATCAGTTGAGCGAGGACAAGAGAGGGAGGAGAAGCGTCGATCGATCGATCACGAGAGAGAGAGAGAGTAAATGCAGGGGTGTTCGACTACTCAATCGTGATGGAGCTTGGAGATCGAGATCGAGATGAGAGTAGAGGATGAGAGATTGTGATCGAGGCGAGAGAAGGCGAGAGAAGGAGATCGAGGCGAGAGAAAAGAGCAAGAGATGGAGATCGAGCATGTCGAGCGTGATCGATTTCTTCTGCGTTTCAGCGCGACCGAGTTCTCTTTCTTTCCCTCTTTCATTTCTTTTGTTGTGCGAAAATCTGAAAAGTGCCGTGTCGAGATAGAACATCGCGTATCAAACCACAGATCCCACACAGTGTGTCGTGTCAGGTAGTGCCGCTAAAAGTGGCGAGTCCATGTAACACAGCAATGAACAAAGAGGGTTTCTGTATATATCCAATTTTTTTAGTAACAAATGTGATAAATTGATAAAATTTATCGGGTCAACTTAATTTTTGTTTTTGAATTAAATAAGCCTAACAAAATTGACAGTTTAAATTATCAAAATAGTATCTATAGTGACCCCCACAGATCAGACATCACCTTGAAGAGAAGCCCAATCCATATCTCAGCCCACTAGACTAGGACACATCGTAAGCCCTACGAATCGACCCATGAATCAAACTGCAGAGTCGGGTCCATTAATAAGCCGGAGACAATGATGTCCCTCAGTTAAAATTCAATAAGAAGAGTGCTTCCAATTACAATTAATAAATGACTAAACTTTATTATGTGGGTAACCTTTTAAATTAAAAATGAAAAAGGACATGGTTTTGTATGTCATCCCATACGTCAACCTCTATATTCTATTCTATTCAAGTGATATAAATATATAAGAAACCAAACCTATCACAAAGAGGGAATTAAGTTGAATTATCAGAGAGTACAGATACATCATATATATGCAGTAGTATCTGTACTTTGGCCTAAGCCAACCACTGAAACTTTCCAGCCATATAAGAAAGTTTGCATGAACAAATGAGGTTCAAGAAATTTGCTTATCTGGCTAAGTATAAAGTTCCTTTTTCCTAGTTAGATGTTCTTTCTGTACTGATTATAGATTGTTAATTAGCACTCAGATTAAATTATATTAAAGTTTGTGAACCAAAGCTACTATGTATATCTCAGTGCTGTTATAATTAATGAACACAAAGCACATGCATAGATGTTGGCTGATATGTTTACTCAGATTTAGTTAGATAATTCATATGGTTATCCTATAAAGCTGCCTTTAGTACACTCAGTAAGCATATAATATACACTACTTGGTTTAAAATTCTCAATATTCATATTTATGTCACAGATTGAATTGAATACGTGCTATATATATTCCTCTGGATTATTGAGTCTCCATCAATTTTCGGGGATCAATAATTTTCAATGCGTTGTTGTTATACTCCCTACAATATTATGTTCATATATGTATATATCAATTTCATATATAGGATGTACATAGCACCCAATTCTATTTCTTTGCTCTATCTATTTTTTCCGATCAATTTGAAATACTCCCTCCGTCTCAAAATAATGGTCTTTTTTGGAGAATCTAACTTTTTTTGGTAGTACAATTATTGTACTTTTAAAAAGTTAATTTTTCAAAATTACCCTTTGATAGTACATTTTTTTGGAAATATCAATGTTATAATTGTACTTTTTATATTATTTTTAAATTTAAAAGAAGGGCAAAATAGGAAATTTATATTATTTTTGTACTTGATTTTTGAAGAGGGATTAATAGTTTGGGGCAATGAAAAATAGACTAAGGGACTAATATTATGAGACGGAGGGAGTAATCAAAAAAGAACTTGAACATTTTCGTTAATTTATAAGCAGGATTTATATATAGACACATAAATATATGGATCCATACATCTTAATCGGAAAAGAATCAAGAGAAAAAAGAAAGAATCAAAATTTATCGATATATTTCTTATTCATCAAATTATCGTCAATTTATATTTTAATTGTATAGAATCCATAAAAATCAACTTCTAAGTAACATGTAGACGCTCGAAAAAATTATTAAAAATTTAGATCAATTTTCAAAGTGAATTTATTATATAATCCATCCAAAAAACTCTTCACAAATCTATGAATTTAGTAAGAAGGATGAAAAATAATTTGAACTAACCTAATATAGACTGAGCAATAATGATTATAAAAACAAAAATGTTCTTATTATTATACTTGGCTAAGCTGTACATTTCATTATCTCCATTTGTTGCAACCCTTTGTAAGCCAAGAGCTAAAAACATAAAATCGGAAACTAAAAGTATTCCCCAACATTCTTGTAATTAGCTTTTTAAGTTGGATAAATTACAAACACACCATTTGAAGTTTGCTTAAAATGCGAATTGTTTTATGGGATTTTGAAAATTATATCCTGTCTCCTAGAGTTTCTAATTTCATAACATATGACCCTTTTTAGTAAAAAATCATTAAATTAATTAATAATTTTTTAATGATGTCAAAAATTTATTTCAATTAATAATTCAAGTAATTTATTATTGTACAGGAAAATAGTTAGAAATTTTATTTTTTCAGTTAATTCTATTAAATAAAAATTTTTGACAATGGAACATTTGTAATTTTACAAACTACATGAGACAATCCGCATTTTAAACAAATTTTAAAGAGTGTATTTATAATTTAACCTTTTAAGTTTAATTAAGTAATTTTTCGCTAATAAATAATAAATAAAAAAAACTGCATCAACTACTTTGGGGATCAATGAGTCTGGAACCTATTGGTATAATTAAAGGAAAATGAGTGGAAGCACTAATTAGTGCCACCACTAATGATGTGGCAGTGGGTCCCATCCACTGCCACAATGTTGTTGGTTTTTTTTTTTTTTTTTTTTTTTTTTTTTTTTGAAAAAGTGAGTGCCGCATCATTAGTGGCTGCTTTAGAACACCACTTTTAATGGTCTCTAGCATTGCCTATAATTAAAACCCAAAATGTTAATTTTTAAAATAAAAATACATAATTTTTTTTTTTATTGAGATTAGGTTAGGAAGAATGGGCAAAATTAATTGATATAGAATTTTGTTATTGAATATATTAAATTAGAGCTTAGGGATTGTTTGGCAATGCACTAAATAAGTGTACTTATTTACTATAAAGGATAAATTACACTGACACCCCTTGAGATTTCTGTTTAATATAGATTCTTCCTCACATTTAAAAAATTACACTTACCACCACTGTCAGAGTAAAATGACATATTTGCCCCTTAGCCTTTATACAGATAAATAATAAAATAATACAAATATTTTGTTCATATCATTTCAAAGGAAATAACAATCATTTTCTTTAGTTTAACTCACACAAAAAATTCAAATTTTTTATTTTTGCGTATTTTTTTTATTTTTACTAAATTTTTTAATATTTTAAGCAATTTTTTTATTTTTCAGATACACCTAATCTAGATATACTTAAGAAGTATAATATTTTGTGATTTTTTTTTTTTAAATTCACCAAATACAAATATATATATATATATATATATTCAGTACATTATATTTTTTTGTTGTATTCAATAGATTTTTTTGAAGTTTTTTTGTACAAATTTTATACTTTTTAAATATATTTAGATTAAAATGATCTAAAAAGTAAAAATTAATTAATTAAAATATTTCAAAAACTATTAAAAATACAAAAATATAAATTAAAAACTCAAAAAGGGCAAGATAATCATTTAAAAAAATTTAAGGTATGACATCAACAATTCTAGGAGCAATTTGTAATGAGATTACAAACCCCATGAACGGGAATGTAATTTTTCAAATATGAGGGGAGAATCTGTATTAAACAGAAATCTCATAGGGTGTTAATGTAATTTACCTACTATTAAATTGTCTTATCATCTTTATACTTTCTTGCACATCTTTCATAAAAAATTAAAAAATAAATAAATAAGTAAACCATAATATGAATAAAAAATTATAATTTAGATAATAAATAAGTGAATACACTGGGCTAATTTTAAGGGATCATTTTGTCTCCAATCTACAAGGTGAACTAAACTATGTTGTTTGGGCCTATAGGGTCCACTACAGGTTCCATTTTGATAATTCGAATCGTTCATTTTTTTAAATCACAATGTATAGATCATTCATGAAAAAAAATCAATTAGATCCGGTAACTATAGTCACATTAGTTTATTACATTTGTCTCTCAAAAAATAAATTATCTAGTTTTCAAATAATATTTGTTGTTCAATTTTATTTTATTTTTTTTGGTAAATAAATGTCATAAAATAACATATCTATGGACCGGATCGACCTAATATTTTTCATGAATGATCTACACGTTGTGGTTTTAAAAAATAAATTATTTGAATTATCGAAACAGGACCTTTGGTGAGCTCCATAAACCCGAACAATACGATCCAATCCACTTTATAGACTGAGACAACCTACTACCTAATTTTAAGTACCCAAAATGGATGAATTTAAGTTTCATGCTTTATCATTTCAAAAATGTTATGAACCCGCCTTATGAAATTTATCCTAAATGTATTTATGCAGTAGGGACTAAATTAATAAAATGTGGAATTTATGAGTAAAATAAATTTAATCTAGATTTGTGGTATTTGTGTTTATCACGTTAACTCTTCAAGTTTTCTTCTTTTTTTTGTTCTTTTTTTTTTTTTTTCACTTTGACCTTTTAACATTTGTAATTTTTTCTAGTTCACTCTCAAAACTAATATTTTGTGGACATAAAATGTTATGTTGGCTACCCCGTGCGCCACATTACATAAAATTGATAATTATACTTTGGCTCCCTTAATTTCATTATTTTTCCACTTTGGCCCTTATAATATTTTTTTTGGCAAACTTCACTTTATCTATTGTGGTTTGGGCCGAATGCGAATTACCCTCCTGACATTCGAATATCACCGCATAATCTCCCTATGGTTAATGAATTGAAGTGCATAGTTAGTATTTCCATCTAATATAATAGCCCGTGTATAACACGCGCCTAATGTGCAAATGGACATGAAAATATAATTTTTCCTCCAAATTAAATGACTAAAATGTCTTCATATTCATCATCAATTTCCAAAGTCTACCCTTATCTTCATCATCAATATCTAGATCTGGAAATGTGATGATTTAGGACAGCAAGACTTAGAGATGTACATATATGTATTTGCTTCATATTCAAACCAAAATGGGATCTTGAGTATTTTGTAAACTTGAGTTTAGGTGGTATTGTTTAGGATCAGATTCAGAAAGAATCCAGATTTCATCAAATGTGCACTAATTCTGTCCTGTAAAAAGCCCTAAGCACTAGGCCAAATCAGTGGCCTAGAGCCACAGTTAGACAATCTAAAACATTGTTACATTGTAAGAAACACGTCACAAAACCATCAGACGATCACAGCTCCACCGTTAGACGATCACAAATCCTTCCTCAAACGATCACAGTCCCACCGTCAGCGTCAAAGAAGACCTCTTCATCCTCAGCCAGACCATCAGCTGCCAATTCCGCGGCGTCGCCGCCTTCCTCGCCCCTCCTCCTCCTTCTCATCCTCAACCACCGCCCGATTCCTCTTCTCAGATACTCGTCGACACAAGGAACGATCTAGTCAAGATTGGCGGTAGTTTCAAGTCCCCTCTCTCTCTCTCTCTCTCTCTCCTCTTCTCCGACAAAGTTGTCTCTAAGATCTCTCGATTGGCCTCCAATTTGTTGCAGTTTGAGACCATTCAAGCCAATGAAGTTGAAGGAGACGATGAGGATGAGGACGATGATGATGAAAACGATGGCTCTGAAGTGGCTGGAGTTATAGATGAAGTTCTCCAGATCTTGTAAATTGATGATGAAGATGAGGGTAGACTGTAAATTGATAATTTTATGATGTGAAATATTATTTTGTGTAATATTATTTTCATCAATGTAAATGTGATGATTTATTTTGTAACTGGAAATGTGATGATTTTGTGTAAATTGATGAATCGTCGAATTTGAAGGGGTTAAAACTCTAGGTTCTCTCACACAACCCTTACTCTTCTCAAATGCATAACTGTTGGATGAGAAATGGTAAACAAGTGTTATATATAAGGGCAAAATAGTCTTTTTAGTTCTTCCGTTAACGGTGTTAACTGTGCACTTCAATCCATTAACCACAGGGGAGTTATGTGGTAATATTCGAATATCAAGAAGGTAATCCGCACCCGGCCCAAACCACATGGGGTAAAATGAAGTTTGTCCTATTTTTTTATTCACATTGGCCTAACATTTGTAATTTTCTCAATTTACTCACAAAACCAAATTTTGTCCAATTTTAAGACCCAAAATTCAAAATCCAAATCCAAAACCAAAACCCAAAATTTAAACCCAAATTCAAAGCCCCCCACTCTCTCCCCTCAACAAATTCACCTTCAAATTTAAGCTTTGTTTTGTTGGGTTTGGGTTCTTGAAATTTTTGTGTCACTTTGCTACTAAAGTTTCACTTTTCCATTTAAAATTAGACAAAAGTTGACTTTTAAAGTAAATTGAGAAATATTACAAGCGTTAAAGTGGGGAAATATATTTGAAGGGCTAAAGTGGAAAAATTGTTAAACTTAAGAAAGAAAATATGTAATTTATCTAAAATTTTAATATGTTGTGTTTTTTTTCGGTGATCACGTGCATTTTCTGTCCAAAATTGGATGGAATTTGTTTTTGAAAGTAATGGATCAGATTGCACGGTCCATTGCACTTGAATCAAATCCAAACAAAATCTTCATTTTCGTTAGTTTAAATTCTAGGCTTCTTCTTAGGTGTGCAATCCATAAAAGGTGTAAGTGGGTTGCACATCATGTGCCACTCACACAAAAGGTGTAAGTGTAAGGTGTAAGTGTAAGTGGAAGGTATAAATGAAATGTATAAGTTGCACACCATGTGCCACTTACACAAAAGGTGTAAGTGTAAGGTAAAAAATGTGTAAGTGTAAAGTGTAAGTGAACACAAAAAGATGTAAGGTGTAAGTTGCACACTATAGCATTACCCTAAATTCTATCAAGAATATAAATGACTAACCTTCATTTCGTACTAGCTTTTCAATTAAAAAAATAATAATAAAATAAAAAACAAAACAAAACAAAACGTGCCCATGGTTTGGTCGATCGTCATCCCATACGTCAACCTCTATTTTCTATTCCATTGATATAAGAAACCAATCTCTGAAAAAGAAAATCGCAAATACAGAATTAAGAAACCTTGAAGCTCTAGCCTATCATCATAAGCTAGCTCCAGTAGATTAAGCAATCATAATATATGCTACTTGGTTTAAAATGCTGCAAGATCAGTGTGTATTTTATGTTCATGATATCAACCAAGGTGTGTCTTTCTATCTATTTTTCGTACCATTTTACATGCACAGACTTTTATTTATTACTCTTCATCTTAATTTGGCCAAATTGTTATCATCCAACTTTTATTTATTACTCTTCATCTTAAATCCAAACATTATGAGTTAAAAAAATATTTTATTATTTTGGGCTTCTAATTTCCTTTTGTTTGCATCTTACTAATGGAATGCCTGCCTGCATAAATCCTTAATTCTTTAGTCGCAAATTCATAATCCTGCTTAGTTGTTCAATAACTTTATAAGTTGTGATTGACATCAATGAAAGTGATGTTCAGTTCATTTTATCTCTTATTGAGTAGCTTAGCTTTTAGTTACACCTCATAGGATTAGAGATGATGCTTAAACTTTCTAGGAAAAATTACATTAGTGTAGTCCCTGTTGTTTGCTCATTATCATTTTGATTCCTGTAATTTCAATTTACTCGATTTTGATTTTTAATTTTAAATTTTGTATCAATTTAATTTAATTAATAATGTCAATTAGGATTTTTGAAGAAAAATGGTTATTGAGTTAGTTGAAATTAACTTATTGAGTCAAACAAGTTTATAATTTTGCTCATAAAAAAACACAACATATATCGTTCATATGAGCAATTTTCGTTAAAAAAATACTAGCAGTTTAATCAATTGGGCTAAATTAAGACAACAACATAAATTTATAGTCAAAATTGAACCAATTAAAATTACAAATATCAAAATGACATAAAAACATAAATATAAGAACTACCATCATAATTTGCTCGTCTTCTTCTTATAGGGTGTCCATTTCTATCCACACATTATTGCTTTCTTTATTAAATATTTTTAGGGCAAATTACACTAACAGTCCCTATAGTTTAAGGCTTGTGTCACTTTAGTCCCTGACTTTTCAATTGTGACACATTTGACCTTGAATTTTAAATCTTATTTCAAATAAGGACAATTAACATACCATTGCTTAATTTCAAGGGCAAAATAGTCAATTTGATAAAATATAAACTAATTTGACAAAAATAAATGTCGAAAAATATTTTAAAATTTTAAAAAATTATTTCTACCCACCAAAAATAAAATTATGTAAAATTGATAAAAATTACATGATTAATTTTTAAAAATTAATTTTACATGATTATCATCCAAATACATAATAAAAATTAATTTGGTAAAAAAAAATGTCTAAAGATTTATCAATTTTATATAATTTTATTTTTAATAGGTAGAAATAATTTTTAAAAATTTAAAAATAATTTTTTAACATTTATTTTTGTCAAATTAATTTATATTTTATCAAATTGACAATTTTGTCCTTGAAAAATCCAATAATATATTCAATTGTCCTTATTTGGAACAAGATTCAAAATTCATGGTCAAATATGTCACAATTGAAAAGTCAATGACCAAAATGACACAAGTCTCACACTATAGGGACTGTTAGTATAATTCACCCATATTTCTAAATGGAACTTAACATAAATCCCAATTCAATAATGCCTGAATAATAAAGATTAAACTTGTTAATGAATGCATAATTCATAATTAAAATTAATTTTAGTTACAATCATTTCCTTTTGGTGTGTTGTTTTAAGTGGCAATTGTAAGTGGAAACTGTCTACTCCAACCATACAACACAATACACCATGCTCACAGTAAGAAAACCAATCTACTATAGATGTCATTTTTCAATTCGGGTGCTCCGACTTTATTGACCTAACTTATGCACTAAACTGATTAGCAATAGGGTTCCAATCCAATCGACCAATTGGGGACTGATAATGTGGTTTACTCACTTGATTAGATTAGGATTAAGATATCAATACCACTTTGATAGCTGTTAGTACAATTATACAGTTAAACTAGGAATCTTTCCTGTTTAAATGATTTCATTTTTTTTTTTTTTTTTTTTTTTTTGGGTGTGGGATTACTTGGTAAGAGAATTACATATATGTTTCTTTGAGAAGTGGATTGACTTTTTGATTTTTTTGACTTTTTTGACTATTTTAGCCTGGGCTAAAAAGCTTGGTTTGGGAAGGACTTTTTAGCTTTTTTGAATTTTTTTGTGAGAAAAGAGTGTAATGATTATGAATTGGATGCGATGTTTTATTTGTTGTGGCTAAAATAGCCTATTTTATTTTTGGAGGCTAAAATAATCAAAAAAATCTGAAAACCTTCTTCCCAAACGGTGCCTCAATGAGACTTCTACCAAACCCCTAATTTTTTGTAGCTATCCACTTCTAAGATTTTAGTTCCCAATTTGGATTATGAAAGTAATGCTTAATTGTGTTATTTTCTAAAAAAGGGAAAAAGAAAAGAGATTTCAAAAAAGTAGGAATATGGCTACATTTGGCACCCATTTTTTTTTTCTTTTCTTTTCTTTTTTTTTTGTTAAAAAAAAAATAGAAACGAGAAGATCACTCAAAGCTTGGGTTTCACAGCCCTTAAAAGGAAACTCATTTACCACATTAAGTTCAATGCTAAAATCTTTTTTGGAAACACAAGTATTAATGGACTAAATTCATGCAATGACAAGTTAATGAGATGAGAACTGAAATTAATTTTGTATGCATATCAACTTGTACCTTTCTACCTGAAATTTGTGTCCCTTTCAAAGATATAATAGGTAGAAGAAAATAAGACAAATCATAACAGTAGTAATTACATTTTGTCCTAATATTTTTAATTGACATAATTTTGATCGTTAATTTTTTATTTTGTTTTAATTTAGTCAAATTAATTACACCGTTAGGGTTGTTGCCAAAAAATCATCATTGAAAGCAACTCCAATGGTTGTTGCTATAAGACCATTGCCATTGCTATAATTTGGCAATGAATAGTGTTATTTTGCTAAATTATAGCAATGGTGCTCCAATGATCACTTGCTATTTTGACAATTCTCAACCAACTTTCCCTCTAAATTTGTAGGTGTTGTTCAGATATAGGTTTTTTGTGATTTTATTTTTGTTTATTTTTTGTCTTTTATGACCTTTTTTTTAACTATTTGTAAAAAAAAATTATATATTTATATTATTTCTGACTAGACAAATATAAAAAATGAAAAAAATTAGAAAAATTAGAAGAAAAAAAAATTAAACATAATTCACCCCACCAAAAAATTTAAATATAATTTGATAGAGCACAACGGTTCTTTTCAATTCCAAAACAAATCCCCATCATCCACCTACCTTCAACCGACGGTTGTGATTATATCTCTAGAATCATCTTTTCAATTCCAAGACATACAACGGCTGTCTTCACTGGTTCTCTCTCTCACTCTGACTCCCACTCTCCTCTTCCCTTACTCTCTTCCATAGACGAAGCTTCTCTCTGTCTCTCTGTGTCTCTCTCCTCACTCTCCTTCTCACTCTCCTCTTCTATTTTCCTCCTCTTTCATGGAACCATCTCTGTCTCTCTGTGTTTGAGCTCAAGAGCAATCAGCATGTCTCTTTCTCTCTGTCCTCAAACATCTTCGGCATGACTCTCTCTCTCTATCCTCAAACTCTCTCTCTCTGTGTCTCTGTCTCCGATGTCTTTCCGATCTGTCTCTCTCTCTGTCCTGAAACGGATCATCGATATATGATCTCCACAACTAGTCCAGTTGGCTGAAGAAGATGCTCAATTCCAATCAAGTCCTCAAATCCATTCTAGGTATTTATCCGTTAAATTTGTTTATGAAATTTATATCAATTTGTAAAATTAATTCTCAAATTTGCTCTATGTGATTCTAAAATTGATTCTGAAATTGATTTTGAGATTTATGTAATTCTGAAATTCCAAAATTTATTCTGAAATCTGTTCATATTTTTTATGAAATCGTGAAATTTATTTTGAAATTAATTCTGAAATTGTGAGATTTATTGTGAAATTGTGAAATTTATTATGAAATTTGTGAATTTGGCTGTATATTTCAAATTTTGGTTTGATTCTGGAAATTGAGGATTCATTCTGAAAATTACTTGGTTTTCTACTGTTTCAATTCTATTTTTTCAATTGAATTTGGAGCCACAAATCTATTCATATTTGCTGATGTAGCATATTTGGCAATTGCTATTCTACTTATCAAATTTGAGAACATAAATGGCATATGCCATTTTTAGTAAGTAAAATAACAGGCCATTAAAGACCCACTTTGTATCACTATTGCTAAATTATAGCTTTGGTAAGTATTTTGACAGTTCCATTGGAGATACTCTGAGTTAGTTAAATTTAACTCACTGAGTTTAAGCGAATTTATAATTTTGTCCCTAAAAATATAACACATGTGGGTCATGTGCTTATTTTTCATACAAAAAATAATGACAGTTGTAATTAATTGAATCAAATTAAAATAAAATTATAAATTTAATATTAAAATTGAATCAATTATAATTATAAAAATAAAAAACATACCAGAATCAAAATATGATGATTTCTAGTGTAATTTTCTCAAGAAAATATGTCCAGTGGCCAGGTTTCATGAAGTGGGATATTTTATGTTGCTAACAATCCTAGTAGGTAGAATCTACTACTGTTGGGAAAGTCCCAATATTTTAGGTCAAAAAAGAGGGTCATGGAGCTTGGGTGCCCTACCCTGGGGGGTAGGGGACCAAAATCCCACATAGCCTGAGTCACCATTTATTATATATGGTTTAATTCTAGTTGCTTGCTTACTTGCTCAATACGAAAGCAGTTTTGAAGGTTAGACTCTCCCCTCATGAGAGGTTTGAAACTTCCAGTGAGTGAGCCCATGATTGTCTTTTCACATTGATTCCAATCCAAAATTGCTTGTTTGTTTGCTTTATGGTTTCTAATAGTACTACCACTCTTCACTTTCTTATTGCAGACTATAAATTTATTAATTGCTTTCATAAGACTGACTCTTAGGGGAGAGGAGGGGGTTACCCCACATCATCAATACCAAAACCTAGGTCGGTATAAAGGGAAGAAGTAGAGTGGTTGATCCACAATTCTCTCTCTCTCTCTCTCTCTCTCTCTCTCTCTGTGTTTTTGTGATGTTTAAGGCAGCCAAGGAACACCAGCCAAATTGGTCTCCACATGGGGAAGTGCATTAAAAATCATTACTCCTACCAATCATAGTCTCTCTCTCTTTTTCTCTTCCACTCTCTTTTCTCACCCACCGTTCCTGAGTGCATTAATAAACAAGAATTGTCTTTCCTTGTCATTACTCATTAGTAAAAAGCCAGCTGATAGTAAAAACATCTCATCCCCTTTTCAACATTTGTAATCACATCTCTCTAATAACACCACTTATAGTAGGCATTGTTTTCCGGTCTTATAAAGTTAAAAATTAAAAAATAAATAATAAAAAAAATCCTCTATTTAAGGGGGTTGGTGGAGGGATCCATGGGTATGTCCCTTTAAAGAGTCTAGTAGTCTAGTGTAGGGTAGTAGAGTTGGATCAAAAGGAGTTTTTGTCTTCTACATGATCTATATGATTGGGACCACCCTTTCTCTTTCCTCCATCCTTGTATACTCCAATATATCCATTTGGATTGTTGCTTGTTAGACCCCAGCTCTACATGAAGCGATTCTGAAAGAACACTTGACGTATCAAGTGAGATCTCAGGTTTATGTTTATGAGGAGTTATCGATTTGTGTCAAAATCTAATTATTAATTGCCAAATATATCAAACCTATATGCAAAATAGGTAAAAATTTTGGAAATTTTTTTTCTATAATAAGGCTTCAACTAAACTAACTATTTCTAATGTTAAAACTCACAAAACAAGAAGCTATCTATTTCCATTTACACACTTTATGCTATTACCGGATTATTTAATGAGAATTAAATATCATGAGATTGCGGTAAAAAATAAAAGCTGAGATCATTATATACGTAGACTTAATTGTATTACATTTGACAAAGACAAAATAATACTTATATGTAATAGAAAATGTCTAATTTCAAAATAATACTTACATGTAATAAAAAATGTCTAATTCCAATAATATTATAAATGATTAGTATTAATAATATACACCCCTTAATCGGTCCTGTTATCGAAGATAAGAATTTATTTTTATTTAACAATCAGACAATCAAACACTAAATTGTTCGATATGTGGTCCCAACTATCAAATTAGCCCTTTTCCCGCTCTTAATTCCACAATCAAACATGAATACATTACATGCTTGATTGGATTATATAGGCCAAGAGCATTAGCTTTTGAATGGAAGAAAGGTCATGAGCGATAGTTGCCATAAAGCACAAATTCATAATCAAAGTTATTAAACAAGCATCGACCCATAAAGCTATGCATAAAAAATCTACCTTATTGCCTCATTATGCACAGGGACACAAACATACACATAACCCAATTATGATTGGTTTGTCCTTATTCATGTCCATGATCTCTATTTAAAATGGCTAAAGAAAAAATTTTAACACCTAATTGTAGGACTTGAATCCACACTATAAAATTATTTACTGAAAACACTTTGCTTAAGCTGACTCAACAAACTCAAATTTTCACTGCTAAAATGTCATGTACTTGTACAGGGGTGAATTCCATAATAACCTTAAATTACAGAGGCCACATTATCTTTACAGATTAATTGTTACAATTATTGCACAAATAGTCCTTGATCTTGTTTCTAATAGATTAGGCATCACGACATTACTTTGGGCATTTCCAGATGGACTTCATATTACTCTTAATATATATATATATATAATTGAAGTACAAATGAAATGCTCAAGCTATGGTGAACCTCTTAGAGGGCAATTTTAAAATTTCAGGTACCTCGTGAACCACCTCGTGATGGTACAATTTAATCATGTATACCATAAAGCAAATTTTTGTTAAAATAATCTTTTGTGTAAAGTAAAATACATGAAACAAATCAAATAAATAAATAAATTAACTTATAGAATTTACTTACCAGAGAATAACCGAAACTTCAAAGACGAAATCGAGTGTATGACACTCTATCCTTAAAACAGATTCGCTGCCGCCGCACAGATGCTTATTGACTAATGACTTCTATCTCCCAAAATATAATGATCAAATGTAGGATTGAAGCAAGCACTGCAATCAATCTGTTAGTGAACCAAAACCTATATTCTGCAACTCTCTTAAATCTTTTTAAAACTAACATAAAGAATAAATACAGGAGAGAAGAAAAACAAGAAGTAATTAAATGAATAAATTTACTGGAAAAGGTATGTATTTATAGGCATAGTGGTGTCTATTCAGAAAGGTAGAAAAACCCTCCGAACAGATGCAAGTTTGAATCGCCGAAAAAGAGGAACAGAGGTGAACGGAGGGACGCACTGGTTGGGTTTGAATTTTCAAATTTGAGCTTGAAAATTTCCCATGAAATTTTGAATTAATTCATCTTACAAAATTAAATTTTCCCGCAAAATTTGAAAAAATTCAAACAAACTTTCTCTAAAAAATTAAAAGTAGGGCCCGACCCACAACCTACACCCAACAGACGGTGGCAGTGGTGCGTGCATGTGTGGTGTTTGAATGCAAAGCATGGTTGGTCTACAATTACCCCCTCTACAAAACTTGGGTGCCCCTTGGGTCTATTCCAAGTGAGCCAACTCAGAGTTTATATACTTATATAAATTCTCTCCTTGTTTTAGTGGGACAACCCGAAATAGAGCAACTCACATTTGTCTCTTCAACTTCCAACTTCACGAAACTGAAAATGACGTCAACTTCCCATTCATCCATAAATGGTTTTCACGAACCAACTTCAACGTGTGACTTGCCACACAGTAAGAAGCACATCACCACTCAAATCCACCTCAAAATATGTGTGGGTTCTACTTGGATTTAAAATTTGCCCAAAATAAGCCTATAAAATCAATTTTTCAACAATCTCCCATATGAAAGGAATTAACGGGGGGAAAAAATGCAACAACATGATGATTCTAAAACAGAGTACAGAAATCGGAGATATTTTGCATAGAATAAGAAGCTTTTGGCTTTGAACCTTCCTTTGTTAGATACTATCAGATTTACTAACTTCCCAAAAGTTCGGTTGTTTTCCTCAATCGCACAATCAATTCCTCCAAAGTCATTTTTTTGCTCTTATGCTTGAGACAATTCTTAAATTCCTTCTAACCTTGTGATAATTTTTTAATTAAGGCAATAACTTGGAGGATTCACTTAGCGACATGCCTTCTGCATGAGTATCATGCAGAATAAGTTGGAGATCCTGAACTTGGCTGATCACAGTCTTTGAATCAACCATCACAAAACCTAAAAATTTGCCTATCACAAATTTCTTCAAGCCAGTATCTTTTATTTTATATTTTTTCTCTAACGACTCTCATAGTTCCTTTGTCGTCCATCAAGCCTATTCAAGATATAGTTGTGGCAAAAGAAATCCGCATGTTTCTAAGTATCGACTGCAGCAACTACTTGTTAGTCGGTTTCATCTTCTTTTAAAGTAAGAGCATCCTCACAAAGGAAACAAGCCAAATTTAGAGTAGTAAGATAAAATAGTATTTTCTACTACCATCTTTTGAAATCAGTTCCTAAGAACTTTTCTAATTTTTTCTCGTAATCCACTAGCATTGTCACAACAGCCGCCCGGGGATGGGGGTTGGAGCAATTGCAGTACCCATAAAAACACCAGT
The DNA here is from genome assembly GCA_025200525.1 of Camellia lanceoleosa. Lineage (NCBI taxonomy): Eukaryota > Viridiplantae > Streptophyta > Magnoliopsida > Ericales > Theaceae > Camellia > Camellia lanceoleosa. Next base: position 63,238,356 of record CM045771.1, on the reverse strand, counting down.
TTGAACATTGGTTTGAGTAGTTTCAGTGGTAATGAATTTTAAATTATAAAACAAAATTATAATTATAATTTCATACTACACAGAAAATTATAAGCACAAACCACAAAATATAATTCCATAAAAAATAAAAACAAAATTATAACTTTTATTTCAAATTAATTTGAAAATTAAATTTTATTTAAACAAATTAATTCTATACAGAATATTACTTTTGTAAAAACTCAAAAATTATTATATTGAAAAATCAGAATTTTAATTAATGAAGATCCTGAATTTTATTTCTGAAAAACCTCATACAAAAAATAATTTCTATAATAAGAAAAAGATTTGAATAAGAAATAAACGAAAAATCCTGTATGAACAAAATAATTCGAATCTGTTTTAAGATTATTGAAACAATTTTCTGTGTAAAGTAAAGTACATGAAACAAATCAAACAAATAAATAAATTAGCTTATAGATCAAGTTAAGTGTGTGTCACTCTATTCTTAAGATAAATTTGCCACTGCACAGGTACTTACGAACTAATGTTGTCTATCTCTTAATATACAATGATCAAACGCTGGAGTGAAGTAAGCACTGCAATCAATCTGCCAACGAACTAGAATCTCTGTTCTGCAACTCTCTTAAATCTTTCTAAAACTAATATGAAAAATAAATAACGAGAAGCAATTGAATGAATGAATTTGTTAGAAAAGCTTGTATTTATAGGCATAGTGGTGTCTATTCAGAAAGGTAGAAAAAACTTCCGAACAGATGCAAGTTTGAATCGCTGAAAAAGAAGAACAGAGGTGACTAGAGAGACACACTAGTTGGATTTGAATTTTCAAATTTGAGTTTGAAAATTTCCCGCAAAATTTTGAATTAATTCGTTCTAGAAAATTAAATTTTCCCACAAGAATTTGAAAAAATTTAAACAAATTTTGTCCAAAAAATTAAAGATAAAACCCAACCCAACCGAACCGGCGTAGGCGCATGGTGTTCGAATGCAAAGCATTCTTGGTCCATAACTCTTCCCTCCACAAAACTTAGGTGCACCTTGGAGCCCATCCCAAGTGTGCCAACTTAGAATTTATATACTCATATAAATTCTCTCCTTGTTTCAATATGGAACAACCCAAAATAGAGCAACTCACATCTATCTTCTCAACTTCTAACTTTACAAAATCGAAAATGACGTCAATTTTTCATTCATCCATAAATGATCTTTACAAACCGACTTCGACATGTGACTTACCATGTGGTAAGGAACATGTCACCACTAAACTCACCTCAAGAGACATGTGAGTCCCACTTGAATTTAGGCTCAAAATTAGCTCAAAATAAGCCTATAAAACTAATTTTCCCAACAATTTTTATAAAGCAAATTTTTATGAAGCAAACTAGCAAAGGAATTTGGAAATATCAAAGAAGGCTTTACATTGTTTAGGGTTCAATTGTATTTTGGTTTTTTGTTTATTTATTTATTTATTTATATTTTTTTTGAGCTAATTATACACATGGTCTCTATAATTTGTTTCATTTGTCAATTTGATCCCTATATTTTTAATTATATCGATCTTACTTTCTAATAGAAATTAAGAGTAAATTAATCCATTTAAAAGAAAATGAATCATTTTAAATTAGATGCCTACCCCTTAATTATTTTGAAGAGATTGAATAGATTATTTACCATTTGATTTGAGTCCAATTTGTAAAGGGGCGTCGTCAATTCAACTAGAGGAATGCTAAGTAAATGTGATACAATTAAAATTATATAATCAAATTCATGTACATATCAACTTTAAAATCTACTTATGTAATTTATCCTTAATTTTTTTTTATTTTTTTATTTTTTTTGTGGCATCACAAGAACATCATAGAATAGCTGTAACTCTCTAATATAGATCATATTTAAGCTGTTTGTCATTAAAGAAGAGAGAGAAAGAGAGAGAGCACAAGTAGTTGGCTTTGTCAAGGCATTTCAAGTAGTTGGCTTTGTCAAGGAATTTCAAATAGTAATAAGCTAGCGTAAAGTGCTGTTTGTGGACGGCATTATGTCCTCCTAGGGAACAGAGGAGTTATTTAGTACTCAAAAGTTCCATTTCATAATTAATTAAACTATATTTCGGACTAAATTAATCTATTCCTTTTTGTTGTTCTTCCAAAAGAAAAGAAAAAAGAGGCCCCAATCCACGTAAGATACACATTCTATTATTCCATTTCACATATTACTTGCTTATGATTTTTACACAAAATTTAAATTAAAAAAAAAAAAATAGTTGTTTATAAAAATGTATCCAAAGATAATTTCAATGCCTTGATTGGTTCCTGGATAATTCTGATTTAACAATCGAAATAAACAAAAGCTCAACTTGAACATAGATGTACCACTAAAAGCCAGGGGCGACACCAGGTAAATAATGAGGTTAGCCATCCCATCAGCTAGTTCAAAAAAAATTAATCAAAAAATATTTTTAATATATTAATATTTATTGATTGTTTTCACTACTTTGTTTGATGCTTAGATCGTTTGGCAATTTATTATTTTAGCTTAAAACTCAAAAAATCATTAAAAAAATTAAAAAGTTAATAATTTATACAAAAAAAAGTCAAATATTTTATTTTTCTCTATTTTTTACAAATTTTTTCGTAAAAAATAAAAAAATATTCCAAACATACTAATTTTTGTATCTCATATTTTAATAAAAAAATTACTAAAATAATATATTCTCAAACTAAACCTTATTAATCATTGTTATTGTACTAAACTCAACAGTCTCACAATCTCTCCCACACAATTTTTTTAGTTTGAAGAGAAAATCTGCCACTTCTCAGTTTTGTTCAAATTATTCAGAGAAACTGTAACCCAAAAAAAAAAAAAAAAAATATTATTCAGGGAACATATTGTACCAACATTAGGATTTTGGTTCAACTGGAAATTTTTTTGGTTGGAGTGATGTTAGGTTGCTCATGCTTTTGCACCCATTAGTCATTTTTTTGGTTCAATAATAAGGTTATTATATGAGGTATTGTAAAGTACATGTAACAGAAATACTAAATTGTTAAGATTTTCTTTTATTTATTAGTTTTTGTAAGATCCCATCAACAAAAATTTATAGGATTGCCACTGTTGGAAGCAGCAAATCTACAAGAAGATATATATATATATATATCAACAACAATTCGTGGGGTTGTCACCATTGAAACCAGCAAATCTACAAGAAGATATATATGTGTGTTATATGTAAGCATGTATACCATTGGTCTATGAATATTAATTACACCTGTTTGTTTCAAGTGAAAATTTTGAGTATAATTCCATGCAAGTGGTCAATAAAAGCATGCCACATTCGTACGTAAGTCATATCAACATACGTAGGATTCAAGATTTATGTTTATTTACATATACGTATATTAATGTTAACGGTCGTCACTGTTAATATTCTTAGTCTTTCAAGCCAGCTTTGTATTAGTTCCCAAATGCTAAAAGACAATTTGTTGATTGTTACATATTCACTTTTTTTCTTTTTTCTCTTTTAATAAATGATTTTGAAATTGTCTTGTAACTCCTTGTTATTGTCAATGGCTTTGCTACTTTCACTAATATTTTTATATCAATTGGGGTGAACTAGTTTCTTTTAACTTCAAGAATTAAAATATTTTTTAAATCAAGGTATCTAAAGTTTTATTCTTTTGTTTCTTTGTGTGGACAAGTGAAATGTATTGCAGTTGTCAAATATTTAAGAGGCAGACCAGACGATAGAAGAAGACAAAAAGTCATTTAAAATTGTTTGAAGAGATTTATGATCAAATTTTCTTTTAGATGATAAACAATATAATGTAGTTTATATTACATGTTACAACTTTTAAGAAGTCTTTCCTAGAGGAAACAGCCTTACTACCGAATATGACAAATAATAATTTGTTAAATAATACATGGTTTAGAATTGCTTGCAAAGCCTTAATATGGAAGACCATGTTTCAATTTAGACAACAAGAACAAGTCAAAGTGAAGAATATATGGTGTATAAGCATTAATTCGTCTAAGTATCTTAGGCCCCTTTGATTATTTGGATTGGTTATAAGAGTTTGAGAAAATATATAATACCTAAGAATAAAGGTAAGATATGAGATAAATTATATATATTGTAAGATCACTTATATTATGTTTGGTAAAATTAGAATATAGGATAGAATAAGAGGATAGTGATTATTTTTAACCTTTGATAAAAGATTCTCTATATTCAACGGTGGGAGATATACAATACCATGGGGTGATATTGCATATCCCCTCTTTTGCATCATACACTACTAGCCTATCACCCGTGTTATGCACGGGATAATTATAGATATTTATATTTGTTCTCATTTTTTTTAATATATAAATTAAATACATGGGGTTTGACCGAGAAGTTTGAAAGAATTTAATAAGTGTTTATTTATTTATTTAAGAGGCATTTACACAATAATTACATGGGTCTCTTGGGGATGCAAAAAGTAAGGAAATTAGGATTTCATTTATTGCGTTATTCATTTAATAAGTGTAATTATTATAAATTAAGTGTTTATTGTAATCAATAGTGTAATTATTACAATCTTTGAACCAATCACCAATCACCAAGTCAATTTTTTTTAAAAAAAATATTAAAAAATCAAGAAATTAGGATTTTTTAATATAAATTAAATACATAGGGATTGACCGAGGAATTTGAAAGAATTTAATAAGTGTTTATTTATTTATTTAAGAGGCATTTACACAATAATTACATGAGTTTCTTGGGAATGCAAAAAGTAAGGAAATTACGGTGGGAGATATACAATACCATGGGGTGATATTGCATATCCCCTTTTTTGCATCATATACTACTAGCCTATCACCCGTGCTATACGGGATAATTATAGATATTTATATTTGTTTTCATTTTTTTAATATATAAATTAAATACATGGGGTTTGACCGAGGAGTTTGAAAGAATTTAATAAGTGTTTATTTATTTATTTAAGAGGCATTTACACAATAATTACATGGGTCTCTTGGGGATGCAAAAAGTAAGGAAATTAGGATTTCATTTATTGCGTTATTCATTTAATAAGTGTAATTATTATAAATTAAGTGTTTATTGTAATCAATAGTGTAATTATTACAATCTTTGAACCAATCACCAATCACCAAGTCAATTTTTTTTTAAAAAAAATATTAAAAAATCAGGCAATTAGGATTTTTTAATATATAAATTAAATACATAGGGTTTGACCGAGGAATTTGAAAGAATTTAATAAGTGTTTATTTATTTATTTAAGAGGCATTTACACAATAATTACATGAGTTTCTTGGGAATGCAAAAAGTAAGGAAATTACGGTGGGAGATATACAATACCATGGGGTGATATTGCATATCCCCTTTTTTGCATCATATACTACTAGCCTATCACCCGTGCTATACACGGGATAATTATAGATATTTATATTTGTTTTCATTTTTTTTAATATATAAATTAAATACATGGGGTTTGACCGAGGAGTTTGAAAGAATTTAATAAGTGTTTATTTATTTATTTAAGAGGCATTTACACAATAATTACATGGGTCTCTTGGTGATGCAAAAAGTAAGGAAATTAGGATTTCATTTATTACGTTATTCATTTAATAAGTGTAATTATTATAAATTAAGTGTTTATTGTAATCAATAGTGTAATTATTACAATCTTTGAACCAATCACCAATCACCAAGTCAATTTTTTTTAAAAAAAAATATTAAAAAATCAGGCAATTAGGATTTTTTAATATATAAATTAAATACATAGGGTTTGACTGAGGAGTTTGAAAGAATTTAATAAGTGTTTATTTATTTATTTAAGAGGTATTTACACAATAATTACATAGGTCTCTTGGGAATGCAAAAAGTAAGGAAATTAGGATTTCATTTATTGATCACAATTGGAAGGTGTCCAATTGTGGTTTTTTGATCACAATTGGAAGGTGTCCAATTGTGATTTTGCGGCCGAAGCAAAATTCAAATTTGCATTCAAAATTGCATGTCAGCCGTTGCTCGCTCGAGCCAAGAAGTGCTCGCTCGAGCTAAGGCTTGCTCGCTCGAGCCAAGGAATGCTCGCTCGAGCCAAGGATTGCGTCCATACAAAAACCTGAAGAAAGTGATTGGTCGCTCGAGCCAAGGATCCGTCGCTCGAGCGAAGGCACTAGTAGAAATCACGAAATTTACTCTCTTCGCTCGAGCCAGGAAATATTCGCTCGAGCGAGCCTCAGAATCCGGATTTTTTCAAAGAGTTGGTTTTCTTCTGAAACAGGATTTCTTTTGGTGTTCTACAAGAAGTTGGATTTCTTCCAAGACAAGGATTATTTTGGTTCTTTATAAGTAGTTGGTTTTCTCCCAAAACTAGACTACTCATTAATTATTCCTCCAGATCTTCTTTTTGGTCCTTAAAGGTTTATATCTGGGGATATTTTATTTTTCTTTGATGTCTTATTGAGTATTCAACTCATGATCTGAAAAGGCTACATCAAAGGTTTTGTTTGTTACACAAAAGAGAGAGTTGTTCTTCAGTTGTGGATTCTGAAGAATTCGGTCTGAAGCTTCGGTGGTGGAATCCGGAGTGGCTCATCAGAAAGACAATTCCGTGGTGAAGATGGGGTTGGAAGAGGCACATAGAGGTTGGTTCAATTAGGCGTTGTGGATTCGCTAGATAATTGAGAGTGATACCTGTGTAATTCCTTTATATCTTCTTAGTGGATTGTTCTGGTGGCTGTGGCCCGTGGTTTTTTGATCACAATTGGAAGGTGTCCAATTGTGGTTTTTCCACGTAAAATCTTTGTGTCTCTTTCTCTTGATTGTTTGATTGGGATTGTTTTATTTTACTTAAATTTTATACATAATCACAAATTAACATCTAGGAGGTTTCTAGATTTTTCAAATATGATTTTAAAAATAGACAATTGACACAAATGTAATCAGATGAAGTGATTATTGATATTCGATTAACGTAATTTTTTACAAAAATAATATACTCAATAAACCTTATATATTGAATAGTTTAAATTATCAAAATAAAATTGGAATATTGCTTATTTTGGAAAGATGGTAAAAAGTGACTTTTTGACTTTTAACTAAGCTTTTGGCTTTTTTAGACAAACGATTTGGAAAGTTGGTAAAAAGTGACTTTTGGCTTTTTTGATTAATATTTATTTATGATGTCAAATCATAATCAAATGACCAAATTACTCCTATTTAGTTTAAAATATTACAACTTCACCCATGTAACATATTTTGATTCATGAGGGGTAAAATTATAATTTCACCCTTGGCTAAAAACCACCTTTCCAAATGAAATTTTTTTTAAAAAAATTAACTTTTAACTTTTGCTACAAACCAAAAAAAGTGACTAAAAGCCAACTACCCAAAACAAGCCTAAGACTCAAACAACGCTAGCAATATACTCTAATTCAATTATAAATTAGAGTGAAGCTTCACCCATTCATTAATATGTTCAAATTTGTTAAATATTTAACAACGAAGATTTCGACATGGTTTGACAACTGGATATGGGGTCAGGATACATGTTGATCGGATATCGTTAGCCTTTTCATCAAGACACATTTGTATCTGAAAAAATTAATAATTTTAATGTAAAACTGAATACAAATGTGATTTGATGAAAGTGCTAACGATATCCGATCAACTTGATTTTTAATCCGGTTTTCTAGGCATCCTTGCCTCCTTTTTGTCTTTTTGTATTTTTTTTTTTTTTTGATAATATTATTTATAAATAAAAAAAGATACGGACGTTTAGTTAAATTCCGATGTGATATTTCTAAATTTAGTAGCATAAATAATAAATAATGGGATAAATGATATTGATTTCTCCTAAAATAATTATATTGGGTTTCTTCTAGAATTTTAATTCACATAATACTGAATTTCTATTAAAAAAAATTTATTTCCACACATTTAGTTATTTTAGTACATATTTTCTCTCAATACACGCACTTATTAATTTGATTATTAATTAATTTTATCAATTCAAAGACTAAAAGTTATAATTATATCATTCACTCATAATTATTGTACACACACCACTCAACTCTCCTTTCCAAACACTTGTTGAGTGACCCTGCTTCCAAATTTATAGACTCACGTAAAGACTATTCGAGACCACAGTGTGAAGTGAAGTGAAGTGAAGTGAAGTGAAGACAAAGTCTTCCATTGAAGACTCTATTGAACCTCCATTAAAAATACCATTGAAAACCCTCTAAAATATTGTTGAAGATACATTTTTTATTTTGTTATTGCATTTATCATTTTCAGTCTCTGTTCACTCCATTATCATAAAACCCTTGTTTTTTTTTTAAAAAAAAAATTTATATTTTTTGGTTTGGAGATTTCGGTATTGGTTTTCCAAAATTATACATTTCATTCAAAACTCAACTTCCGAATAAAAGTGATTAGTTCGACGGTTGATGTCCGAATATAATGAAATAATTCGGCATTGATTGTCCGATTAAAAACCGTGAAAGGAGAGAGAGAGAGAGAGAGAGAGAGAGAGAGTTTTGCACGAAAAAAGTAACATTTTCATTACTAACAGAGTATAAATTTAGAGATTAAAGTAATATGAGAGTTGTTATGAGAGCATTGTTTTGCAAGCAATAGAGAAGTATAGAATATGTAGCAAGTAAAGTGACAACAATAGAAAAATTAAGGTTTAGTTTTTTTTACTCAAAAGGTGTACATTGAGATTTTTTTTTTTTTTTAAAGATGTGTACAGAGAATATTTTCATATAATATTATGGATGTTAGTGGATGTCTATTATTGTCATTTTAGTTTAGGGTATAATTGCCATTAAAATAATATTTCATTAAGTGTGTGCATTGAGATAATTAGCTATGTGAAAATAAAATTTCCCTCTCTATTAATTATATGGATAAAAAAATGATAATACTCTTTTATGCTAAAATGTAGAATATTTCTTATTTATCCTTGTGTCTTCAAATTATTTACATTAGTTTTGATGGCTTCAAAAAAGAAATCAATGTAATTAAGTCAAAAATGTGAGACTATTTGTATTTTCTCTAAATTTTAGGAGAGATCTGTGTAATTTACCCTAAATAATGTTATCACTATTTCTTTTTAATTATTTTACGTTACATTTTTTTTTTTTTGGGGGGTATGGTTCATGGAAAATCGTTTTTGAATTGTTATTGACTTTTCTTATTTCACCTAATTCATCGAACATGTTTTTATTTATTTTATTCAGAACTACTCTATTCTTGTTGAGTGTACATCCATTTTAAATAGAATTGTTTGATACATTGTCTTTTTCTTATATTTTTAATAGAAGAGTATTTACAAATATAAGAAGTATTATATCATACAGAGTAGAGACCACTAATCTAACAATAGCTTCCCATCTTAACAAAAAAATAAAAAAACCTAACATTAGATATAATGGTAATAATCACCAAACTTAACAACCATAACTAGGAAAATACAACCCTTACAATGGAGAATAACTAATTCTCACAAATATCAAACTCCTCTATATGAGAGTTGAATTTACAATTTGACAAAATAGAAATGATTTAACAAATTTTAAAATTTTTAGAAATGAAAAAATATATATTTTTAATCATTTTCAATATAAATATTCACTCTTCCCCCTCTTCTAGCACCTCCCATCACTACCACCGACATTACCCGTATCCTCCGATGGATGGCTAGTATATCCATTCACCCTCCATTGTTAGTCACCACCTTTAACAACTCATAAAAAATGTTCCCTTATTTTTTATTTTTACTTTTCTTTTTTTTTAGGACATTTGCGTACACCAAACAATTTTTTTATTTTTGTTTTTTTATAGAAACAAAACAAAACAAAACTACTTCTTCTTCTTCTTCTTCTTTTTTATTTTTATTTTAAAACTAACAACAAGAAATTAATAATGTTGTCAAACCACACCGAACTTAAACCTCTTTTAGAAAGTGGGTTAAAAGTCATTTCCTACCTTTTCACCCAATTAACAACAAGAAATTAATAATGTTGTCAAACCATACCTAACTTAGGCCTCTTTTGGAAAGTGAGTTAAAAGTTACTTCTTAATTTTTAACATATTTTTTATCACATCATCTCGCACATTTTTTACATGTTTTTTCAAAAAAAAATAAAAAAATCAATTTTTAACAATCTTCTCAAAATATCCGTTATTGTTGTACACTAAAATTAATTTAAAAATGTAATGGTAAAACACAAACTTGTTATGTAATTGAAACACGTAAACAACCTTTTTGGTATTATTTTTATTTGTTTTAATTTTGATTTTTATGATTTTTGACATAAAATGAGGAAATTTTAACATTATCTTTTGTACCATTTTCATTTTTTAATTTAATTGTTTTAAAAATATTGTAGGAAATATTTTTCAATTGGAAATATTAGAAATCCTTACATGACCGTTATGCCTCATTTGTTTTCAGAAATAGATTGGAAAGAATTAATAGTAAATAGATTAAATAAAATTGTATTTGTTTTTATAATAATTGTTAGTGTGGAGATTGTTAAATTATTTTTATATAAAATAATAAAACAAATAAAATAAAAAATTTTACTTAACAAAAAATACAAAAATATAAAACATTAATGTTCAAAATGTGCTACCCAACATGTAGAGAAAAAAAAATGGACTCAGCCGATTAACTGGCTGGACATCTCCCTAGACAACTCATAACACTCTAAGACAAATAGACTATTTTCTAATATCATCTCCTCGCTCAAACTTGTAATCCGCTTGTCCAAAACCTTTCGTAATCGGAAGGGACTATAAATCCGGACCTCTATAAGTAAAACAAACATGATTTTACCTTCACTGTTCACTAGGAGTCTACTCCGGAATCCTACAACGGAAAACAAACGAGGCCTTAAATTTATACCGAATGATGTGGCATGGGTTAAACGTTAAGTAATAAGCAATTAATTTTTAAATTAATCAATAATTGATATGGAGTAATCTACATCATTTTTTAGGGGCTCAAACTCTTCCTTTCCTAGAACATTTTCATAAATTCATTAAATTTTTATTTTCTTTTTTAAATGGAAGATTGCAAAATGATACTAAATAAGCAATTTTTTAAACTCATATTGAAATTGAAATATAGTCTCTTAATTTTATTTTATTTTTCCATTTTTTCGTTGAATGACACATACTTATTTCAAAAACTTAATTTAATCTACAATTTTACTTATATATGATATGTAGTAACAAAATTTTAAAATGAGACCCAATAAAATAACATGATAAAAGTCACTTAAATCTCGGCAATAAGCCAAGCCAACTCTAACCGGCACATCTTTGATTCTTAAATCCAGGCTCTATACATGAGCTTAAAAATATGAGTTTATAGATTTCAGCCGCACTTAACCCATATGAACCAAATTTAGGCTTTAATTTAAACCTTTTTATTAAATTCAAAACTCATTATGAAACAAAATTTTAAAATGCATTGCAACAATTAGAATTATATACAATAATGAAAAATTAAAAAAGTAGACATTATTTTTTAAGGGCTGAGGTTTTTTCCAATCTAAATTTGGACTAAAGGGTGTTGTTTGGATCAAAGTGGTAAATGTTCTGTTTTGATCATCCGAATTGTTCATTTAATAATATTTTTCATCTCTATCATTTACTACATAAATAAATTATATCAATCTAATAATCGTAATATTTTCATTTTATTCTATATGTGCCTGAAAAAATAGAATACATGTTTTTTATATGTAGACCATTCATTTTTTTTATACAAATGAAATAAAATAAAGAAATTATTATTATAAAATCAATTCTGTAACGCCCCAAAAATATACACAATAAAAGTACACCAACTGCTGCTCTTTACGGTAAACAGAAGTGAATCTCCAACACTTGCATACATAGTCATAAGAGATTTACAAAATAGTTCCACATACAAATATATATTCAATGACTTTAGTACACGAATCTATAGCATGTAAAATAAATAAATGCCTTTAAGAGCTACAAAGTCCAAGGCTTAAGTCCGGTTACACAAAATGGTTGCTCGAACCCACACAAATATAGCCTTTGGCTTGCAAAAATATAATCACAACAAAAACAAGATCCTTGTGCTCTCAACGTACACATCCACGCCCTTAGTTTGGTAAAATCACCACATTTTTTCCTGTACAAAATCCCATAGGGTGAGCATAAAACTCAGTCTGAAATTCTTATCAAAGTATATACATTTTATACAAGTCAAGAAAGTCGCATCTTCATCTTTTGTAAGTCATCATGCACAATGAAATCTTGAAATTTCGACAATTCAATGACTTTAAATCAAGTTCAAGGGGCGGTAAATATGACTCAGGTAATTCCTAGGATGGTGTTTGCAAGTAGGCATGACTAACACTACCAAATCCCCACTTTACCAGTAACTAACCAGAAGGCACGTGATATCTCCTCCGCACGTGTTTTCGGTCTTTCGCCCTGAACACTTAGACCAACTTAATCAATCTCTTACGACTATGTATACAAGTGTTGAAGATTCACTTCCGTTTACCATAAAGAGTGGTAGTTTATATACTTTTATTGTGTATATTTTTGGGGTATTACAAATTTAATTTTTTTTCATCAATAATATATATAAAAATTATATAAAAATAAACTATTCAAATTATCGAAATAGAATCCTAACAGGCCAAACAACATCTTTCAATTTGCATTATAGATAGAAGAGAAGTAAAAAAAAAAAATTAAATGCAAATTGCACATTTTGAAAACCGAACCTTAAATTAAGGGCAAGCATGTCAAGTTACAATAATAGTCAAAAAGTCATTAAACAAAATTTAAAGATAAAATCAAAGAATCATGTTAAAAAGTTAAAGATTTACTGTTTTCTTTACTTTTTGCACATTTTAAAAAAAAAAAAATCCTAAATTTTTTTTCACTTTATATTTTAATTAAAAATTTAAAAAATTACTAAAATAACCTATTTTCAAACCATCCCTGAATATATAGTTTTCAGAATGTTTGATGAATTCTAAAGTAACATGATGCCAATCTAATAGTTAGAAGTGTAAAAATGGCCCGAAACTCGTGGGCGGCTTAAGATGGGCCCAGCCCGTTTAGACCTGTTTGAGCCCAAGCTCGAGCCTAGCCCGAGCCCCTGGGCTAGGGCCTGGGCCATCGTTTTGAAGCCTGGACAGGCCCGTGGGCCCGTCCCTCTTGGCCTGACCTGTGGCCCAACCCATCGGTCCGCTTAAGGTCCATTTAGTGTCCGGGCCACACCAAGGCCCAGTGTATTTTTTAATAAAAAATAATAAAATTTTGGTAGAAAAAATTTAAAAAAAAAAAAATAAATAATCAGGCCCGCCTAAAGCCCGAGGCCAAGCCCAAGCACATCGGGGTGGTTTGAGGCCCCGCCCACCAGCAGGGCGCCCGAGGCCTAAATATCACTGGGACTAATTTTTTGGCCTGTAGACTGGCCCGGCCTAGGCCAAATTTTGGTGAGAGCCTTAAGACCCGATATGGGTCGGGTTAGGCCAGATTTACACCCCTGCTAATAGTACAAAAATCTCTACGGGAGTCTTAAAAAAAAGGGCAAATTATATTTACACTTCTTGAGATTTGAATTTAATACATATCACCTTTTAATGTTTGAAAAATTACACTAAACTCTATTATTGTAATTATTTAGATGAGATGAAAATATTGAATTCATACACTCTCTCTTTTCTTGCTTTGATTTACTTCATCTGCTTCTTTTTTCCTTTTCTTTGCTTTATTTTTTTTAATGTAATTTTCTTTATTTTTCTACTAAAAGTTGTTGCCTTTTATATGAGTAGAGAGTTTGTGAAATGAGAAGATTAACCACTGAGGTAGAGATATAATTTTCAAAATGTCAGGAGATGATATGTAATTAGACCAAACTTTAGAGATGTCAATGTAATTTACCCTTAGGCCCCGTTTGTTTTCAGAGATAGAATGGAGGGGATTGATAGTGAGGGGATTAAGTAAAACTGTGTTTATTTTGATGATAGTTGTTAGTGTAGGAATTGTTAAATTATTTTTATATAAAATAATAAAACAAATAAAAAAATACAAAAAATTAAACATTAATGTTTAAAAAAAAAAAAAATTCCCAATATGTAAAAAATAAAAAAATTTCTAATCCCTTCATTATTTTTCTAATACCACCTTCACCTCTACTTCCTCCATCCCAATCCCCCTTCTAACCTCCATCTTAATCCCCTCCTCTATTCTAATTTCTTCTCCAACTCTACAAACAAACATAATACTAAATAATCTCACCTCCATCTTAATCCCATTTTATCTTTTACACCCAAAAACAAACACGCCTTGAAAAAAAGGTTGTTAACTATTATGCATATCTAATTATTTTTTACTCTTTTCAACGGATTAGTTATTGTAATCATCATTTTAATAACATTCTTCTAAACTAATTATATTTTAAAAACCTTAAAATTAATTTGTGTAAATAAAAATGAAAAATAAAAAATAATATTAAAAAACATTAATAAAAATTAATTATGTATTTTAACTAGTAAAAAATAGAGAATAAAAACTGTATTGCTTAAAAAAACAAAAAACGTAATGAAAAAATAACAAAACATGAAGGCAGTGTTTGGTTTATATTTGAAATTGCGATTTCTATAAAAAAAATTTCAAATATTTTTTCAAAATGTATAATCAAATAGTATATAATTTAAAATTCAATTCAAACATTATTTTCAAAATTCATAATCAAACACACAATTTAAAATTGTTTTCAAATCTCATAACTAAATACACAATTCAAAATTTCTAACCAAACTCTTTTAAAATCTCTACTCCAAATATATATATATATATATTTTATTTCATTTTTTAAAATATTTTTTTAATCATGATTTAGAATCATGATTTGAGTGTGGAGTCATATTTTGAGTTATGAGTTTTGAAAAGAAAAAATTTATTTGGTTATGAGTTTTAAATTGTATTTTGAAATTTTCTTAATTTTTTTTTAGGATAAATATTTGATATTATAAATATTAATTTATTTATTTTAATGTGCACTGTGTTTTATACATTTGTGCGCTGTATTTTTTAAATATATAATTTATTTTTTTTATTTTAAATATTTTATTTTATTTTATAAATATTTTTCAAAATTTAATATTTTAAAATATTTAATTTTTTTAAAATTTTAAAACAATTTGGATTGCCATATATATCTAAACCATAACAAATTATTTGATCAATACTAAAAAAAACTAACAAAAATTATTTTTCAAAAAAACAAAAAAATATTTTTTGAAAAAATAAAAATAAACAAAATAAAAAAATAAAAAATAAAAAATAATTTTACAGAACAAAATAAAAATATATTTTTTAATTTTTTAATTGAATTTTGAGAAAAGTTTTGATAAGAGTTTGATTATGAATTTTGAAAAAAAAAAGTTGAATTATATGTTTAATTATGAATTTTGAAAATAGTTTTTTAATTGAATTTTAAGTTATTTGTTTAATTATGATTTGAATTTTGTCTTATTAAAATAAAAAAAATATTTTATTTTTTGTAATTAAAATAATTATAAAAAAGTTTCAAATTTAGGTTTTGTTTAGGAACAGATTAATTTAGTAACTTTTTGGTTATTTGGTTAAAATATGAGTTAAAAAAATTAATATGTTGGGGATGATTTTTTAACTTTTTAAAAAAAATGTATAAAAAATAAAGAGAAAAGAAAATTTTTAAATTTTTAGTATAAATTTTTAAATTTTTTAATTTTTTTAATAATTTTTTATTTTTTTAATTAAATGAGTTGGTTAGGCCTTAGCCTCGATTTATGATTTTAATAAAATTAACGTAAACGGAGCTAAAATAATTTCTGCCCTATCCACACCTCATCCCCAGGAAGGTACATAACCAATGACCATTCAGCGTGAGACATGGCACTGACTATACACGTACACTGCCCAGAGATGGACCGGTCATTAATCTGTCAGTTTACACCCAAAAAAAATTAATTATTAATTGCTCTAGGAACGTCAGGCGTTTATATATCTATCACAATTTATTATGGAGTGTTTTGAAAAAATAATTAAAAATTATTTTTTAATTTTTTTAATTTTTTAATAAGAGAGTGAAGTGGGTTAAAACTTAAAAAAATAATTTTTAACCCACTTTTTTAATACAATCCCCCTTCCGACCCCCAGTGAGCTGTCAAGTTTCTATTCGCCAAAAACATTAAAAAAAAAAAAAAAAAACTGTTTTTTTAACCCAATCAGAGGGCACCACCTCACTAGGGTGACCCCGGGTGTATAATACATTTTCGTTTTAAATAACCCTATGTCTTTTATAGAAAAAAGAAAAAAAAAAAATGATCTTTTATACATTTTAATTCCTAAATACAAATTTATGAACCTCATTTCCCATCAATTACAACGTTGTTGGGGGTGGGGGCGCCCGTGACAATACTATAAAATCCCCTGATAATGGGTGGGTTTAATTTAGAGGTTATTTGAAATGTTCTAAATAAATATATTTTTTAAATTTTTATAAAATATGAGTTAAATTTGAAATGATATGGTATAGAGATAATGTAACTTAAGGCCTAGTTTGAGAACTTTAAAAAAGGTCAAAAAATTATTAAAAAAATTAAAAAATTATCACTATTCATCAAAAAAAATAAAAAAAATTAATATACATAATATTAAAATACAAATCAACTTCGCGCCACTCTAGGTACTGACGTCAAAGCAAAGGCAGTGAAAGGGAAACAAAAAATTATATGTGTATATTCACTAAGTTGGATGGTAAAATTGGGTCCGTGGGGGCTCATCATAGGTTTCGTTTTGATAATTCGAACCGTTCAATATGTAGAACTCGTCTAGTACTATATATTTGTAAACAATCACGTCTATCGGATATCTCTAACTACATGATCAAATTAGTTTTGTATAAAAAAGGATGGTATTATAGTTAACAGTTGACAAAAAAAACTAATACGATCAGATAGCTATCGATATCCAATCAACGTGATTTTGTTTTACAAGTATATAGTACTCGACGAGTTCTACACATTGAACAGTTTTGATTAGACAAACGGGACCCGTGGTGGGCCCCCACGAGCCGAACAACACCATCCAATTAAAGTCTGAAAATGAGGCAATCTTTTCCCATCTCCTACCCAGTTGACTGCACTGCCCAACCCGTACGGCCTACTTCACTATCTTCTCCTACACACTTATTTATACAATTTTTTAATACATATTTTTTTTCATAAAAAGTCAAAAAATTGACCTAAACATTCATATTTTTTTCCTCAACTTTTTAGTCCAAAAAGAAAAAAAATACACTTATTTATGACACTTCAAACAACCCCTAAATAAGATGATGTAACTTAAATAGGATAGTAACTTTTTGACTTTTTAACTTTTTTAAAAGATGCCAAACATAGCCTTAGTTTTGGGAGAAAAATATTAAAAGAAAAATTTAAACAAAGAGTTTAAGGTAGTGTTTGGTAGAGTTTTCTAAATATGATTTGAGAATAGAAATTATATTTTGAGTTTGTGAGTTTTGAAATTATAAATTGAGTGTGGAAAATTTGTTTGGTGAATGAATTTTAAAAGAGTTTTGAATTAAGTGGGAAATTTTTTATGTGACATATGATATTTGATATAAAAATTTACAACTTTGTACACAAAAAAAAAAAAAAAAAACTTACAACAATAACCAAACATATAACTCAAAATTTTATTAAAACTCATAAAAAAAATTTAAAAGATTCGGAAAATATTTTTTTGTTGAATATATAAAAATTAAAGTGTCAATTGCAAAAAAAAAATTGCACTGTTCCGGCCAACCGGTGGGACGACCAGTTAGTCCAAATTTTCTCGCCTTCGACTGAGTTTTCAAAAGTGATCATGGAATTAATTTTTGAAGCTGCAAACAAACACCACATAAGAACATTATACTGGAACTAAAGTTCCAAAACTCAAACAAACAGACTCTAATTTTTTTTTTTTTTGGATTTATTTGGTTGTATATTTTAGAAATAATTTTAAAGTATGAGAGTTTTTGATATTTTGTTATAATTAATAAATGTGTATGAGAGAAAAATGATTGATTGATGTATGAGAAAAAGAAAGTGATTTAACCAAACAAAATTTTAAAAAAATTTCTCTAAAATTACTCTTTTAAAAGCAAACCAAATGAGGCCAATTTCTCTACCTTTTATCATGAAAAATTACTAGTTAATCTTAAGACATCAAGTAATCATATCTCACATCACTTATATGTTTCGTTTGAGAAGTAGGTTAACTTTTTAGTTTTTTTTAACTTTTTTAGTTATTTTAGCCTGAGACTAAAAGTTTTGTTTGAGAAGAACTTTTGACTTTTTTGTGAGAAGAAGAATGTAATGATTATGAATTGAATGTAATATTTTATCTTATTAAAATAAAAAATCTATTTTATTTTTTATAACTATTTTAACTAAAAAAACTCCAAACCGCTCTTCCCAAGCGGAGTTATAATTCATTGTGCCACCCAATATAAATTTATAAATTTTATCTCCTCAATCAATCACGATACTGATAAAACATTATGCGACCGTATCACTAAATCAATCAATAATTTTTCCGTATATTATGCGTTAGCCGCCTCGAAAACGTGACATGTGAAAAATATTAACACCCAATCCCCACACCACGGTTAAAAATATGGACAAGTCATCGTTCTCACACGTGGCAGGAAATCCACGTGGAACCCTCTGATGACATGTGCTGACGAGGACCACTGAAACAATCCTGCTGCTCACCTGTAGAAAAAGTTCACCCAACCCCCTCAAACTTCCCACGTGTCTTGTGGACCCCACCTAATATGGCAGTCTCGTAATTTCCACATATTCTACTGGGCAATTTTCAAACCAATGCAGATAAAAATTAAAAATTTCTCTGCCGGATTAACTCGAGCTAACCCTGTTGCCTGCCGCGAAGCAGACAACAGAAGAGACGGCAACTAACGGTAACGGTAACGGCAGTTCTACGCTTCCTACCCCCCTCCAATAATCAGCTTCCTTGAAAATGCTGTCACCGTTAGTACACGGCCTCTCGTGTACCTACTCGCTTTTCCGTCACTATGTCGTCAGCATAACCGTCTATCTCCGGTTAAAGAGATCTAACCATGGTTAGTTAAGTTGGCGTTTCGGACTCCACGCTACAGAGAGAAAGGAGACAAGACGAGAGAGAGATAAAAGGGGACAAATCAAGGTGCATATTAAGCTGATTTCGTGATTCTGTTGCGGCGTTTCACATTTCTTGGATTCTAGAGAGAGAGAGTAGAAGCGGTATTCCGAGCTGGAAAAGCGGCTTTACGGCGGTTTCTAGCGGTTTCCGGTGTGGAAATTGAAGAGACTCTCGGAGGTGTCTTTATACCAGTGAACCGTTTTAACGGTTGTGGATATTAATTGCTTTTAAATAATCATTATTGTGATTGCAAGTAAATATACACGGTTATGTATGTATGCATATATAATGCGGCGAATTTTAGTACGGAGAGAAGGATTTGAGCTCTGATTGATGATTTTGAAGAGGTTTTTCATCTTTTTCCTTTGACTTTGTGCTTTAATCATGGCGAATCGTGGGTCGTTTTCGCAGCCTAATTTCTCATCTGAAGGTCAAAAACCAAAATCCCAAGCTTCCTTTGTTGATTTTTCATGTTCTTCTTTTTGCAAAATTATTTTTTTTATTTTTATGGTGATATGATATGTATGTATAGGTTATGGAGGTGATGATCTGTATACAGAGCTGTGGAAAGCTTGTGCAGGTCCACTGGTTGACGTTCCAAGGAGTGGAGAGAGAGTGTTTTATTTTCCACAAGGTCACATGGAACAAGTGAGTCTCAAATTCCGATCTTTTTCTTTGTTTGGCGTATCAGAATCTAAAATTCTTGTTTCTTTTTATGGGAATGTTTTTGTTTTTCCATTTTAAGATTTGGGGTTTTGAAATTTTTGCTATTTTTTGATTTTTGATGTTTGTTAGTTGGAGGCATCAACAAATCAGGAACTGAATGAGAAAATTCCACACTTTAATCTTCCCTCAAAGATCCTTTGTCGTGTTATTAACGTTCACCTTCGGGTATGCTGGTCTCTGCTTCTTCTTTTTTTTTTTTTTTTGTTCTTTTACTAATTAAGTTTCTGTTTGGTTGCCAAGAAAGCTCGGGAAAAGTGGCTGCCAACTGAGCTATTATGGGTTTTGTTAGTTAAACCAATTAATCATCTTATTAGGCTAACAACTAAACACAATTCCAAATTAAATTGTGGAGTGGTTGATTGTAAAAGAATTTGTGTTTCTCGTTGTAGGCGGAACAAGAAACTGATGAGGTTTATGCGCAAATAACTTTAGTGCCCGAACAAGATGTAAGAATTTTACATATTTTCTTTCTTGATTCATATAACATGTTTTGCAATCAAACCCATGAAGTTAATTTTCTTTTTGTTCAGAATTTAGATGGAGCCTTAGTTTTTAAAACGGTTTTAAATTATTATATATGCAGCAAACTGAACCAGAAAGTCCTGATTCATGTTCTCCTGAACCTCCGAAGCCAACAGTTTACTCATTCTGCAAGGTTTTAACTGCATCTGATACAAGCACACATGGTGGGTTTTCGGTTCTTCGAAAGCACGCCAATGAATGCCTCCCTTCGCTGGTAATTTATCTTCTTGTGGAACTTGTTTTGGACTTTTTACTGTTGATTCCGATATTGCCATTTTATTGTTTGAATTCCTTGTGACGACCTTTATCTTTGTCCAGGATATGAGTCAGCAGACACCTACCCAGGAATTAATATCCAAGGATCTTCATGGTTTGGAATGGCGATTTAAGCATATTTTTAGAGGTAATTGTTTTTAGTCCGTCTTGGTTCTAGTCTGCGTGGTGGTGGTGTGATTTAGGAAGAGATTGGAAGGGAGGCATGTCTTTCCACAAAAACTAAGGTCATGTTTATTTGGGTAGACTGAATTAGATGTGATTTGCATACGTAGGACTATTAATCTTGGGATTAATAACCCTCTTGGGATTCAATAGTCTCTCCATATGGGGGATACAATGTCCAAATGAACTATTAGTCCAAACCCCAATTTTATTAGCCAAACATCAGATTATGCATTTTTTGAATTATTAATCTAATCTCAAGGCCATGTTTGCCCAAACAAACATGGTCTGTGGGTTATAGCTGACTTAGGTTGAGCACCTTGCTTGCATGCGCACCAATGTTTTCCCAAGGGAGTCCATCATGACTCATAAATAGGAACTAACCCTAATTAATAAACAGTTATTTGCAGCTGAAGAAATCAAAATTCTCATACTGCCTTTGCACACCTGAGACTTCATTTCACTTTGTCTAAAAATGTGCAGGCCAACCTAGGAGGCATTTGCTTACAACTGGATGGAGTACATTTGTTACTAATAAACGATTAGTTGCGGGGGATACTTTTGTATTCCTGAGGTATTTGTCTCTTTTTCTTTTTTTGTCCCAATTTGAATGTCCCACTTGTCCTACACTATCTGCAATCACTTTCTTGTTGGTAATTTAGAGACATCTTAACATTCAAGAATTTGTTCCCTAGGGCTGAGAATGGGGAATTACGTGTTGGTGTTAGGCGTGTTGCCCGTCAACAGAGCTCCATGCCATCATCAGTGATTTCAAGTCAGAGCATGCACTTAGGAGTGCTTGCTACTGCATCTCATGCTGTTTCTACCCAAACCCTCTTTGTTGTCTACTACAAGCCGAGGTATGTTATTTTACTTTTTTGTGTTTAACTGGTAGATGTTTTTGTTTAACAGACCACACTGACAATTTATTTTGTTATTGCATTTGTCTGTTATGGTAAAAATTATTAGGACGAGTCAATTTATCATAAGCTTGAACAAATATCTGGAAGCTGTCAACAATGAGTTTGCAGTTGGCATGAGATTCAGGATGAGATTTGAGGGGGATGAATCTCCTGAGAGAAGGTAGTATAATATCATATCTAGGTTTTATGAATTTTTTTGAGTGAAGTTCGTTGGTGATGAACATTATGTGTTTCCATTGATCAGATTTACAGGCACCATAGTGGGGGTTGAGGATCTCTCTCGGCAGTGGGAAAAATCTAAATGGCGTTCACTGAAGGTTAATAAATTTGAGTTTACTTTTTATTGTTTTTTTAGTATGGATTGAAAGTTTTGAGCGTTTCACTTCTTTTTCGTTATTTATTTATTTTGTAAATTCTCTGATTTTTGCAGGTTCAATGGGATGAACCTACATCTATTGCAAGGCCTGAGAGGGTTTCTCCTTGGGAAATTGAACCTTTTGTGCCTTCTGTTCCTTCTGGCCTGGTCCAACAAGTTATAAAGAAAAGGCCCCGACCACCAATTGAAATTCCAGGTCATGGTGAGACTGATTTGTCCTTAACTCATTTAGTACCTATTAATATTATTATTATTTTTGAAATTTTTGTTCTTTGCATGGTCTGGATGCATCATATTTTCCTTTATTTTCTGGTCATCTTCCTGTAGAAACTGCATCAGCTGTTTGGAATCCTTCCCATGCCCCAACCCAACTAATTGGTAACCCTGAAGGCCAAAGGAGTGAAAATAGTGTTGTCTGGCATCCCAGGCAATCAGAAACTAGTGGTACTATCTTGAATAGCAGCGCCAGTTGTGTCTCAAGGACTCATGCCAATGGGGGCTGGCTATCTTCTTCCAATGTAAATGTTCCTCGGAATCTTTTTGCTGATGAAACAGAAGATACTAAGAGTACCCCAGCCTGGTCTGTTCTTTCAGGCTATTCAACTCCACGTTCAGGAAATCAGAACAATAACCCATTGCCAGACCCAATTGAGGGGAAGAAAACCGAGACAGTTTCAAGTTACCGATTGTTTGGTGTTGATTTGAAAAGGCCCTCAATGGGTGCCCCTCTTGCTGAGAAGGTAACAGTACCACCAGTGAGCGTGTCCAATGTTGGCACTGAAGAACATGGACCAAGTACACTATCAGGTGCTGATTCAGATCAAAAGTTAGACCTTTCAAATGCTTGCAAAGAACAGAGACAAGGACAGGTGCAGGTACTGCCAATGGAGGTTCAGAGCAAACAGAGTTGCTCTACCAGAAGTCGTACCAAGGTATATAACAAAATTTGAAAGAAGACTGAATTTAAAGTTGGCTTTCTTAACAAATTTAATTGTTTTAGACTTTATATTCGCTGTCACAAGTTATTGAAATGAAGTTCGTGCGGTTGCTTTGCAAAGGTTCAAATGCAGGGGATTGCAGTGGGTCGGGCAGTGGACTTGACCTCTTTGAGAGGGTATGCTGAGCTTATAGATGAACTGGAACGGATGTTTGAAATCAAGGGAGAGCTTCGCCCTCGGAATAAATGGGAAATTGTCTTTACTGATGATGAAGGGGATATGATGCTTATGGGTGACGATCCATGGCCGTATGTATTCTCAACTATTTATCATCTATAATCTAATTTTTTGGATTTGAGGAGATTTATTTCTGAACTCTCATCATATCTGTTTGTTAAGTCAAATAGTTAATCGTTGTCTCGCAGAGAATTTTGTAACATGGTAAGAAGGATCTTCATTTGTTCAAGCCAAGATGTGAAGAAAATGAATGCAGGAAGCAAACTTCCTATAAATGCAGTTGATAGCGAAGCGACTGTTTTTAGCTTGGACACAGTAGAAAACTGAAACACGAATTCCTTTTGTCCTTGTTCTATTGCATCTGTCTTTTTCTTTTTTTGAGAGAAGAGTGGAGGGTTTGTTTGGTTTAGTTTGGTTAATTGTTGACTAATTGGCAACAAAAAGATTAACTGAATGGGAAGACTGTACTCTGACTTAAGGGGGGGAATTATTAGTGAATGGGTAGGCTTATAATCTTTGTATATATAAATATTATCAAGGATATTTCTGCTGGATGTTGGGGAGAAGTTTTTATTTTCTGTAGTGGTAAAAATATGTATTTCCCTTGACACTGTAGGCTTTGGTCTCTCTAGTGAGTGAAAATTTGCAAGCTTTGTGCCTTTTTTTTTTACTTGAATTATAATTCGCTTGTGTGCTAATAGTGCCCCGATTTTGAAAAAATTATTAGGTGGTCTGGGGATTTATTATCGGTCGCGTTTCTATAATGTGAATTGTTTATTTTGTAAGATATTTTATATATATCATTGTTACAAAAATTAAGTTAATATAATAATCATAACTTGTTTAATTTATTGGTTTTTTAATTCCAAAAAAATGGTTGGTTTATTTTCAAAAAAATAATTGTCCATCTGTTTTTTATAGATAAATGTGATAATTCGAGCATATTATGATTATCGGATTGAATTAATTTTTTATTTTTATTTTTTATGTACATGATATAAACAAAAGACTTTACAAAATAAACTTTTTAAATTATCAAAATTAAACGCGTGATGAGTTCTATAAATCCCCTTATAACCCGCCGTGTTGACGGAGGGAAGTCTAGAAGAGCTTTCGGTCTAGAAGCCCTTTCGGAAATTTGTTTGGTGGTGGTGTGTGATGTTGACCCATCATGAAAGAGGTCAAAGATTCAAGAATTTGAGCCTAGTGAGGAAGATACCAAGTGGGTGAGAACAGTCAAACCGCATGGAGCATAGGAATCGATTTTCTTCCAATTCCTAGGATATTCCTTTGCTCTTTGGTAAAATATGAAGGATGATGATGACAGAGATAGACATTTCAATATACACATGAATACGTTTTTACCACTTGAAAACTCACTTCCTGCCAAACCAATGGATGCTAATTGGAAGGTGCTTTGCAACATCAGTTTGAATTTTCCACATTGAACTAGTCAAACCCACCTAAAATTATTAAGTGGTCTGTATTTATTTTTTGAAAATAAAAATTATTTATGAGTTTTAAACTATTCTTTAAATTATAATTTTATTATGAGAATGTTATTTATTAACATGTAATAAATATCATGTGTATGTGTGGAATCGTCATATTTAAAAGAAGGGAGATGTTTCTCTTCAGTTGGTTTTTTTAATTGGAGAGTGTTGTTGGGCTTTCATGAATTCACTGCAGAGCTCACATCGATGATTCGAATTGTTCAATGTGTAAGACTCGTCGAATATTTTATTATTGTAAAAAATTATGTTAATCGGATATCAATAGTCACTTGATTAAATTATATTTGTGTCAACAATTTATTTTTAAAATCATACTTACTATTGATACAAATGTGATATGATTAAATGACTATCATTATTCAATCAATGTGATTTTTTTACAGACATGAAGTACTCAACAAACTTTACACATTGAACGATTCGGATTATCGACGTGACCTTTTAGTGAGCCTACAAAAATCTAACAATATGCTCCAGTCCAATATAGACCAGACAAAAGCCTCTTCCTTAAAGAATGGTTGAAATCATCATGTCACATAATAAGTTATATTAAAAGTGAAAAATTTGGTGAAATATTTAGGTCACAACAAAATCACCCCATTGCACTCAATTTCTAATTACATAACAAATAAAAATTTAAAATTTTAATTTCATCTCCTCAACCCACCATAATACTTAAGCCTACTCTCGTCTTTACACCCTTCATTTTTCAAATCCTCTATACCCCACCCCACCCCCAACAACCACCTTTGGCTATCGCCACCTCCAACAACCAGCGACCCCCTCTCCCACTCCTCTTTCTCTCTCTCTCCATTGACCACCCCCCACCCCAAGACCCCTCACTTTCCATGTGCAACTATGCAACCTAGGATTTTTCAAATATATAGTTAAGGTTTGAAGAATAAGGAAGAGGAAGATGATAAGGGGTAGCTAAAAGGCAGCAAGGTAGGGAGAGAGATGAGAACAACGGTGGAGTGGGCGACAAGGAAGGTGGAAAGTCGTAGAGGCATGGCGCGAAAAGGTAATGGAAGAAGGGATGGTGGCATTGCAAAGATTGGCAAAGAGGGGCAATAAGAGGGGAAGGGGATTTGTGAGGAAAGATGACCGTGGAAGAAAGAGGGCTGGGCGTCAGCAACAAGTTTGAAAGGATGGTAGATGGGAGAGGGGTGGCCACCAACGGCTAGCTAGGTGGGGTGGTGTTGGCAACAATGAGTAACAAGTGGTGGATAGAGAAGTGTTTTAGTTTTTCATTTTTTTTAGAACATGAAAAAAACATTTATATTAAAATAAAGCAAACAACATATAACAAAATAAATAACATTATAATTTAGTAAAGTATAACTTAATTTAGTAAGTTATACATTAAATGTGCAAAGTATAAGTTAAATTATAAGTTATACTCTGCACAATATGATTTAGTAAAAAATATATTTGAACCCATAAATTTTAATAACTTAATTGTTGTTGCCAATTTTGGGCCTTCTTTTTTCTAATGAATTTCCTTCCCCCCCCCCCCCCAAAAAAAAAAAGACCTTTATTTATTTATTTATTTATAAAAACTAAAAATAAAATTTATGTTGTGCCTTTTAAAAATAACATATGGGCTTCAAGAAAATTATGGGGCCCTAAAAGGATTTGGCATCATTGACAGTGATGAAGGAATCATTTGTCCTCCTCAATTGGAAAAATTATGAGGTGACTTGAGGCAAATCTACATGGTAATCCATTTGGATATTTATGGGTTAAAATTCTCAGGCTCCTTATTTTTTTGTTATAATTTTAAAAAATAATTTAACAAATATCACGTGATAAATGGTAGAAAACAATTCTCCAAAACTATCAAATAATCAAAAGCAATCATTTTGATTGCTTATACACTCCTACAAGGTCGAATTGGCAGAATCTTCGACGTTGATTGTGACAGTATTTTATTACTCTAGATTATGCTATTCTTATCATGTAATTAAGCATCTTAACATGTTGAATGAAAAAATGATGAAGTGAAAGGGCAAGTCCCAAAGTGAGACAACCAATCAAACAATCAACCAATCAATCGGTTTGAGTTGCCATGTTAGATAAAAATATATATATACTACTATAATTTCTCACCATCTTGTTTACGGTAAATTATATTTACTTCTCTGGAGATTTGTTTTAATTACAGATACATTTTTAGTGATTTTAAAACTTACACAAAC
Organism: Camellia lanceoleosa; assembly: GCA_025200525.1. Lineage (NCBI taxonomy): Eukaryota > Viridiplantae > Streptophyta > Magnoliopsida > Ericales > Theaceae > Camellia > Camellia lanceoleosa. The sequence goes on along the minus strand of CM045771.1, from coordinate 63,211,238 downwards.
CTCTCTTATTTTTGAAATTAATATACAAAAACTCATTTCTGTTACCCATCCGTCCAAAATTAAATAGATTCTGTTGATGTCATTTATAATTATTCTACAAATTCTTATACTACCCTTCAACTACTTAACATATTAAAATAAATTACACTTCCCTCCCCGGCACATATATATATATATATATAAACACATACATATCTATATATGCACATATAAATATCTAGTGTATATATGAATCATACTATAATACATATTCTCAAAATAGTGTACTATATGTAAATTGTTTTCAGTCATAATTAAATATCACATGAAATATAATTAAAGATATTTTGGATCATAATCAAAATAATAATTACAATAGATGATAACCAACATTACAATGAGTCATAACTAATATCATAATGAGTCATAACCAAGCCATAACTAATATCATAATGAGTCATAGCCAAGCTATAATTAACATCGCAATAAATTATAATCAAATATCACAAATGTCATAACAGGAACATATAATCCTATATCTATGTTTTAACTTTTAAATCTAAGTAACTACATATATATATATATATATATTCTATTTTCTTTTTCTTTTTTCTTTATATGTTTTTCTACACTATCTCTCTTTATAGAAACTCTTTCTACATTCTTTCTCCTCAACAATTTATTAGTAGAGTTATTGATAACCACCAATGCATAATTCAATCCCATTGTCAAATAAATTCTCGGAACCTCATATTTTCAAATCACTATAAAAAGAATTATTTACATTTTATTTCAATAATTAATGACTTAAAAATAATTGATTTTAAATGTTTACAAATTATTTTTGACCAGTACCTGAATTAGTTGAATAAAAAATATTTACAATTTTTAAATGATTATAAAAATAAAAATTATGCCATAAACAAAAATTATTTTTGAGGTATTTTTTTAGATAACACTTTACAGCTAACTAAATAAAATTATTTACAATTAAGTATTAATTAAATAAAATGATTCTAGAAATAAAAATTATGCCATAAACAAAAATTATTTTTGAACTACTGATTTTATTTATTTTTTAAAGACCTTTTTTAAACAACACATTAACAAAATAAAAAATATTAAATAAAATGATTATAAAAATAAATGCAACCACTATTTATATATTTTTTATTTTACATGTTGAGAGGGAAGTTTATGGCCTAATAACAGGCCGAGCTAGTCTTGGTCTTTGCTCGGTCGAATGTTGGTTACGTAGTGGACCGAGGGACTAGTTCAGTCAGGTTTAGATAACTTCAAGCTACTATCCCGATGACGATATGCGCTCTACTGAGTCAGATGGACTTTATCCTCAGGCCATGTCTGCCGAGCAGGAGCTCAGTCGAAATTGGGTAGCTCAGCTAAGCCCACTTCCAGGATTGACCAAGAAGGCCAGACTGGTAGCACGGTATTACAATGAAGATGTGGCGCCGTGCTGAACACAACTCGGCGGCCAATGCTATGCAGCGCGATGGAAAAGCGGGAAGAAGATTCTGTTGTCCGTATGCGTCAATACCGTTTGGTCATTTGGTGTTCGGCGGTATTTGCGCCTACACGTGGAGGAACCCTATTAGGGAACATATCCATGGGTTAGAAGGAGAACAGACAAAGAGGAGCGTGCGAAAACTATATAAATGGTGTTGCGTATCCATGCACAGGCCTGAAACATCTGATTTTCTTAGCTGCCAAACCCATTGTCTCTCTCTCTCTCTCTCTGTGCTAACTTGATCGTCGAAGGGTTTTTCCGGCAGCACACCGCTGGGTAGCTCACCGTCTTTCTATTCGTAGGTTAAGCGGCGTTACGCAAAGCTTGGACACGAGGAGCACGGAGAGCGACAGATATTTCCTCTCCGTACAATTGGCGCCGTCTGTGGAAAACTTTGACAAGCAAAACCTTGCCATCCAAGCTCATCCGATCATCTTTCATGACGAACAACGACGCAATTCTGCTGTCCGTCGTTGATGGCATCACCCTAGAGTCAGTCCGGAGAAGAGACGAACCGCTCGCCGTTCTGAACATGGCGGGCCTAGAGACTTCATCTAGAAGGCTCCCCAGAGATGCGCGAGATAAGCGCGCCAAGAGCACCGATCACTCTCAGAGTCTAGACGAACACCGGCAACGAAGAGAGTTGCACGCTCAATGCTTGGAGCACAAGCTGAGGGACCAAGACGCCATCATCCGGAAGATAGCAGCGGAGATGGAGGCGCTGAAACGGCAAGTCAAATGGAAGGGTATTGCTGGAGTGGGAAACCACAATAAGCGCACCCAACCCCATCGCTCAGGCAACCAGAACTAGCAAAGAATGCCTTCCCTTTTAATCACCAGAAGCTATGGGGTTGGTGACTCTGACCTCTCTGTGGAGAAGTTGTGCATACGAGATAGCAGCTAGTATCCCTCATGTCCATCGACGACGTCAAGATACTCTTACTCCGCCCATTCAGAGGACTTGAGGGACGTCTTGGAAGAACGAGCGTATCGCGGGAGGCGCAAAGGTGCCAGCACTGTAGCGGCTGTTCCACAGAGATCACACCAGTGAAGAAGTCGTAATGCCGCCACCACGCCCAGTTGTACATGTCCCTTTGGACAGAGACTTGGCGAGGCTGAGTGCCACCTCTTTCTCCCTCAAGATAGAGACCATGCTGCTCTCTGCAGGCTTTCACATGCCCAAGTTTACGCTCTATGACGGAAAAACTGATCCATACATGCATGTGAGCCACTTCCGGCAAGTTTTGGCTTGCTACAGGCGAAACGATGCACTTATGTGCCTTATTTTCGAGAGGCTGCCGGAGAAAAGTATTGAAAGGTAGCAACAGTTGGTGGAAGCGTTTGTGACCTGATTCAAAACCAACACCAAAACGCCCAAAGAAGTTGACCACCTTCTGAGCATCAAGATGGAATTGAGCGACTCACTCAAAGTATACAACGCCAAATATTGGGAAACCTTCAACGAAATCCTTGATTGCCCGACCAACATGGGAATCACCCAATACAAGCGCGGTCTTCCGGTTAGACATAGGCTGAAAGACTCGCTCACCATGAACCAATCGACTACCATGGAGCTACTAATGCAACGCATCACCGAGCACATTTGAGTAAAGAATGATACTACTGCGGCCACCGCAAAGGCGAATCCGATGGCAACGGATAAAAGAGTGACCAGAAAGGTTCACGTGGTCGAATAAGAGGCAAACCGTCTGAGCAACTGCGAAAAAGAATCAGATTGCGGTGTAAACCGTAACAATAGGTGTAAGGGTCATCGCAACAACCGAGTTGACTACCCCTGTGATACTGTAGAAGATGCAAAGAGAAAGTTGAAAGCCCGAACATGCATCACCATAGTTTTCAAGATCCTAATTTAAAACATTCTTAGCGAAATTCGTGACGAGGCATACTTCCGGTTTCTAACTAAGTTGGGTGATGCGCAGAGAGGCTTCAATCCGAGATACCACTGCACCTACCATGATGAGCGCGGCCACAACACAAAAGATTACATTCTTTGAAGCAACATCTAGAGGAGTTAATTGTTGCCGGCCACCTAGATCGCTACATTGATGGTAACTCCAAGGTCGCGCCACATGCTCAAGCCGAGCCTAACGATTTGGTCACCTTAGAAGCACCCCCCAAGGCATGGTCAATGTGATCCATGGAATCGTCGAGCCAACGCGGGTGTGCGAGCTCCAGGGGATGATAAAAAAAGCAGAACATGTGAGGGAAGTTATGTCGGTCCAACCAATCGTCAAGAAAGGAAAAACTGAGATAACGGATGTACTCAGCTCTTCAAGAAGGCATCCCTAGCGCATTCAAACGCCGTATAATGATGCATTAGTAGTCACGCTTTGAATGAAGGACTTCGACGTTAGGCGCATTTTGATCGTCCAGGGCAATTTGGTTGAAATAATGTATTACGACGCCTTTAAGAAACTCAAGCTAAACGATAAGGACTTGACCCCAGCGACCTCACCACTGGTCGGCTTTAATTCGCAGCCAGAGTGGCCAATAGGAAAGATCATCCTATCGGTCAAAGAGAGGTCTATCGTCAAGCAAGTGAAATTTTAGGTGTTGAAGGTGCCCTTCACGTATAACCGAATTCTGGGCAGAGGATGGCTTCATGCCATGCAAGCAGTGGCAGTGACTTACCACTAAGTCATAAGGTTCCCCTGTGCTGCCGGGAAGATAGAAGAAGTGCGGGGCGATCAAGTCATGGCCAAGCAGTGTTTTGTGGCCGTGAACGGAAGCCGAGCTGCCAAAGGCTTTGTATAGATGATTGAGGAGCCGGAAGATCAAAGTGTCTTGGATAATATGGGTACCAAGGTTGAGGAGAAGGCTATTGAAGAGTTGGTGGAAATAAGGATCAACGAGAACGATCCTGAAAAGTTCTTTCTATTGGGATCCAGCCTGACCAACCAAGAACGGTTGGAGATGGTTAATTTCTTGGTGACAAACATTGAAGTGTTTGCATGGATGCCTTACGACATGCCTGGCATCGATCCAAACTTCATTTGCCACAAACTCAATGTTTTCCCTAATGCCCAACCGGTCATTCAACAAACACGAAGATCAGCACTTCATCACGCCAAGGTAGTGACGGAAGAGGTAAGGAACCTATTTGAAACGAGGGCTATCTGGGAAGTACACTATCCACCCAACACGGTCGTAGTGCCGAAGAAGAATGGGAAATGGTGAATTTGTGTTGACTACAAGACAATCAACCTAGCTTGCCCCAAAGACAGTTTCCCCTTGCCCAGAATTGACCAACTGGTGAACCTAACGGTCGGTTACAACCACCTTAGTTTCTTGGACGCTTACCGCGGCTACCACCAGATCGCTATGCATGAGCCCGACCAAGAGATCACTTCTTTTACGACCCTAAGAGGATTGTTATATTGTAGAGTCATTCCCTTCGGATTAAAGAACGCTGGAGCAACCTTTCAAAGGATTGTTACGAAGATGTTCACTTCGTTGCTCGGCCAAAAGATGGAAGCCTACATCGACGATATGGTCGTGAAGAGCAAATGTGAGACCGACCACTTAGTCGACTTAGCAGAGATGTTCGCCATTCTCAAACTACACAAGTTGCATCTGAAGACATCGAAGTGTGCCTTTGGCGTGGGGTCAGGAAAATTTTTGGGTTTTTTGGTTACCAACTGTGGGATTGAGGCAGATCCCTCTCAAATCAAAGCTATGTAAGAATTGAAGCAACCTAACTTAGCAAATGACGTGTAACATCTTGCCGAGATAGCAGCCGCGCTTAACCAATTTATAAACTGGTCATCAGATCATTGCCGTCCTTTCTTGTAGGCCTTAAAATTGAAGTTTTTGTGGGATGCTAAATGCGACAAGGAGTTATCTGAACTGAAGACATACCTATCCTCCGCTTCACTTCTTGTCACGCCAAAGCATGGCGAAGAACTCTATCTCTACTTGGCCGTTTCCCAATAAGCAGTTAGTGCGGTGCTGGTGAGAGCGGAAGGCATACAACACCTATCAATCTTCTATGTTAGCAAAACCTTGCTCCTGGCAGAGTCAAGACACTTGCCGCTGGAGAAACTCGCCTTAGGACTAATGATGGCCTCAAGGAAGGTGGCACATTACTTTCACGTTCACACAATCGTGGTGCTGACTGAGTTCCTTTTAAAAGCCTTGTTTGAACGGGTAGACTTTTCCGGCCGAATCTTGAAGTGGGCAGTCGAGTTGGGACAATTCGACGTCAAGTTTCAACCCTGAACCGCTATCAAAGCCCAAGCATTGGCCGACTTTACCGTAGAATTCTTGCCTAGAATTCACCTGATTTTCCCAGTAGACCTGATCGACATAATCGGGCTGAGGGGGGTAGGCACAGTGGAAATTGCACAGCCAACCCCCATTCTGGTCCAAGTTAGTCCTCTTAACAAACAGGACATCGAAAGTGACACGGAAGTTGCACGCGTAACCATAGACCCACTATTTGAAGGCCCACCTCAACCTGGCAATGTGTTAATGGATTTGGGAATAATAAGATAACTTGTTAGATCTAACATCGCATCACCAGAGAGGGGGAAAGGCATGCAAGTTGCTATCATCGATGGCGCGCTTGACGCGGAAATAGCTGAACAGCCGAGCAACTCAAAACACTTGAACCTTCAAAAATCCCAAGATCCCGCAGAATGTTGGAAGCTTTTTGTCGGTGAAATGTGGAAACTTTTTGTCGATAGTGCTTCAAACAGACATGGAGCAGGGCTGGGCGTAGTTTTGATCTCACTAGACGGACTAATCATCAAACATTCTATCGCACTTGGGTTCTCCACATCCAACAATGAGGCTAAATATGAAGCATTGCTAGCCGGATTGAAAAACACACTTCGATTGCAAGCATTCGAGCTAATTGTTTGCAGTGACTCCCAACTCATTGTAAACCAAGTATCTGGGGAATACGAAGCCAAAGATGACTGCATGGCCAAATATCAAACTCTGGTAAGAGAGTAGATCAAAAAATTTCAAGCCATATGCGTTCAACAAATTGGTCGAGAAAATAATGGCTGAACGGATGAATTAGTCGGTTTGGCTTCCATAGCTGACAAATCAACCCCCAACCCCCTCCTGATTGAATTCCTCCCAAGACCCAGCATCGAGGGCTCAAAGTAAACAGAAGTTCTTTGTGCCGAGCTGGGTCCCTCTTGGATAGATCCCATCGTCCTTTTCCTGAAAAAAAGAATCCTGCCGATCAACAAGAAAGAGGCAAACAAAATCCGAGTGAAGTCTGAGCAGTTTTGGCTCTCTCCATCTAGCGGCTTGTATAAGAAATCCTTCACTGGCCCATATTTGAAGTGCGTACACCTGAGCAAAGTCGACGTCTTTTTATTTGAAATCCATGAAGAAATGTACGACAACAACATTGCAGGAAGATCCCTGGCCTACCGTGTTATTTCACAAGGATATTGGTGACCCTGCATGTAAGCTGACACATAGAAATATGTGTGAAAATGCGAGAAGTGCTAAAAGTTTACTCACAAAATTCACCAGCCGGCCAGAGAACTCCTTCCCCTGACAAGTCCTTGGCTGTTCGCAATATGGGGCCTAGACATAATGGGACCACTCCTAATCGTGCCAGGCAACCGCAAATTCTTCATTGCAGCAACCGATTACTTCACCAAATGGGTCAAAGCTAAGCCCCTGGCAACAATCAAAGAAAAGGATGTGAAAAAATTCATCTGGTAGAATGTAATAATGCGGTTTGGAGTCCCCAAGGCTTTGATCTACAACAATGGCACCCAATTTGATGGAAGAATGTTTAGAGGATTCTACGAGGAGCTGAAGATAGAGTTTTATAATTCAACACTGGCCTACCCACAATCGAATGGCCAAGCGGAGGCATCAAATAAGACCATTTTGGACGGGTTAAAAAAAATGCTAGAAAAGGCCAAAGGAAAATGGACGGAGGAGCTTCTAAATGTCCTTTGGGCCTACCGAACTACGCTAAGACGTTCAACCGGAGAGACTTCTTTCGCCTTGGCATATGGCATGGAGGTGGTCATCCCACTGGAGATCGGTATGTCCACCATCCACAGTGACAATTTTGAGCCAGACTTAAACGCTGAAGCCATCGCCCTAGAGTTGGACCTTACAGAAGAACGCCGAGAAAAGGTGCTAATCCATATTGCAGCATACCAACAAGATTTGTCCAAAAAGTATAACAAAACAGTTCACCCCAGATAATTCAAGGTTAGGGATTGGGTTCTGAGGAAGGTGATAGGCAACACTCTAGTGCTGAGCGAAGGGAAGCTAGGGGCAAACTGGAAAGGGCCTTACAAGATAATCGATCTGGCGGGCAAAAGGATATACCATCTAGAGGACTTGGACGACAAAGCCATACCCCGGCTGTGGGACGCAGCCAATTTGAAGTCGTATTATTTTTAATTTCAATCTTCAATGTAATTTTTCAGTCACTATGTGAATTTATGAAAGCTATATGTAATAGAAACGAATTACTGTACTTATAAATTTTGTTGTAGCTAATGGATTGCAATGAACAAGGGGCAACTATCTCCCGGCCGAGGTGTCTTTACCCAGCTATTGGTGTTGATGAATTGTTCAACTCAATGCTTTTAACTGATGTGATTTTGTTCGGCTAAAAGAGTTTATGACTTGTTCAACTCAAAGCTTTTGGCCGAGGTGATTTTTCCCGATTAAAAGAGTTGATAAATTGTTCAACTCAAAGTTTTTGATCGAAGTGATTTTGCTCGGTTAAAAGAGTTGATGAATTGTTCAACCCAAAGCTTTTGACCGAGGTGATTTTCCTTGGTTAAAAGAGTTGATGGATTTTTTAACACAAAGCTTTTAGCCGAGGTGATTTTGCCCAACTAAAAGAATTGATGATTTGTTTAACTCAAAGCTTCTGGCCGGGGTGATTTTGCCCGGCTAAAAGAGTTGGTAAATTGGCTTGCTTAAAGGTTTTAACCGAGGTGTTTTTCCTGGCTAAAGGAGTTAACGTTTTGCTGAATTCCAAATTTTTGGCCGAGATGTTCTACTCGGCCAAAGAATTGATGTTTTGGTCAACTTTTGACTTTTGGCCGAGTTTTGTCCGATTACGTGAATGGATGCTTTGATCAAGTATATTGCATGGTTGTAAAAAAGGAACACAGTGTAATTGCATGAGACAAAAGTTGTAAAAATTTTCATTGATTGAAATTGGAAGTACAAGTGTTGGGGCAAGAAGCCCGGTTACAAAAGTCCAAAACAAAAATGCAGAGAATTCTAAACTACACTAAGGGGGAGAGTTCGGCGAAGTCGTCTCCTGCTCCTTCTGCGGCGGCTTCCAGGTCAACCGCGGTAATCCTTTCTTTGTCGCCAGCCTCCTTCTGGCCGGTCTCCATTTGATTGCCTCTTTCATCGACCTCCTCTTCGGCCCCTTCACTAGCTTCTTCCTCAATAGCCTTTTGTAACGAGTTGAAGACGTTGTTCGCGTAAGGCACCATATAGACCGATAGGAAGGCGGGGGGAAGAGAGGTGAACACCTCGATTTCAGATCTTTGATCGAGTTTCTCACAGGTTGCCTTCCAACTGGACTTGAAGAAGATTTCCTTAGTGGCTTCAACTTGTTTAGAGTAGCTATCCTCGGCCTCCTTGAAACTGAGATTATTGGCCTCGTCTGTATCTTTCTATCTGGCCTTCTTCAACTCCTGCAGCTCTGCACGGAGCATATCCCTCTCTTGCTCGTTGCTACCGAATTGGCCGAGCAGTTTGGCATTGTCCGCATTGGTTATTTCCAGAAAAGACTTGGACCTTCCCAGCTCATTCTCCAGATGCTTAGTCACGTTCGAGAGGTCAGTCATCGTTTGTCGGAGCCTGTGGATGCGGTCCATGACAAGGTGTTGTTTTTGGATGGCCTGCAAGAAATAAGAGGAAAGTTAGCTTAAATAAGAAACAAATTGAGGAAGCACTTAGAAAAATTTCATATACTCTTACCCTGGTCATAGACTTAACTGAGGACTTCATAAGTTGGGAGTCAGGTACATGGTCACTACTGGTTATGTCGCTCGACAAGAGCAACGCTTTTGACAAATTGTAGGCCAAAAGGTGCTCCTCGTCACCTTTCACTGAAGCATTAACTTGGATGTCCTTACCCCGATGCTTTAACTCCGACCTCCACGGCTCTGTCGATTGAGCCTCCTGTGTCAGCTACTTGGTGGTTAACTCAGCCACGAGTTTAGCTGATGGATCGACGGAGCGAGGCCTCTTGCTAGCTCGGTGTGTTTCCTTGGTAGCTCGTGTTGCGACGGTCGAAGCCAAATCAATCACGGTCAAAGATGTTTGACCGGTGGTAAGGGCAATAAGAGGATTGCTCGGCATCTCGGTGGATGTGGTGGTGATGGGATTCTTAATTCGGCTCCGTTTGGCCATTTCTTGCTCCTTAATTAACCGAATTAAGGGCACGTCCGGAAGTATTAGATCTGGTGGTGGAGGTGGCGCTTGCAAGAAGTCTGTGATCCTGCTTTTGCGGGGAGCCAAGTACCGATTGCTCGGCACGTAACCGAGAAAGTCGTGGCAATCTCGGTGATGGTACCTCAGCATGGCTCTGATTGCAACCTCCTTTGGGTTGAGATAATTTGCTTGCAAGGCTTCAATAGCTACAAAAAGAAAGCAATCAGTAAAGAATAGTAAAGGAAAGTAACTTGACCGATTAGAGAGCACAACTTACATGATGAACCGAAATTCTTACTGATGTACCAACCGGGCACGTCAGCTATCTCATAATTCCCTAGGGGTGAGCATGGTCCGGATTGGACTGGATTGGGGTAAAATCAGGACCAATTCGTTATTTACGGTTCCTGAAAAATTGGAACCAATCCAATCCGTTTAAATCATGGAATCAATCCGAACCAATCCATTTAAATACGGATTGGATCGGTTTAGGACCACGAATTCACATAATTAAATAACCAAATATATATATATATATATATATAACACTTTAATTTCATAAAAACATAAACATAGCGCTATATTAGTTCCATAATAGCAACATGTCTTTCTATAATAGTGACATACTGTTCTAGAATTTAAACAACCATAAAAAAATTGATTTTACCATAAGTATTTAGACCATTACAAATTAAAATTAAAAACTAACAAGCAAAAGTAATAAAAGAAGATATTATGCGGGTTTAGGTTTGAATTTATGTTTTATATGTAATAAGAGAAGATACTATGGGGAAGGATGTATAATAAAAATATAGACTATTTGTATACGGTCCAGATTGGTTCCAATCTAGAACTGTGGAGTTCAATCCGGAGCTAATCTGTGAACTACGGATTTTTAATTCTTTAATCCGAAACCGAACCACGAATTCAAAAAACCAATCCAAACCTATCGGATTAGACTGGACTGGACTGGATCGGATTACGGATTTCACAGATTCCTTACTCAGCCCTAAATTGTAGGACTTGTTATTTATTCTTTACAAGAAAAAATACAGCAAAGATAATTTATCCAAAATTTGTTGTTATTCAACAAGATATGAGTTTTTTGGGAAACTTTATAAAGGTTATGGTATATACCATATGCATTTTATTATGCATTTATATAGTGTATGTTACGTATTTTTGTGGTAAATGTTACGTAATACTTTTGGTAACATTACATATTTTTTTATCCAAATATATTCTAACCAAAAAATGTGTAACTTTACCCCGTAAAATGCATAACTTTATTTCTAAATCATAACTTACTATAAGTCTACCAAAAAAAAAAAACATAATATTTATGACAAAAATATGTAATATATATTACAAAAATGCATAATTAAAATGTATATGTTACACACCTTTTGTTGGAAAAATTGGTTTTTTGATTATTAATTTTCGAAAACTTTGTACTAATAATTAAGTGAGATCCACACATCTATTTAGATGGATCCAAGCGATAATGTAATCGTTGCCGTCTGGCGAACAAAAATAGTTGGTGATATGATGCCAAAGTGTGCCTCATGGAACATATTATATGTTTAAGTAAGGTGCAATACCCCTGTTCCACATAGATTACATAAAAGAAGGTTGAAATGTTAATAAGTTTCAAGTTATTACAAGTTTTGTAAAAAGTAGCGTTATGGAGCAAGTTGGGTTGGACCAAGAAAAAAACACACGCAGGCCTATCCCAAATTGGGCCTGGCACGGATGCATGGTGTGAGTTAGGTCGGGTCAAGTCGTGACTTCTATATATCTTATTTGGCCAAATTCGCTCGACTTTTATTTCTAATTTTCTGGGTAGGGATGGCAAAATCTGATTGTATTTCAACCTCATTTTAATATAAATAGTTTGAGAGACCATTAATTAGATAGGATAAAATATAGTGATTAATAAGTCAAAACTGTCAAATTTATAATAAATTATGAAATTATATCACTAAAATAATTGAATTTTAAAGTAGGAATTCGCACCTGAAATTCCTATTTCCAAGAAAATTTAAATTTTCATCATTCAAATTCAAACCGGAAGCAACTCTTCCTTTCCTACGAACACTCACTAGTTTTCCCTACATCTCTTCAACATCGAGAAATTATTGGGTGCAGATAGGGTACCATGTGGCATGTCACATGGTGTCTTCAACCAATCACAAACACTATGGCCTCCCATATTGTCTTCTCATCACCCAACACATAAATGTAGCCTCTACTCACTCAACCAATGAGAAAAGAGAAAGGTACCACATGACATCTATCCTATCTGCACCCAAAAATTTCTCCTTCATATCTTTTATATGTTTTTGAACAGCCACCAACATGTCTATATAAAGGTTGTCCTCATTTGGCTTTTCTCATTAATGTGAGTTTGTATTGTGTGAGTACAAAACATAATTCCAGTTTGATGTACATTCAGGGATTGTGCTCTTTTTGTTTGTGGTGGTCGTTGTATCATGGAGACAAGACGTCCGAGATTAGCAAGCACCTAAGCGGGAGTGAAATTCTATCTTAAAAATACATTGTTCATATAATGACCTTGATCACAATTTTTGTAATTCATTTTTCTACCGAAGCACTGTAAGACCATCTCCAACACAGACTCAAATTTTTCATCAAATTTAAATTTGATGAAAATAGTGTCCCAATTGTTTCATCAGATTGGTATCAAATGAAGGGAGTCCTACTTTTTTCATCAAATTAAGGAAGCATTTAACCTTTTATCAAATCTTACAGGTGACCATTAGTGGACGACCTGATGGATGACTAATCAATCAACCGGGTGGACGACTGGGAAAATTTTTGAGAAAATTTACACTAGGCCAGATGATGGCCCGAACGTCCTCCCGGTCGACCGGTTGTTTGATGAAAATTGAAAATTTAGCGTTAAAACACTTGGTATCATATGAAACTTTTAACCAAAATATTTACTCAAATTTGATAAATAAATTTTAAAAAAATAAGCGTCGGAGATATTCTAAAAATCTAATTTTATTTATTTATTTATTTTTACATTAAATTATTTTTTGTTGAAATATATTCCAACACCTTTTACCATAGCATTACCTGAGTTTTTATTTTGTATATATATATCTATCTATACTATATATTAAGCAAAAGGGGATTTTTAACCCCAAGCCTTGTATGAACTCCAATCTCTCAATCTACATTTCTTGATTTTTTGATTAAAAAAAAAAAATTCTTAGCATTTATTAACTTTTCACAACTCCCAAGTCTTACCCGCATAATAACACTTTAATTCATTAAGAACAAGTATAAAAAAAATTCTTTGAAATCCAACACACATGAATTCCTTGAAAAGCCCCAACACATATGATTATTATCTCTCATAATAACACTTTAATGTATTAAGAACAAGCATAAAAAAAATTTCTTGAAAAGTTCAACACATATGATTATTATATAAAAAAAGAGACATTTAATTCGTTGAAAAGTTCAACACATATGGTTATTATCAAAATATTAAATTTTAATATAATATAAAAAACGAAAAAAAGAAGTCATTTAAAATATAAAAAAAATTAAAAAATCACAATTCACATATATGTCTGCATTTATTGATTTGGTCAAAATCTCTTGATCAGCATTTAAAATCCCCTCATCCAAATAATTATAGATATTCTTTTCAATTTCTCCCATACACTATGGTTAGTGATAAGATTATTAAATTATTTTTATAAAAAATCTTTAAAAACATAATTTATATATTAAAAAAATCTAAAATAAATATAAATATCTATAATTATTCCGTGCATAGCACGAGTGATAGGCTAGTATTATATAAGGAAAACAGAGTTTTTAATCCACAAGCCTTGTGGGAACTCCAATATTCTAATCCTAATTTTTTAATTTTTTGATTTTAAAAGGAAAAAAAAAACAACTCAACATTTATTAATTTCTCCCAACCCCCATGCCTTTTGGGAGATTTGGTCAAAACCTGCTCATAATTAAACGAGTTATGCTAGGGACCCCAAATAAGTTTTGGTAGAAAATTTGGTAGATTATTTGGGGTCTATAGTATTTTCCTAATTAAACTTTAATGCATTAAAGACCAACATAAACAAAATTCCTTGAAAATTACAACACATATGATTATTATCAAAATATTAAACTTTAATATAATATAACTTTTTATGTAGATATCAGTTTGTAATAAAATTAATATTTTTAAAATTCTCTCATCAAGATCTATCAATTAAGATCTATGTTGACTATGAAATTCTTTATTAAATTTTTTTTTTATTACCATTGAAATTGATCTAAACAGTAATAGTAACATGTTACTCTGTTTGATAGTTACTTTGTCTGATAATAACATAACATGTTACTCTGGTTCACAGTAATATGTTACTCTAGCAATATTGTCCAAGAAAAAGAAAAGATATTTTACTTTATCCTTATTTAATTATGTGTTTTTCTCCTCAGGGATTTATGAAGCAAAATAAATTGGGTTGTCATTTTCACTAAACAATGGTCCAATGAAAGGGTTTTAGCTAAATTTCTTAAGTATTTTTGACTTCTCTCATATCTACTACCGCACCATTTTCAACTTCTCTCATATACTATGTTTAGAAATGAGATTGTTAAATTATTTTTATAAAAAAACTAAAAAAAATAATTTATATATTAAAAAAATATCTAAAACAAATATAAATTTTTATTAAAAAATAACATGTTGCAATTGTGAAAAAAAATAGAAAAAAATTTACGCTGTGCATTTCATTAATAATGCTCAAAAAATGCGCCAAATGTTTGTGTAAAAGTTTGACACGTGTCCACTCTCAAATTATCAAGTAAATATAGATGAAATCAAAGAACTAAACTTTAATGGATAACAAATATTAGAAGTCCGATCATTGAAGCCTAATAACTATTAATTAATAGAATTCAGCAATTGAAATATCTCAAACCACATCTCTTTGTCTTCTCAATTTTTTTTTTTTTTTGGGTTCATGCATTCATTTTAATATTGATAGAGAATTGGACGTGTGGAAGAGTGAGCGATGTTGAAATTATATATCGAGATGTGTAATTGTTGTGATGAAAAATAAATGTTGTCTTCATTTTCTATGGCGATTTATCTGGTTATACCTCCAATTAAAACGACAGGTGTGCTTTTACATCATCATTGGATGTTGCTTTTATTTTTTTTAGATATTTTGTCTCACAATTGTTTGTGTTTTGTATTATGAAATTTATTACATCTGTGTTTGCTAAAGCTATTAGATGGACCTAATGCAAGAAGTGTAGACTATTTCAATATCATTCTCGGGATTAAAAATACAAAAAATATACACAAAAAGTACATGAATAGACAAGATTTTACAAAATTTATTTGTGAGTCTCACTTCTTGAAAATTTTATAATTCATTTATTTTTTATATTATATTTTATGTTTGGTTTCTGTACTTTTTTTTATATAATTTTCTTTGTTTTCCGTAAAAGTTTAATTTTAAAAATTAATAAATAAATAAGTAAATCATTTTCTATTTCAAATAATTTCATTTTTGTTTTTATCTTTTATTTTTTCTTAAAGTGGTTTTAGTTTTGGGCAATTACTTTTTTTTTTCTTTCTATTTATTGTAATTTGTGCATTTTGAGTGTATGATATTTTCACTAATACACTCAGAGATGCACTATGAAAGAAGTATTATGCGAAAATCAAGTAAGAAGAAGAAAAATAAATAAAATAATTCGATGAATGTGGAGTAAAGATCAAAGATCAAAACTCCCAAAGCAAGCAAGTAGAATAGAATGTTTAACGATAGACATTTGAAAATTTGTAACAAAATTTTATAACTTTTCATTTTGCTAAGAAAATTCTATTTAGTACTAGCTAAATAAAATGCATTTAAAATAGTTTTTTTTATTATTTGAAATTAAAACTATAGTAAATTTATATACGCATAATTGCTAATCACATTTTTTTACTTAATGTATAATATTAGATTGACTACCTTTTTCATGTTTATTTTTTAAAATATTTATATAGAAGTAAAAAAAATGTTGTTAGGAATAAATTTTTCTTTAATTTAGTTATAAATTTTTCCCATACATTATTTTTAAATTTTAAATAAAAGCAAACATAAAATAATTGATTGAAGATATGCTACATTTGTTATATTTCTTTTTTCTGTGTTCAAAAAAAAAAAAAAAAGAAGAAGATATTTGAAAATCGTAATTCACATATATACAAATAATTATAAACATAACCCGGGCATAGCATGGGTGAAACACTATTGTACATATATATAAGGAAAATGGTCTTTTTAAGAATAACGATTGTGAAAACTCCAAACTCCCAAACTCCTAATTTGTTAATTTTTAAAGAAATTAAAAAAAAAAAATCTATTGGTTATTTCCTTAAGTCAAAAATTCAAAAACAAAAAAAGTTTTAATTAACTACAATTTTGAATTTTAAAATTCAAAACAATATGATAAGTCACCCTCACTTTTTTCAAAAATAATGTTGATCAAAACAATTCAAATAAAAAAAAAATAAAGACACTAATTATCTATGATTTTGAATTTCAAAATTTAAAATAATATGGTAAGCCACCTTCATCCCACTGCCACTTTTTTTCGAAAATAATATAAATCTAAAATTTAAAAAACCCAATCAAATTAAAAATTCAATACAATTCTCTCTTTAAAATACTCAATATTTGATCTTTTTTTCAGTACGGCCAACTCTTCCCCAAATATAATGATGCAATGGTTATTCTTTTTCTTTGTCAATAGTCTAAACTTATTTCAAGTTTGTTTGTTTGTTTGTGATTTTTTTTTTTTTGTAAATTTGTATTTTTGTGTGAGTATTTTTTTTTTCTCTATATGACTTTTTTTCCCTCAACTAAATTGATGATAAATATATATCTGTTAACTATCTTTGTTTTGGGAGTTGATTTGAAGGCTTTTTTTTGGGGGGGGGGTGGATGTTTGTGTATTTTTTTATATTGTTGTTATTATTTTTTTTGATATATGTGAATTGATAATATAGTTATGAGTTTTTTATTTTTTATTTTTTTGTTTTTGTTTTTTTTTATAGAATAAGGTGCCTTATATTTTTCTTTATGATTAGGCCATTTTTTAAATATCTTCAACAAAATTTGCAAATTTTTTTATTTGTAATTAAAAATATTTAATTGACTTGCCCATCAATAAATAAAATTTTAAATAATGAATACTATTCCATAATTTATGGATTTAAAAAAATAATAATAATAACACCCATATATGAAATAAGAAAGCCTAAAATCACGCATTTTTTTTATTTTTCATTTGTAACTCTTTAAAACTCTAATGGTACCTTTTTCATTACTAATTAAAGAGCTTTTTGAGTCGGTTTTTTTGAGTCTGCAGATTTTGCTGTCGCAACGCAGTTACCGACACAAATACTAAATTTTAGCGTCAGCACCATTGGCCGATACAAAAAATGAATATTTTATAGCATTACTTGAGTCGATTTGCGTTGGCAAACCCGTGTTGACGCAAAAAATTAGACTTTTTTGTGTCGATAACTGATGCCGTGGCAACACAAATATTTTTATTCTCAGGATATATATATTTACTTGATTATATTTAATAAATATATTTGTTTATACATATACTTTTATATTAATATTGAGTGTGTATATACTATAAATAATATATATCTCATTTAAAATCAAAAAGAGGTATTGTGGTGAAGTGAGTTAAGTATGGTATGTTGTGTTCAAGTTATCCGGATGAAGTGGGTTCAAATTTTGGATGCCTCAATGAAGAAACCATGGGTTAGATTTTTGCTAAAATATTTAAGCACTTTTTGCGTCGGCAACTTGCCGACTCAAAAATCTTTTGCGACTCTGCTATTTTCGTCCCTTGAGTTGCTGTCTCAAAAATTTTTGTGTCGGCAAATATGCTATTTGCGACAGCACGCGGTCAACTCAAAAACCCTTTTTTTAGTAGTGTTTATTTCCACACCATTGTCCTTTTATATTTACAAAGATAAAAAAACAAAACCAGAGTTGCATAATAGTTAATGGAGGTGGTGAGGATGGCAACAATAAGGGTGATGATGAGCTCGGTCAGAGCATTGTTCGGGTGGATTTTGAAAAGGTGAATATTAAAAAAATAGTAGATAGTTTGGGTGATGAATTGATTTAGAAAACTAATGTGTGACTGAGATTAAATATGAATTTTACCATATAAAAATTGAATATGGATCATATACTATTTTTTATATATAATTTTGGGTACTTTTGTATAACTATTAAAAATTATTGTAATCACATGCTACTTATCATTTGATATATTATTGTTGTATTATCGTAATGAATTTTATTATTAATCTATTATCAATATAGTGATGAGACGTCACATGATAAATAAAAATATGTTTTGTTATTATTATTATTGATAATAGATATCTTTATTTACCTTTTTACAATGTTTAAAAAATTAATTTATGTTTATTGTTAGTTTTTGTAGATGAGAAGTCCAAAATAAATTTTAACCAAATTCAAGTTATAACTAATTTGAGATTGAAAAGGAAATTTCAAAAGAAATTATAATTATATATAATTTTAAAAAAAAATTAAAAAAATACAAGAAAAAATTGGAACTATAGATTAAAATTATCAAACAACCTAATTCTATGAAAAATTTCAAATGAAAAATTGATCAAATTTGAATTTATAATTGTTAAATATTTTTAATAAGCCATTAATTTTTTATTTAGATTTTAGCCTAATTTGGTCTTAAATAGTTTTTCAGATATAAATATATCTTAATATTGATAACAATATTAGACATATTTTAAGAAGGGTAAATTATGTTGATAGTTCCCGCATTTTGTCTCTTGTGTCAATTTGGTCTTTGTAATTTCAATTAGTTTGATTTTTACCCTGAATTTTAGATTTTGTATTAATTTGGACCGATTGATAATGCTGGTTAAGATTTTTGAAAGAAAATAGTTATTGAGTTGGTTGAGATTAACTTATTGAATTGAACAAATTTATAATTTTGTTTATAAAAGTATAATAGATGCTACTCATGTGTGTATTTTCAATATATATGAAAAAAAAAATAGCAATTATAACAATTAGACCAAATTGAGACAAAATTATAAATTTATGGCCAAAATTGAGCAAATTAAAATTGCCAGGACAAAAATAACGCAAGAGTTAAAATATATAGATTACCAATGTTATTTCTCCTTTTAAGAATAAGTACATAATTTCTGAATTAATTTTGAAATTGTTAATAAATATACCAAACAAATATGTACATATTTCCTATTTTTGTTATAAATGTTTTAAAAATATATATTTACTAATTAAAAATTAAATAAATAGATAAGTCTACTAACTCATGGATTGGATATGAACTAGACGATTCTCTAAAGATTAGACTTAAATCAAGAATTATTAGCAAAAACAATCGACTTGAACCAAATTTTTATGGCTACTTTTTAGTATTTAATCCAATATTAGAACCTCCAAATTAGCTCATATCAGTCATAAACTGATAAATTATGATATAATTTAAATATAAAATTTAAATTTATCAGGACTAGAATATGACCTACAATTTGGGGTGGCTTTATCTTAAATAATTTTTTTTATACATAAATATATATAATCATTCATTTAATTGTTTTAAACATAAATATATAGTTTTTTTTAAGACTATAGTTCAAACTTTTTAATAAGTATGCATAAAATAAGTCCATATTTCTTATTTTTATTATAAAAAAATATTTACAAATATTTATTTACTAATTTAATAATAGATAGGTCAAATGATTCATATAAGTTGAGAACCGAACAAGACAATTTTTAATGATTAGGTGATGGACAAGTTGGCATAATATATAATGTTAAGCCCAAATTTCATATCACAAGTGAAACCTAATTCATTTTTACGTAAATCTTATAACATAAGACAAATTATAATTTTTAAACTTCACAAAACATGAAAAAAATGACTATATTGACAAATGTAATTTACCACTATCATATGATAAATTAAATTTACGAAACTCATAAGACGAAATGTATTTATATTTTATCATAAATATAATTTTTGTAATTTATTTTTTAATATTTACCACTTAAATTATGACATATATTTGTTATTAAGAACTTAAAGCACACAATTAATAACATAAGAATAAATAAAAAACTTCTCTTATATATAACTGTGATAAAAATGAATAAAATTTAATAGATTCTAAATCATTTTTTTTAAATATTGTAGATAAATTTTTTAGATTATCATTTAATTTTAAAAATTAATTTTTGATTATTTATTTGTACCCGTAAATAGTACGGGTAATTATGTTAGCATATATATATATATTTAATTTATTTATTTAAAAATAAAAAAAGATAAGATAAATTACACTATCCCTAGAGATTTCAAAAGATAAGAAGCGTCCAGATGCAGGGCGGTGGCGAGCACACGGTGGATGCAGAGATCTCCGTTAGCATAGCATAGCAGAGCAGAGCAGAGCAGAGTAGCGGTTCCCTTTGTTGTCATGAAGCTAAAATGACCAAATAAGCCTTGTTAAAGTCAGCTCAGTTATTTATATTAATTTATGTGCACACACATACCATACCATATAGCTAGCTGTACCAAATCCCATTCTCAGTTCAGTTCTCTCTCTGTATTGGCAACTTCCAATACTACCTTCTCACCTCACCCACATGATGAGAAACTTGGCAACAACCCAGTGCCATTAACCAATTATTGATTTGAGGGTGCTCAAGCTAGAGTTTGAGTTTGTGTCTTGTTTTACTCCTACCGGTTAGCCTCGTACGTCAGTGAATTTTTTCTTCACATATCTAATTTGATGTGGTTAAAAAGTATTACTTGATTGTTGAGTTTATATGTATTGAATTTTGTAAGTTGTGGTTTTATAATACTTTTTCATTATAAACAAATTCTTGAAAGATTATTATTTCAACACCTTAAATAGGAAAATATTCTAGTCGGAGATATTGGAATTAGCACTTCGATGAACAAATTAATCTTTAGAAGAGGAGAATAAGTGTTTATATTTTTTGAAGTGTAAGTGATTAAAGCATACATTTTCATTCATTATCTTCCTGTTATAGACATTGATACTTTTTCCTGTAACTTTTGATCATTGCCATGTCAGATCCAATCTTCCTATTTATACTTCTAGAAAGGGAAAGTTTAGACCCACTTCAAAGTGGATTATCACGCCGACTTCCCTTATCTACTCGGTCCCCACACACCAAATCTGCATCTTGTACTTAGACCTCGTTTGGGAAAATATTTTTTTAGTAACTTTTTGATTTTTTGGCTAAAATGTGATGTAAAAAAAATTAGTATATTTAGGATGACTTTTTAGCTTTTTACGAAAAGATGTGCAAAAAGTAGAGAGAAAAGAAAATCTTTGACTTTTTAATATGAATTGTTGACTTTTTAATTTTTTTTATAATTTTTTGACTTTTTAACTAAAAAAATCACTTGCTAAACGGGCCTTAACATATGCTTCAGCCCATTTGGATTTACTCGATAGTGAATTATTTGAGTCCAGTGAACCTTGGCTAAATTTAACCCATTAAAGATGGGTTTAGATATGCCCCATTTGCTGATTAGGAAGTCCACTTTCTCGGCTCCCACGAATTTATTCAAAGAATTCTGTCTAAGACACACTACTTGATTATTCAAAAAAAAAATTGTGTTTTAAGGCTTTTGGATGGACTTGGGATTTGCTTTCGACTTATGCAAATTTAGGCTTGGTTTAGAGTACATAATACAAAAAGTTAAAAAGTTACTATTCTATTTAAGTCACATCATTTTATTTAAATCACATCACCTTTCTAATACATCACATCACCTCTCTAATACATCACATCAAATCCAACCCAAACTCAACCCATATAAGTCAATAAGTCAAAAAGTGTATTTTTTTAGAACATTCCAAACCAACCCTTAGTTGGGATCTACGGTTAAGTAATGAAGTCTGTTTTTATAAATCTGATTTGTTTAGTTAATAAAATATTTTTTAAAGATAAAAAAATAATTATTTTTTTGATCAGTTAAAAAATGATCTTTATCAATGATATCAAATAAATATATATCACTAAAGATGAGGAAGATGCAAAAATGTATTATAGCGAAAACGGCTCATTCTAACTAGGTTGACACAAGAAAAAATGCGCAATTATATACAAGCTTTAAAATCAAAACTAAACAACATAAATACTCTATTTGTGCTTTGGTTTTATATTAATTTTAAAAAAATAATAATAATAACTTCTTGCTAAGAAAGTATTTCTTCACGTTTCAAAATAATGTCTTTCTTCACCTTGATTGGTTTAAACAAGCACTACTACAAAAACAGATAAAGATCACACTTTTTTGGTGTGATGTATGTTATTTAATCACACTTTTTAAGTTTTATTAAAGTGTGATCTTTGGGAGTGTGATTAAAAGTGGTCATTTTTAATCACACTTTTTAAGTGTGATTAAAAATATTTAGATCACACCTTTTAAGTGTGATTAAAAATATTTTAATCACATCTTTTAAGTGTGATTAAAAATATTTAGATCACACCTTTTAAGTGTGATTAAAAGTATTTAGATCACACCTTTTAAGTGTGATCTTTGGAAGTGTGATTAAAAAAGGTCATTTTTAATCACACTTTTTAAGTGTGATTAATAACATTTAGATCACACCTTTTAAGTGTGATTAAAAATATTTACATCACATCTTTTAAGTGTGATTAATAACATTCACTACTAAAAAAAATACTTTTTGTGACCGTCACATGCCGTCGCAAATAATAGAAATACTGATGTAAAAGACTTTTTATGACTATTTTGTCATAAAAAAAAAAAAAATAAAAAACACTTTTAGTGACAATTGTTTTACTGTCGCAAATAATTATTTATAAAAAAAAATCATATATAAGTTTGCTACAACAAAAAAATCAATTACAAGCACCAACTAATTTTTTGTAAATAAAAAATAACAAAATTAACAAATTAATTAAATTTATAATAGACATTATCCATTAACCATCATTAAATACACTGTACAAAAAAATTCAAGTCTTCCAAAAAAATAAAAAAATAAAAAAAGAGCAACATAATCTTTAGCTCCCAACATCAACCGCCGATCGTATCAACTATTCCTCGACAAAATCAAGAAAACATATATCAAACTTGACTTGAAAATTTAATGCACTTAAATGTGTTAGTTTAGCTTAAAATAATCAAAATAAAACTATGTCAGTGACCTATCTCTATGGCAGATCAGTAATTTGCGACAAGAGTTTCAATTACCTTAAGAGCAACTTCAAGCTTAACTATGGGATCACTTAATTATGGCGTTCGGAATTATACAACAATATTGTGGCGAGAGATTTCCCTAAGAACTCCACCATCACCACCTCCTACAACCAAAACCTGCATCAAGTAATTCAATTAAATTTAGCACAAATACCTGACAAACAGAATAATTATAGATTGCATAAGGAGGTGATATTGTTCAAATTGAAGGAGCTAATATTAAAATTTAGGCACAAAAAGAGCATGGGTGATATAAACTTTATAATCCAATTGCAGATATTGCCCGGGGTTAAATGCCCGAAGATCTGATTTCACCAACCCCATAAATTCAAATATGATTTGAAAATCTACTAGTCTGTAAGGTTTTAAGACAAGCTTACAAAAAAATTCAACATGATCAACATGAAGAACATATAAATATACATATGGTAATATGTGAAAAATTGAAATGTAGAACAATAAATTCAGAGTTTGATACCTGAAAAGATATTCCTTCCTTCCACTCCTCTGAGGAGAAGCTATACGTTGTAGTGATGGAAATCGATAAAGAATATTTCCCTGTATTAATTGCAAGTGAAAAGTACAAAAAATAATATAAAAAAAAAAAGTGGTTTCATCAGTGAAAGGCAAAGAAGGGTGTGAAAATGAAAACTGAGATTCTGGGGAAGAAGGTAAGGGCCCTTAAAGCCTGAGCTTCTTCTACCTCAAGGATTTTAAACTTACAACTATGAATTAGAGTCCAATGAGTTGAAGAGCTACAAGATGTTTCATAAGAAAGATATCATCCTTAAAACTAGCTTCATATGGACTACATAAAAAATAACATTTTGGTCATTTATGCAAGCTTGTCAAACAATGCTTAGAAATTAACACAGAATAGGGAATATAAGACTATGGAAAGTAACATGGAGGAGGGACAATAGGGCCTTAAATGAGAGCTACATGCTTATAAACAACTTAAGAAAAATAGCAAACTACTGTAGCATTTTTCACAAACTCTTTGAAACTTTTAAGTATGTCTCATTGCAAGACTAGAGCGTCCCGAAACAATTTAAAACAAAACTATCTAAAAACATAAACCCTTAATTAAGTTCTTTACAAATACAGCAATTTAACACACCTCTTCATCTATTTGGTGACCATCAAACCGTAAGAGCACAGTAATATGTATGAGTCATCACTGGAAGCAACCAAATTTAGACAAGGATGGTTAGCACAATAAGAATTTAATCGAGGCAAGAAATAACAAGCCGAAAATTTTAATTTCTTGAAAGCATGTTATTCAAGGATGTAGAAAAATATGTCTACATTACCACAAAAAATAAATAAATAAATAAATGGGAAGAAGAAGAAGAAGAAAATTGGTGGGAAGTAGACAAACACAATATATGCACACAACACAAAAACATCAAAGCATTCATAATGAAAATAATCCAGATAAAAAGAAAGATCAGTTCTTTATTGCAAGCATAACTATAAAGCTTTGAAATCAAACTTCAGAAGTTAAGACATTCCTTGAATAATAAAGGAGTTAATAAAAAAAGACTCTTAAAAGAGAAAAATATCAGTGACCAAAGGACTGAGAAACTAAAACAACAATCATAAATAGCTCCTTTTTTTATGTTTTATCAGCAATAAATAGCTCGTTGTTCTAGAATTGAATAATCTAAAGCTATTGCAGAGGTTCATCCATTGAATTGTAATCCGATGAAAAGATAATTTCCAGTTGTCTAAAGAATCCCATCAAACATTATTGCCACTAGAATTATCACAAACAAGCATTGCAAATGCAAGAGCAAAACAACAAACTAGTTTTTTTAATGATTATCAAGCATAAAAATCTTGTTTCCTTCAGAGTCTCTAAATAAAGCTATTGCAGAGATCAAAGTGATGCTCATTCATTCTCATTTCAAACACGACATTATCACAGGATAGATCATGCAATCGTACATCTCTAGTTGTGCATACCATTTAAATCTGTAACTTGATATTATAGTCCATTATAACAATCAAGTTAGGCAAAAATATATCTTTGTAAATGAATTTTCCTAGCCACTAGTAACACCAAATTGTGGGGTCCCAGAACCTTTTCAAATGCAAAATCATGTTTGAAAGGCTAATAATCTCAACCAAAAAGATGCAAAATCAACACAGAGAGAGGATCTGAAAGGCTATGAAGAAGCATGTTTGATAACCATGATAAATTAATCATGTTTGATTTCCAATCTAAATGATAAATTAGTAAATAATAAAAGTAAACTTAAAAATCAAGCGTGTCTCTTTTGTTTTGTGATTCATCCGTTTCTTTGGCCACAAATTGAACATTTGCAATGTTGGGATTTGGGAACCAAGGAGAGCACAACCCTAAATTATTATGTGCAAAACCCATTTTTTTCAATAAAGTTATCGGGATATGTATCGGTATGAACGATACGGTCAATATCAAGCAGAAAAATGTTAGATCCGCTAATCCACCACAATCACATTCAATTCAAGACTAGTAGTATCTTGATTGCTAATTGCTTCTTTTTTGTTTAAAAGCGGGTATTTTTAAAAGCGAAAAAAGTAAGAGAAGTCACAAGAACAGAAAGGCAGAAAAGAAAACCCACTTACCAGAAAAGAAACAAAGCACCCTGCTTCAAGCCTCGTGGTTTTGATGAAGACTCCTCCTGCTAGCTAACGACAGCACAAGTGTACCTACTCAGCCCACGCGTGACCTCTTCGAATTCTCGCTACTACCTCTGCTAACCCTAATTAGAGAGAGAGAGAGAGAGAGAGAGAGAGAGAGAGTGTGTGTGTGTGTGTGTGTTGTTTCGAAACTAAAGGGCTCCAAAACTTGGGCTCTACAAACCTGAAAGCAAATGAAAAAAAAAGGGGGGAAAAGAGGGAAAAAAGGGGAAATAGGTTTTGTTTGGTTTAGATTTTGAAATATTTTTAATATTCTCAATATTTAATTTTAAAATATTTTTAATATTTTAATTTTCTAAATATTTTTAATGTTTATATAGGCCTAAAAAATTAATTGACAAAAAATTAATTGACGGAAAATAATTGACATGGAAGTTGTTTGAAAAAAATGATTTGAAAAAAAAATATTCAAAAAAATTATTGAAAAACAATTAATTGAAAAAAAAATATTTTTTTATTTGAGTATTTTACAAATAGTTTGGTTATGATTGTTGATAAAAAATACGGATATCGAATTATGAGTTGTGTGTTTGATTATCAATTATATGTTGAATTAAGTTTTGAAAACTCATCACCAAACAATTTTTTTTATTTCACATGTCACATTAAACTTTTAAAACTCAATTCCACATACAATTCAACACTCTATTAAAAAATCATAACTAAACAATTTTTTTGTAGTAGAGGAGAGGGAGCGACAGTAGTGGTGAAAGTGGTGGATAAGAGGTGGTGGTGGTGATGGCGAAGGAGATTAGTGATAAAGTTGTGGTAGTGGTATAGGAAATGGAGTGGCGGCGGTGGATGAGAGGTAATAGTAGTAGTAGTGGTAGTGGTAGTGGAGTAGTGGCGATGGTAGTAGTCATGGTAGTCGTAGAGGTGAAGTGGCGACAGTGGAAGTGGTGGTGGTGGTGGAATGACGTTTGCAATAGTGGTGAAGGTGGTAGAGGAGATGTGTGGCGAAAGAGAGAGATGAATGAGAGAGGATAAAGAGAGAGAAAGAGAGAGACAGAGTAATGAACGAGAGAGAGAGACAAAGTGGTTGCTAAAAGTGCATTTTCTTTTAGTGGATCGATAAATCGAGAGGAAGCTCAGTAAATAGAGAAGACGGGAGGGAGAAGTGAGCAACGCAAACCTAGTGGGAGAGAGAGAGAGAGAGAGAGAGAGAAAGAGAAAGAGATAGAGAGTGAGAGACAGAAAAGAGACAGAGAGAGAAGAGAGATGGACGAGAGAGACAAAGAGAGATAGAGAGAAGAGAGATGAGCGAGAGAGACATAAAGAAAAGAGATGAGCAGAGAGACAGAGAAAGATAGAGAGAAGAGAGATGAGCGAGAGAGACAGAGAAAGATGAGAGATGAGAAAGATAGAGAGAAGAGAGATGGTGGTAGCGAAGGAGATTAGTGGTGAAGTTGTGGTAGTGGTAGAGTAGATGAAGTGGCAAGGGTGAATGAGAGGTAATGGTAGTAGTAGTGGCAGTAGTGGTAGTGGTGGCAATGGTAGTAGTAATGGTAGTCGTAGAGGTGAAATGGCGACAGTGGTAGTAATGGTGGTAGTGGAATGGCGTTTGCAGTAGTGGTAAAGGTGGTAAAGGAGATGGGTGGTGAGAGAGAGAGAGAGAGAGGATAGAGAGAGAGAGAGAGAGAGAGAGAGAAACAAAGACAGTGATGGCGAGAGAAAGACAAAGTAGTCGCTAAAAGTGCATTTTCTTGTAGTGGATAGATAAATCGAGAGGAGCTCAAGAAATAGAAAAGATGAAGTGAGAGAGTGAGCAAGCGGAGAGAGAGAGAGAGAGAGAGAGAGAGAGAGGACAAAAGATAAAGAGATAGAGAGTGAGAGACAAAAAAGAGACAGAGAGAAGAGAGAGATGGGAGATGAGAGAGATAGGAGATGAGCGAAGAGGCAGGGAGAGAAAAGAGATGAGAGAAGAGATAGATGAGTGAGAGACACACAAAGAGAGAGAGAGATAGACAAAAGAAAAGAGTGATGAGTGAGAGAGAGAAAGAGAAGCGAGAGAAAGGAAGATGAAAAAATGGGTGAAAAGATATAGACAAAGAGAGAGAAAAAAAAAAAAGCGAAAAGAGATAAGCGAGAGAGACAGAGAGAAATGGCGAGAGAGATAAAGAAAAGAGATAGAAGAGAGAGAGAGAGAAGAGAGATGAGAGAGAGAGAGAGATGGACGAGACGAGAGACATAGAGAGAAAGAGATGACAGATAGACAGAGAAAAGTGATGAGTGAGAGAAAAATAAGAGAGACAGAGACATAGAGAGAAAGAGAGAGACAAATAGATAGAGAAGATTGATAAGCGAGAGAGAGACAGAGACAGAGAGATAGGAAGATCAAAAAATGAGTGAAAAAGTTCCGTGTCTAAAGCCTCATTTTCTAGTAGTGAGTCGTCTCTATCATTAATGGGGTAGAATAGAGGCGCAGATTTAGGAATTGTATATTTTGGCCTCGATTGGGAAGTGGCTATTTTAGTAGGCTATTTTAGTTTTGTGTTTGGGAAGTTAGGTTAAATTTTTGGGTTAATTGTTATATTAAAAAATGTGTTTGAAATGATATTTAAATTGAAATGACAAATTTATCCCTGACTTTATTTTTTTCGAAATTGTTGTGTAGGGGTGATATGGTAATTTAACCTGTCTGCAGCCTACACTGTTGGTGGTAGTGTAGGTTGCGTTGCTGCAGCGGCCGTATGTTTTTGACTTGTTTTTAAAAAAAAAAATCAATGGCAGCCGTTGCTTTTTGGCTATTTTCTCATTTTAGGCTAAAATAGCCTCTCTCAAGGCTTCCCAAACAGCGCCTTTATATAAAAATCAAATTGAAATATTTTATACAATCACACCTATTTAGGGAGTGTGAGTAAATATATATATATATATATATATAAATATAATTACACTTATTTAAAAAAGTGTGATTAAAAAGTAGTAATGTATATATAATCACACTTTAATTAAAATGTGTGATTAAAATATATATATATATATATAATCACACTTATTTAAAAAGTGTGATTAAAAAGTAGTAGTGTATATATAATCACACTTTAATTAGAAGGTGTGATTAAAAAATATATAAATAATCACACTTTAATTAGAATGTGTGGTTAAAATATATATATATATATATATATAATCACACATATTTAAAAAGTGTGATTAAAAAGTAGTAATGTATATATAATCACACTTTAATTAGAAGGTGTGATTAAAAAATATATAAATAATCACACTTTAATTAGAATGTGTGATTAAAAAATATAGATATAATCACACTTGTTTAAAAAGTGTGATTAAAAAGTAATAGTGTATATATAATCACACTTTAATTAGAAGGTGTGATTAAAAATATATATATATAATCACACTTAATTGAAAAGTGACATAAAAAATAAATATTATCACACTCAATCAAATTAAGTGTGATTAAAATATCAATCTAATTTTTTTTATCACACTTCCAATAAAAGTGAGATCTTTTTTTTTGTCAAAGTGTGATCTTTAACTATTTTTGTAGTAGTGAAGGGACTTTACACTAATTATGTTTATATTTAGGTTAGGAGACAACATAGGAAATGGTTGTTACTCTTGACAAAATAATAAACATAATATTAAGCACAAATATTATGATAAAATTGATTGATAATATGAAATAAATATAATTTAAATTAGAGCTTAAAACAGTAGCACGTGAGAGTTTGAGAATCACATTATCATTGTTCTAAAATTATTTTGCATCTCCTCATAAAAGTGCTGACAAATTGAAGATAAAACTCAATTTACTCACCACCACCACAAACTTTGAATCAAACCATGGATAACTATGCATATGAAGAGCTCTCAAAACAATAAAAATTCATATATATATATATATATATATAAAAAAAACTCTCAAACATGTTGTAGGACCACATTCTAAAAATCAATCAATTTCTTGTATGATCACATTCTTTTAAAAATCATATATTTTGTTTGGTTTTCAGTTTTCAAAAATAGTTTGAGTTTTTTTTTTCATATTTTTATATGTTCAATGTTTTTTTTAAATTTTTTTTTTATAAATCTTTTTCTTTTCTTTTTTTTTTTCCTTCTAATTTTTAGATTTATTTAATCTTAATATACTTAAAAAGTAAACAATTTGTACAAAATTTGTTTAAAAAATTCATTGAAGACAATAAAAAAAAGAAAATGTATTAAAATTTCATATTTCTTGTATTTGGTGAAATTTTTAATATTTTTTTCACAAATATTATACTTTTTAAGCATATTTAGATTAGGTGTATTTAAAAAATAAAAAAATTGTTTAAAATATTAAAATATTACTGAAAATAAAAAATATAGAAAACAAAAACTAAATTTTCTAAAAATTGCAATGAATTTTCTGGAACCAAATATGGTGATGGATATTTATAGGACGATTAGTACTGAATGAATTTATGTATCAATTAATAAATGTAACTTATATATTAATTAGTAGTTGACCCGTGTAATGCACGTGCTATTTTTTTTAATAAATATTTGATAGTACAATGTGTGTTACAAAATAATAATTTTAATTTTAATTTAAAATTAAAATTAAAGTATGATTTTAATTATTTATTTTGATAATATTGGTGGTATTGTTTTATAAATTTGTTACTTGAATACTTATAAATATTAATTTTAGTTAAATTATTTATGTATTTTAATAATTTTAGTCCTATCGTATTATAAAAGTGTAATTATCATATAATAATTTTGTATGATATATATTAAATTATAAAATAGTAAAATAAATACTCATTTTGATATTAAAAATAATAGTTAAATTAGAAGAAGAATTAGTAACATAAAATTAAAAGTAATTATAACTATTTAATTTTCTTTTATATTCATTTGGAAAATAAAAATATGTAGAAATAGAAATTATATAAAATTTATTAAAAAAATTAAATATAAATATGTTGTAATTGGCACTACTAGAAAATTAACTTTTTGCGACTACTTTTTTGCGACTGCTTGTTTAGCCGTCGCAAAAGAGAAAAGAAAAAAAAACTCCAATTTATATTTAACATTTATTTCTCCCATTTTCTTTTATTTATTTGCTTTTGCCCTAGCTTGGCTCGCTCAACCTCTCTCTCTCTCTCTCTCTCTATCGCTCTTGCTCTCGCTCTCGCTCTCGCTCACCGGTATGAATCTCTCTATCCCTCTTAATCTCAATCGATTGATCTCTCAATCTGTCTATCTCAATCTCTCAATCTCTCAATCTCTCAATCTCTATATCTCTCTCGATCTCTCAATCTCTCTCAATCTCTCTTTGTATCTGCGTACACATTATCTACTCTCTCTCTGCAAATTGAGCGATTCATCACAGAGAAACCCTAACTCTGCCATGGAAAAGTTCTCTCGGAGCACTCAAATGCAGCAGAGTAAGCTCACCTCTCATGCGTTTCATCTACCTCAAAATTCACCTACATTACGCGCGCACA
The DNA here is from genome assembly GCA_025200525.1 of Camellia lanceoleosa. NCBI lineage: Eukaryota > Viridiplantae > Streptophyta > Magnoliopsida > Ericales > Theaceae > Camellia > Camellia lanceoleosa. The sequence goes on along the minus strand of CM045771.1, from coordinate 63,179,810 downwards.
CACACAAAGGCTATCTTTGAGCTTCATTGTGTTCATAGTGTCCTATCAATGCATAATTACATGAATGCTTATATACGTATATGTGTTCAGCATAGCAATGTCGATTTGTCCTCGGTTCTGTTTTTGCTTCTTTTTTTTTTCTTTTTTTTTAACCTCTGTTTTGGTTCTTTGATCCATAAATAGCTCGATTTGTTCTAATTTTTGTTCTTTTTTCGATGTTTTTCGTGTTTATTGGTTGATTAGTTAGTTTGAGAAAATCAACGTAAAACTTTGTGGCTATTACTAGTGGTGATGCCTCTGAGGCCTTTGTACAAGCATTACAAGAGAAGGTTTTTTGTTGACATTCTCATCTCATTAGAAGCAATATTCAAAATGTAGCTCTTTAATTTTTATGAGTAATGGGCCTTACAGCTAATCTTTGTCACAGTTTGTTGTTTAAAACCGTCCATGGACCAGAAAATACACAATTGAAGAATAGTTGATTGAAACTTACTTCTGAAGCTTAAACTTGAAGTTGCAGTGAGGAAAGATGAGAAAAGGTGCAATGACTATGATTATGAAAGATATTTGTACACTGTTGTCTCCAACAATGAACTGGTAATTGTATGCATGTTGCTAGTAATTTCTATTGCTTTGTTGCATGTATTATGTGTAATGGAAATTTGATGACACTCGGTTGGTAACAATAAAAGAATTGTGTTATATTACTCTGTGGTCAGTTACGTCGAATTCAAATTAAGTAAGTTAAAGTCTCATTTATGAGTATAATGCAACCCACTGGTTAGCAGGAAGAAAGTTGAATTTGTGCTAGTATATATATATACATATATATATAAATATATATTTGTATGGTGTCTGTTTAGGATTTCTAATTTAGAGCAAAATGAGGATAAATAAAGGGTGGAAATTATCCCAAGCCTTCATAACACACACAAAATGTGCAATGGGAAGGGAACAAAGCATTTAGTACTTCAGATAATAATTTCTCTAAATCCACAAACTTCTCTCCAACTTTGAAATTCTGAGAAGAAAAACCCGATGAAAATTACTTCATATTTAAGTTGTCATGCAGTTTGGTTTCCCCTTGTAAGGTAATGCTTCTTTTCTGTGTTGAAACTGCTGGCTTAGTCGAATTACATTGCTTACGATCACTCTTACTTTGAGTAGCTTCCCTTGTGTTTAGTCTCATTTATTTGTTAGTAATTTTTTTCTCTCATTTCTGCTCATAAGTTATTTTCTCAAAAATAAATGGCAAATACACAATTGAAGAATAGTTGATTGAAACTTACTTCTGAAGCTTAAACTTGAAGTTGCAGTGTTGAAGGAAAGATGAGAAAAGGTGCAATGACTATGACTATGAAAGATATTTGTACACTGTTGTCTCCAATAATAAACTAGTAATTGTATGCATGTTGCTAGTAATTTCTATTTCTTTGTTGCATGTATTATGTGTAATGGAAATTTGATGACACTCGGTTGGTAACAATAAAAGAATTGTGTTATATTACTCTGTGGTCAGTTACGTCGAATTCAAATTAAGTACGTTAAAGTCTCATTTATGAGTATAATGCAACCCACTGGTTAGCAGGAAGAAAGTTGAATTTGTGCTAGTATATATATATATATAAATATATATTTGTATGGTGTCTGTTTAGGATTTCTAATTTAGAGCAAAATGAGGATAAATAAAGGGTGAAAATTATCCCAAGCCTTCATAACACACACAAAATGTGCAATGGGAAGGGAACAAAGCATTTAGGATCACTCTTACTTTGAGTATAACTGCTCTATTTTAATTATTGCCTCAGTAGAGGAAAACTGCTCTATTGTTCTGTTGCTTTGTTTAGTGAATTACGTTGAAAAACATTAAATAAGGTTAATTAAACTAACAATTTTGATTCTTACTAGAACAATGGTTCCCAAATTTCATGTTACCATTATGGACCTTCAGTGGGTGTAGGCTATACATTTGGAAAATTCTATTGAGCGACATGGTAGATGTATACATCACTCTCAAGTCTTAACTTAGTGGTTCTCTATTTTAAAGTTATAGGTATTTACAGATCTACTGATGTTTCTTCAGCCATACAATTTTAACTTACTTGACTTATCAAAGTTTCTTGTAGATCCTATTTAACAACTTAGCGAAAAGCAGTATTTTACCTGACATGACAGTGAAGTTCACCCTCCTAACCTGTGAGTGTTTCCTTTGATAACAATTTCATAGGGATTTTCATATTTGTGGTTTGTGAACTTAAAATATTGGTTCTTGAAAATTACATCTTGTTTTGTACTGGTGTAGGTCTTTATGTTTACTCATTCAATGTACTCAATTACAAGCACTACAAGAAAATGGGGCTTAAAAGACGGAACTATTTGCGACGGTACACTTGCCGTCGCAAAAAGTACCGTCTCAAAAAATCAGAGTATTTGCGACGGTAAAAAATACCGTCTCTAAAAGCGAGCATATTTGACAGAAGATACCGTCAAGAAATATTTCTTTTTTGAGACGGTATTTTTCTACCGTCGCAAATACTCTGTTTTTTGAGACGGTATTTTTTACCGTCGCAAATACTCTGATTTTTTGAGACGGCATTTTCTACCGTCGCAAAAAGTGACTTTTGTGTTTTTTTTTTTTTAAGTGAATATTTTTTAATTTTTAATTATTTTTTTTAGATGCACTTTACTTAAATGTATCCAAAAAAAAAAATTATGAAAAAATATTTTTAAAAATTAATAAATACATACAAATATAAAAAAAAATGTATTGAATTATTGTATTTCTTTTGTATTTTTGGTATTTAGTGAATTTTTAAAAGATTTTTTTTACTTTTTAGGTGTATTTATGTTAGGTGTGTCTAAAAATTTAAAAAATTACTTAAAATATGAAAAAAATTCAGTAAAAATAATATAACACGGAAAACAAGAAAGTATAATTTTCTCAAAAGAGTTTTTGGAAAACTCTAACATAGCGTAGTGATTGTGGTTTTGAGACAGCTTCATATATATACAGTCACAAAATAGTTTGAATAAATTCAACAGTATTTTTCTGTCGCAAAAAAAAAAATAAAAAAAATGATGTCGTCTTACTCTTTTAATATAACATCTATTTTCATTCATTTTTTCATCTTCCTATCTCTCTGTATTTATCTCTCTCTGTTCTCTTTATCTCTTTCACTCATCACTCTTCTTTCTCTGTCTGTCTGTTTCTCTCTCCCATTTTCTCTCTGTGTCTCTCGTATATCTTTCTTCTCGCTATCTCTTTCATCTGTCTTCTCTCTCTATCTCTCTCGCTCATCTTTCTTCTCTCTATCTCTCTTATTTATTTTCTCTCTCTCTCTTTCGCTCATCTCTTTTCACTCTATTTCTCTATCTTTTTGTCTATCTTTCGCTCATCTCTTGTTTCTCTCTTTTTCTATCTCTCATTCTTTCTTTCTCTCTCTCTCTCTCTATCTCTTTTTCTCGCTTCATCTCTCTCTCTCTCTCTCTCACTCTCACTTATCTCTCTCTCTCAGTATGCTTGTCTATTTGTGTATTTCTCCTCATTATGTTCAATTGTTGTTCACTCTCTCCTCTCATATTCTCTATTTATCGAGCTCCTTCTCGATTTATCTATCTTTTCTCTCATCTCTTTTCTCTCTGTCTCTTTCGTTCATTTCTCTTCTCTCTATCTATCTCGTTCATCTCTCTTCTCTCTCTGTCTCTTTTTCTGTCTCTCACTCTCTATCTTTTTCTCTCTTTGTCTCTCTCTCTCTCTCTCTCTCTAACTCATCACTCTTCTCTGTCTGTCTATCTGTCTGTCTCTGTCTGTCTCTTTCTCTTTTTGTCTCTCACTCATCTCTCTTCTCTCTATCTCTCCCATTTGTCTTCTTTCTCTGCCTCTCACTCATCTCTCTTCTCTTTATCTCTCTCGCTCATCTTTCTCTGTCTCTCTCTCGTTTATCTCTTTTCGCTCTTTCTCTCTTTGTCTATATCTTTTCATCTATTTTTTCATCTTCCTTTCTCTCTTCTCTTTCTCTCTCTCACTTATCACTCTTCTATCTCTGTCTGTTTGTCTATCTGTCTCTCTTCTCTCTCTCTTTTTTTGTGTCTCTCTCTCGCTTATCTCTTTTCACTCTGTTTCTCTCTCTTTTTGTCTATCTTTCGCTCATTTCTTGTTTCTCTCTCTTTTTCTATCTCTCATTCTATCTCTCTCTCTCTCTCTCTGTCTCTTTTTCTGTCTATCTCTCTCTCAGTCTCTCTCTCACTCTTACTCTCTTTCACTCATCACTCATCTCTCTCTCTATATGCTTGTCTATTTGTCTATTTCTCCCTCATTATGTTCGCCTTGCTCATTCTCTTCCTCTCATATTCTCTATTTATCGAGCTCCTTCTCGATTTATCTATCTCTTCTCTCATCTCTTTTCTTTCTCTGTTTCTTTCGTTCATCTCTCTTCTCTCTATCTCTCTCGTTCATCTCTCTTCTCTCTCTGTCTCTTTTTTTGTCTCTTACTATCTATCTTTTTCTCTTTTTGTCTCTGTCTCTCTCTCTCTCTCTCTCTCTCTCTAACTCATTACTCTTCTCTGTCTGTCTGTCTGTCTGTCTCTATCTCTCTATGTCTCTCTCTTTCTCTCTGTCTCTCGCTCCTCTCTCTCTCTCTTTCATCTGTCTCCTTTCTCTGTCTCTCTCACTCATCTCTCTTCTCTTTATCTCTCTCGCTCATCTTTCTCTGTCTCTCTCTCGTTTATCTCTTTTCACTCTTTCTCTCTTTCTCTATATCTTTTCATCTATTTTTTTATCTTCCTTTCTCTCTTCTCTCTCTCTCACTCATCACTCTTCTCTCTCTGCATTTGTCTATCCTGCTCTCTCTCCCTGTGTCTCTCATTCATCTATCTATTTTCTCATCTCTTTTCTCTCTCTATCTCCTTCGCTCATCTCTCTTCTCTTTATCTCTCCCGCTCATCTCCCTTCTCTCTATCTTTCTCTTTGTCTCTCTCGTTCATCTCTATTCTCTTTATGTCTCTCTATCTCTCTCTCTAACTCATCACTCTTCTCATTCTATCTGTCATCTCTATCTCTCTCTTCTCTCTCTTTTTTCTTTGTCTCTCACTCATCTCTTCTCTCTATCTCTCTCATCTTCTTTCTCTACCTCTCACTCATCTCTCTTCTCTTTATCTCTCTCGCTCATCTTTCTCTGTCTCTGTCTCGTTTATCTCTTTTCGCTCTTTCTCTATATCTTTTCATCTAATTTTTCATCTTCCTTTCTCTCTTCTCTTTCTCTCTTTCACTCATCACTCTTCTCTCTCTGTCTGTTTGTCTATCTGTCTCTCTCTCTGCGTCTCTTATTCATCTATCTCTTTTCTCATCTCTTTTCTCTCTCTATCTCTTTCGCTCATCTCTCTTCTCTTTATCTCTCTCGCCCATCTCTCTTCTCTCTATCTTTCTCTTTGTCTCTCTCGTTCATCTCTCTTCTCTTTATGTCTCTCTTGCTCATCTCTCTTCTCTCTATCTCTCTCGTCCATCTCTCTTTTCTCTTTTTTTCTCCCTCTCTCCCATTGTGTTTGCGTTGCTCACTCTCTCACTCCCGTCTTCTCTATTTACTGAGCTCCCTCTCGATTTATCGATCCACTAAAAGAAAAAACACTTTTAGCGACCACTTTGTCTCTCTCTCGCTTATCACTCTGTCTCTCTCTCTCTTCTATCTATCTCTCACTCATTTCTCTCTCTCACTACCCATCTCCTCTATCACCTTCACCACTACTGCAAACGCCATTCCACCACCACCACCACTACTTCCACTGTTGCCACTTCACTTCTACGACTACTATTACTACTACTATCGCCACCACTTCACTACCACCACTACCACTACTGCCACTACTACTATCATTACCCCTCTTTCTCTCTATATGTCTGTCTGTCTGCTTGTCTCTCTCCCCCATTGTGTTCACCTTGCTCACTTTCTCTCTCATCTCTTCTCTATTTACCGAGCTCTCTACTACAAGAAAATGCACTTTTAGCGACCACTTTGTCTCTGTCTGTCTGTCTGTCTCTCTCACTTTCTCTCTCTCTATCTCTCTTCTCTATCTGTTTCTCACTCATCTCTCTCTCACCACCCATCTTCTCTACCACATTCACCACTACTGCAAATGCCATTCCATTATTACCACTACTACCACTGCAAATGCCACATTAACCACAAAAACTTAACTTTATTTTAATGGAAAATATTATCCCTACTTTTACCAAATAAAAAAAAAAAAAAATAATTTTTTATTCATTAAAATAAATATGAAACAAATAAATTTTCAACCTTACTAAATGAAAAAATAAAAATAAAAATTCATTAACTATAAAAAAAATTATTTTAATAAAAAATAATTTTTTTTAGGAATGATATCCTCTGTTGCAAAAAAAAAAAAAAAAAATCATTTTATTATTTAAATATTTATTTGTAATGAAAATAAAAAAAAAAATCCAAAGAAATTTCCATTCCTCCCCCCTTTCTTTTCCGCTCGGGTTCCCTTACCCCCAAACCCAAAATCCCTAATCTCTTCCCTCCCTCTCTTTTTCCATTCCCGCTCGGGTTTCCCCCCGCCCCAAACCCAAAATCCCCAATCTCGGTGATAGTGAATCGGATGAATTGAGTGACCAATCTACGTATGATATTGATGATTCTCGCTCTTTCCCTCTCTTACCGATGGCACTCGTCAGATCTCGGCCTCTTGATTACTGGCGATTGTGTTGAATATGGCTTTTCTCTAACTAATCTCGCCGAAGCATCTCAGATCTGCATATGATGGTGATGATTCTCACTCTTTCCCTCTCTATAGTCTTTCTTTCTCTATAATCTCTCAGAAACATTTCAGATTTGAGTTTAATCTGCTGTCTGACCTCCAAAATTAGGTTTTTATTTGATAGAAATTTGTATTATTAAAATCTGTTTGTTTTTGTGCTCATGGAAAGGGTCTCAGATTAGTCGACTCGTCGAGTCAACTCGAAAGACGAGGTCTCCTTTGCAATTTTAGACAGTGAAGCCATTGCCAGAGAAGAAAAGAGAGGCTTTGAAAATGGTGAGATGGGTTTCTTCTCCATATATGAATCCATCTTCAATAACAACCCTACCTTTCATTTTTAATTCACATTCTTTCAGTGTTTTTTAAGATTTTCAATCCATTCTCCTTCTGGGTGTGTGCGCTTATATATATATATATAAAAGCTCTAGACTCCCTAGTTTGCTGACACATGATTAAATCTGTTTGTTTTTCTGGCTTGTGTTTGATGATATATATGCTCTCAACTAGACTTCATCTTGTTCTTATTGCAGGTGATAGTAAACCTCTCATCTTGACTTCATCTTGTTCTTATTGCAGGTCATATGATGGCTTTAATCGGTTCTCTTCTTAGTTGGTTTCATTTCATGTTATTGAATTTTTCTGCCTTGCATGTTTATGTTAGATTTTAATAAAGTATTTGTTAGAAGATTGTGTTTAGGCTATTACTTGATTGACACATTCAACATGGAATATTAACATGCCTGGTCATATGTATTGACTCTTTTTCCTACTGTCAGTTGTGTATGGGACCTTAATTTGTTTTTTCTTGTTATCTCGGAGTTGCAATTGTGAAATCCCCTTCTTTCTTGCCCCATTCCCGTTACCATGTCTGGTTTTAGGCAAGAGGGTTTAATTACTAGTTTCTACTTGATGTGCCTTCATAAGTAGTGTTAGATTTCTCTCAATTGTGTAATATCTAATTAATATTATGATACATTTAACATGAAGGAAATCTGTGATGAGCCTGAGACACCACAATTGAATGACACCCACTTCACGAAATTGGATGAGCTTCTAACACAAACCCAAATTTTATTCAGAATTTCACTGAAAAGATGGATGATATCACAACTGTAGCCGCCATGCCCCTTTCAGATGAAACTTTTATATGGGTGATTTTTATCTTATTGTCGATTTAAATTATTATATAATTATATTGTTAGAATGGAGCAGATGAATACAATGAAAGTTAAAGGAAAAAGAAAGGTCGTGGTACGAAAAAGAAAAGTCACTGCATAGTTCAACAATGTAAGCCTTGCTTTCTTTTTTTACTTTTCTTAGATTTTGATAATCGAACTTCTCGCTTGGTCCCTTTGTTTCATCTTGGAACACCATGTTCTTACTACATCAGATGTTTTTGGGAATGGGTATGTGTACCAAACATGACAATATATATGGTGCTTTGAAATTTGACCATCGGCCACAAACTGCAACCAAAGTTCATGCATGGTCCATGTAGTTTGTTTCTATCATGTGTATAGCAGCAGCTTTTGTGCAATATGGAATTTATGCTACTATGTCTATAATATTTTAATTAAGTAAAAGAAACTGAAGCTTTTGAGTTCTGAGTTCATCTATCAGAAGAGTAAGGAACCATTTTTGATGGTTGATGATAACAAGTTTTGTCTACCGAAATCAAGGATATTGAGCTGATTATAAATTTTCAAATCTGAATTAATGCCACTGTTCTGCAGTGTCACTGGATTGGGTTTAATTGAAAGCTCAATGGCCGTGTTACGTTATAATAGTTGGAACTCGGAACCTTTTAACAAAATGTAGAAGTGTTCTTGGGATTGATTTGATAAAAACAGTTGTAGTTTATATCAACCTAGTTAAGCTGGGAATAATGATTGTTGCTGTTGCTTTGGTCTTATTATCTATATTGCGTCAGGTTTCTTTTGGATGTATATATGTTAGCGTAAGAATCATAAATGCAGATATTTGACATGACACGAACACACGACACAACATTAATTTGTTGACTTGACAATTTTTAAAAATTGCAAAAACTATTTTCTTATGTAGTTCACTTTTCATAGAAAATCCTAAATGGTTGAGAAGTGCTGTGTTGGGTTGTGTTTAATTTGATCTTTGTCTGGTGATCAGTAACAATTAATTTGATCTGCCTCTTCTTGCAGGCTTCACAATGAAAAAGACGTACTGAGAATTTTTGGGCCTTTTAGCATTTTTTGGTGCCATGTCTCCATGTATACTTCCAATAACAATCTTTGATATTCATACTTGACATTGTGTTGCATTCATTTTGGATACTAGTTAACTAACACACATGGCCTGGATTCCTAAAATATACTTACAATAATAAAAACGAAATATTTACTAACATATAGTTGCTCTCCCTCATGCTTGACATCTACTTAATTTATTTATAAATATGATGGATTATATACATATTGTTTTTTGTGTGGATGATGTGAAGAAATTATGCTGCAAATGAAGTTCTTATTTCGCTGCAAATTATTTTGGTAGGTGGACCCAACTCAAGGAGGATCGGATTGTTCGATAATGTCTCAATGGGACCACATAATTAAATGTGGTGTTATCATTTATAAGAAGCCTACAATTTAAGTGATTCAATTTAGTTAATAGGCTTAAGGGTATATGTGTTATGGATCTAATGTGTAGATACTAGTTGTATAATTTCTATTTCTATGAGGGGCAGAAATAGAAATTAAAACATATTGGTTAAAGTTGGTTTTCATCCCTTTTGAACTTCCACAACTTTTCAGTTTTGAAAACCAATAAATAGAAATTAAAACCAATAATGGTTAAAGTTGATTTTCATTCCTTTTGAACTTCCACAACCTTTCAGTTTTGAAAATTAATTACAACCTTTAAAAGGTTGTGGTCCCTATTCCTTCTCAAGTGGAAAAAAGAACACTGCCATTTTTCTAAATCTTCTCAAGGAGAAACATAAGGCACCAAAGGGGAAAGAATTATAAGGCAATAACATAATCAATAACAAAGAGTTTATTGATAATCACGCTTCCGTTTATCCGTTCATCAATGGATTCAGGTATGTCATTTTGTCTTGATTTCTTGATAATATACATGGTAAATGATCCGAAATGTAAGGTTTATGTTCTGAAATTTATGTTTACAATTGGTATCAGAGCCAGCATATTATGTGTCTTATCAGAATTGATATGCTTTATTCATTCTATTTAGTTTCCTGGAATCAGATTCTGAATTTTCTTATGGATGTAAATTACATTTTTTCTGTTTTTGTTCGTGAAAATGGCAACTGCTTTTGGAATTGTAAAATGATTCAGGGCGCTTTTTTTTTTTTCTCTTGCGATTTGATCGGTTTAATTTTGAACATCATAAAAAAAAAAAAAACTATTTGTTTTTGGACCCGTCAATTCTATTTATATATGTATGTATATAATTGGGATTGCTGCAGATTATATAATATATACGGGGTCACAAATTTAGAAATCTTTAAATTTAATGTAATTTCATACAACGTCTACAGAAATTTAATTTTCTAACATTCTCAATATAAGTCAATTCAAACAAGATGTCACAAAAGTGATCTCTCTTGTCTAGATTGTTTTATATGGAGTGTTTTGATGTTCATGTCTGTGTATCTCATGCGGTGTATTTATCGGTCCAAAGACATGATTAAAACTTGGCAGAATTACACACACATTTTGTGGTGATAAACATGTTCCAATTGTTAAGAAAAGTTAATGTGAATAATAAATTCATCAAAAGATAGATTTGTTATTTGACATAACTTATTGTCAATGTTTGATCATTACAACAAGAATACCACTTACAGTTAATATCACTACCCAAAGGCTTGGTATTAATGTTGTGTTAGGTATCTTGAGATGTTGTCATTAAATTAATTTATTTAGAGATTTGTAGAATGTTATGAGGCATCAAACCAAGGGATATGGCTGCGGAATTTTGTCACTGGGTTGCGTATTTTGGAAGGCATTGAAAGACCACTTAAGTTATATTGTGACAATAAGTCTGCAGTTTTATATTTCAATAACGACAGGAGCTCGACAAAATCAAAGCATATTGATATCAAGTTCCTAGTTGTAAAAGAAAGAGTGCAGAGTGGATAGATTTTCATAGAGCACATTGGGACAAACTCCATGATAACGGATCCACTTACGAAGGGGTTATCACCCAAGGTCTTTCATGAGCACACTGCTCAGATGGGTGTTGTTCTATTTGAGAACATTCTGGTTTAGTGGGAGTTTGTATTTATATTACTGCTTTATGTCAGCCTTGAGTTTTATCTATGTAATTAGATTAATTTCTGCAGAAATGAAATATTCAGTTTATTACGCTCTGTTACGTATTGTGAAGTATTGATCTCAATAAAGTTAAGTAGGACCAGTTGAAAATAGGCATGTATGGATCACATCACATGTAATGTCCATGCTATGCATCCATGATTGATCTATGTCATTTAGCTGTATTAGTATACGTGACCATTGGTGGGTCGAGTTACGATTGATGTAACGAAGACTGCTTTGATCCTATATTAATATAGTTAATGGATAAAATTGTTTGGATACCCTCAGGTTATGATAACAAATTTCTGAGCTCACTAAAGTTAAGCACATTTTTCAAGATACATATGTGGTCCAGTGAGAGATTGTTAGATAATGTCTCAATGGGATCACATAATTAAATGTGGTGTTATCATTTATAAGAAGTCTACAATTTAAGTGATTCAATTTAGTTAATAGGCTTAAGGGTATATGTGTTATGGACCTAATGTGTAGATACTAGTTGTATAATTTCTATTTCTATGAGGCGTAAATAGAAATTAAAACATATTGGTTAAAGTTGGTTTTCATCCCTTTTGAACTTCCACAACCTTTCAGTTTTGAAAACCAATAAATAGAAATTAAAACCAATAATGGTTAAAGTTGATTTTCATTCCTTTTGAACTTCCACAACTTTTCAGTTTTGAAAACCAATTACAACCTTTAAAAGGTTATGGTCCCTATTCCTTCCCTAGTGGAAAAAAGAACACTGCCATTTTTCTAAATCTTCTCAAGGAGAAACATAAGGCACCAAAGGGGAAAGGATTAGAAGGCAATAACATAATCAATAACAAAGAGTTTATTGATAATCACGCTTCCGTTTAACCGTTCATCAATGGATTCAGGTATGTTATTTTGTCTTGATTTCTTGATAATACACATGGTAAATGATTCGAAGTGTAAGGTTTATGTTCTGAAATTTATGTTTACACTGATGTCTTTCTTTCCTTCAGCTCGATTAGTGAATGGCTTTCAAATCCAAATAACCATACGGGATGACGAGCTGAAAAAACTAAAATTTTTATTTTCCCATTATATACATTACATACTGTTTCCCTTCATATTTCAACCTTGAGAAAAACTGAGGGTTGAATATTTTGTAACTAATTTTCATAGTACAGATTTGTATTGTGGTGATGAAACATTCGACCCTCCTTCAAGCTTGCAGGTGAATTGAATATGTGAGATTATGCGGCTCAAAAAGGAAAGATTTTGTGAGATGAGGTGAAAGTTTTAAGATCAAAACTGTAAGTGGAATGAAGAATTTGTGGGAACATTGTCAGTCTTTTTATTAAGATTGAGTTAAGTAACAGAAGTGATCATTGGTTACTTTTGTGAACTATTGTTTTGTTTGAATCGTGAATTTGTAAATGGAGAAAAAAGTAATTTATATTCATTTATATTGTGTTTATTTTTTTCATTTCTTTTATATTTTTAAATTTTATCGGAGGATAATTATAGAATATTATGTAGTGGGATAATTTTGTTGGTGTGTAATTATGAATGGAAGAATATTTTATTATGAAGAAATTGTTATTTTATACAGGAATTTTTATATTATTATGTAATTATTATGGAGAAATTTTAGTATTTTTAATAATTTTATTGGATGATGTTTTTTCTTTTTTGTGACTGCATTGCAGTGTCGCCAAAAACAAAAATTTTATTATTTTTATTGATTTTGTTACAGGTTTTACTTTTTGTGACGATACTAAACTGTCGCAAAAAATAGAAATTTTATTATTTAAAATAGAAATTTTATTATTTTTTTAATACTTTTTGCGACAGCATTACACTGTCGCAAAAAAAAATAAGAATTTTCATATTTTTAATATTTTTTGCGACGGTACGATACCATCGCAAAAATAGTGTTTTGTCGTTGCAAAAAAAAAAAGACTATTAGCGACGGTATTTTTTGCCGTCTCAAATAACATTTTTAGCGACGGTAAAATAGTGCCGTCGCAAAAAGTCAAGATATTTCAAACATTATTAGTGATTGCACCGTGCCGTCGCAAAAGGCCAAAATGCCGTCGCAAAAACATTAGCGACGACACTGTGCCGTTGCAAAAACTTTTTTGCTACCTCTCTATTTGCGACCCCCTCTTGCCGTCGCAAAAAGTCATTTTACCGTCACAAAAAGTTTTTGCGACGGCATTAGGAGTATTAGCGACGGTATTTTACCGTCGTAAAAAGTCAATTTTTTTGTAGTGAAGAAGCAATTAGCGGTATATGAAGCTTCAGTTTGAGATGCCCAATGACACTGGATCAGCCTTTGTTCATGGTATGTGGTTGCCTAAGACTTGTCACTGTTTTAAACTAATTTGCATGTGAATATTTTATCCGTGTCACCTAGAGAACTGTGGGAAACTCGAATTAGTTTCATTCCTACATGCGTAGTGCTTGATTGAAATGTTGGAATACTGGAATTAGGAACATGGGATGGCATTGGTGTTGTCAAAATTTCAAGGAACATAGAAAACTCTGATTTTGTTTGAATTATGTGCTTCTCCCATTGATGAAGAGAACCGTCCTCGGATTCAATCTTTTCATAGCATTTGTGTGAAGGACTGTGTTTGGTTAGTTGGTTTAATCACTACTAGCCTTGTGCAATCACAAAACAGTACCAAAAGGAATTGAGTAACACTTGTCTCTTAATGTTAAATACAATTGGAAGCTATGAAACGTGGACACCTTGTATATTAATTTGGGGCAGTAAACCAGCTTCAATTTGATCCCTGCCCACCTTAAAACTGTCACTTGTGAAATATATCAGACTTGATTGTACTTGGTTAAGTTCTCTTAGTTACAAATTCATAATAGGTTTGCTCCATGCCTTTGCTCCTCTGAAACAATTAACATGGTTAGGTTCTGTACCAATTTATATGTTTTTGTTTTCTGATCTCTTTCGATTTCCTCCCTTCTTTTACTTCCAACTGAACTCAAAATGGTCTGCGTTTAGCTAGTGGGATTTACTGTGACAGTTGACATCAACTAGCCTTATTAATTTTCTCTTGCAAGACAATGGTCTTAGGTTTAACATGTTAGACTAGTTGAGGTTCCAATTCCTTGTATGTTGTTAGCATAAAGGTGACTTGTGACTCTTTATTCTGTGTAGAATTACTTCAGTTTCCTCAGGACATGATTTGCTATCTACTAGAGGATCACATCAGCATGAAGAATGGCATTCAGATCTACTTGGCTGTTGTTCAAAACCCTACTTGTGTATGTTCTTACATCTTCTGTATTCATTGCAGTTTTACATGCTTACGTTTTGAAAAAAAAATTTATTTTATTTCCTGAGGAAAACAAATCACCTTGTTAGATAACATGATCAAAGAATCTAGTTTTATTTCATTGTATTTGTATTAGGCTGCTTAAAAGATGAAACTCAACCACAGTGTGGTGAGAATATGATATGACTGATGAAATCCAAGTGTCTTCATTTAATTTCACTTTTAATTCACTTATGAAATTATAAGATCCTCAAATGATAAACTAGAATTGATCCTCAAATGAAACAGGACAACTTTGCTGCAGTGCAGAGGTACCTATCACTATCTTTTCCCTTTTGAATGCCTCTCATGTTTAGCGTCTATTTCATTAGATTACTCTCCCTGATGATATTCTAGAATTTTTTGTACCTGGAATTATCCTTTTGTTCTCAATAGTTGTGTAGGCCTCATAATACTACCAACTTCAAATTCCTCGCAGTTGCATTCTAGTCAACTGACGTGGATCCACTATTTATTGTCATACTATGGTAGCGGCCATAATACTATTATTAATCATTTGTGATATTATAATGATTAGTTTTCTTTATTGATATCTGTATTTTGTGAACTGCATTCTCACTACAATACATTTAAAATCAGTAGCAGGTTGCATAGCTGTGTCAAAAACAAAAAATAAATCACCAAAGAATGGGTTGGTTGGTAGGGAGAGACCTATATATGGGTTAGAGACATCAGGAAAAAATAATGGTTATTTGACAGTTGGACACATGCAAATTGGGAAAAACACTACTTGTAATGTGAACGATGATACAAACTGTTGCCAACAAAACATATTACAATTCAATACTTGATTAGCTGTCATGATCGAGGAGATTTGTCCAAAGTGCAAGGTTCCTTGTATAACTATTAAACCTATCTACTGCTCTTATTTTTCTCTTTTATAATGGTCATTTAGCTAATTGTTTTCAACACACAATTGCCTCTCTGTCTGTTGCTTTCAACGGTTGACACGTTGTATACTTGTAGTCTGAAAATTGGTATCAATGCCATGTCCCCGAGGCCATTTAAACATTTCATTCCAAATTTTTGTTGTGGAACGATCTGTTGCTGTTTGGTAACTTTTCTTGTTCATTTCCAGTTTGTGTATGATAGGAACCAAATGAACGCGTCTTTGGAGGTGAACAAAACAGATTATGAGAATTGTATTTCTGACCATCCTCTTCACAATTGGACAACTGGAGCTGGAAGGGACGTCGTTCCCCTTAATGCGACTCGCAAGTACTATTTCATTAGCGGCAAGGGTTTCTGTTATGGTGGCATCAAGTTTGTTAATTTCTTTAGCTCTCTTTTCTATCTTAATATCTCTATGTAATTTCAGAAGTCATGATATGCTTTATAACACTTCTTTGATGCCTTTTCTAGTCAATGTAAAGAATAAGTGAATATGAAAGACATATCAAGATTTAAGTGTTTCTTTTTTACTATGGAATGGAGAACAAATGCATGTAAATGAAAGAGTTTTTCCCCTCGTCATATTTATTTATTTATATTTATATTTTTAATTTTTTGCGACGGTAACAAGATGGTCGCCAAAGATCATGTTAGTGTTTTTCTTTGTTTTTTGCGATGGCAAAATAGCGGTCGCCATAAGTAGTTTAGGTGGTCGCAAATAATTTGCGACCGTTGCTTTGTCGTCGCAAAAAGTATTTGCCACCCCCATATTCGCGACCCCCATTTGCCGTCGCATGGGCCGTCGTAAAAAGTCTTTTTGCGACTATTTTTTATTATTTGCGACGGTTTATAGCGGTCGCAAAAAGTGTTTTTTTTAATAGTGTGGATTATCATATAATATTATATATATATATATTAAATTATAAGATCTTAAAATAAACACTCTTAATTAAACTAAAATATCAACTATATAAAAAAAATTCAACACGAACCAAGAAAGAATCACATAATAACATGAAACCCAAAAAGAAAAAATAATGAAAACATCTAAATGGTAGATACATCTCAGTATGTGAAATGATTAATCATTTGTAATATAATGTCAAAATATAAAGTAAAAAAAAAAACTTATTGTTCAACAATTGAAAAAATAACTCAAGTAGTACCAAACTTTAGAGATTCCTTGAAAGTATCATTGTTGTGTAGATTTTTCCTCCTGTGAGTTGTGATTATATAAAATAATAGAGAAGAGAAAGTATAATTTCATATATAGAATCATTATAAAATTTAAATAACAAATTCATAAAATAGAATAATATAGAATTGATATTTGATGTAAAATAATATACAAATCTTTTTTAAAAAATAATAATTTAGCATTAAAAAAATTCTAATACTTTTGAAGGAATAAAGAAAAAAAATGTGAATACAAAATTAGTATTGAGTTTGTAAATTATCTCAATTTACAATGATAAATATATAACAAACAAATATCTATCAGATAGAATCCATATAAAATAGGTAAAATTAATATAATTTAAATTTATGTAAAACTCTATGTGTAATTAAAAAAATATATAACAATATTACTCGCTTATAAACATTAAAAAAAATGCGACCTTTAATAATATATATATAATATTAATAATTGAATTGACATAAAACTGCGTAATAATATATATAATAACATAAAGTGGTTATGATGGTCAATAATCATATTAGAGAGATTTATTAGAAAATTATTTTTTAAATGTTTATATTTTAATTAATTTATAAGATATTTTTATATTTTAATAATATTATTTAAATATTTGATTTATCAAATTTTAATTCTCATATTTAAAGTAAAATATTTTATGAATATTTTTATCCTTACAAATATTTTTTAAACAATTAGCAATTTGGTGATGTAAATATTCATATTTTACATTGTAAATATTCACAATGATGTGCGAATGTTCACATTGACAGTGTGAACATTCATATTGATATATTAACATTCACATTGATGGTGTAAATATTCATATTGACGGTGTGAACATTCATATCGTGAAACATTCACACTGTAAATATGAATATTATTAGGAATATTTTGATAACTATATCACTCATAAGACTTATTAAAATATAAAAAAATAATATAAATTAAATAAAATATAAGTAGATAAACAAAAGATTTATAAACAAATATCCCTAATATTATAATAAAATTTCAGTATCACACGTATCAACCGCATAAATAAAATAATATTTTTATTTTAATAAAAAATCTCAACAATGACCATGTGGTACTCTCCCCCTGGCCAAATAATTTTTTCAATATCTTCTATATTCATTGTATCTTTTAAATATCGAGAGGAGTTATTCGCGTTGTTTGATTTGTATCTCAACATATAATTTTTAATTTTTGTTTTAAAAATTTTATTTGGTTCAAAATTTTTTTTTAAAAAAAATTCAAAATCCCTTTCTCTCTCTTATATATTAATCAATAACGTTTTCTCTCTCCTCTATTCTTCTCTGTCGTTTTTTCTCTCACACACATCTACTCAACTATAGCAAAATATCATATTATCCCAAACTCTCAAACTATTTTCAAAACAACCAAATAAACCAAAAAAAATTCTACTCTCCCTAATTTTTTATTTTAATAATTTATCTCAAAACACAAATCAAATGCACGCATTAATTGTCTAATTTTGCAGGCATATAACTAAAGAAAAAGTCTACCCTCATATAAAATTATCAGTAATGCTAGGTATTATGAAAAGTCTTTCATGAAAATAATCATGAAAGGTTTGTGACATTTGAATTATACTTAGAATAAAGAACAACACACTAATCAAGATAATGTAAGAGTCATAAATCTTTCATGATTATTTTTATGAAAATTTTTTCATAATCCCTAACATTTCTCTAAAATTATATATATATATATATATAATCATTCAGAACTATAATATCAATCCACGTGATTAGAACTTGTCTCTTATTAAATGCAGACAAATAAATCTGAACTTGAACGAAGTTTAAGTAATTGTACATTTAAATAATTTAGGGTTGATTATCTAAACCTTTATCGTGGTTTAGCTAAATTATAAATTTTTTTTTGGAGTTTCAAAAATTATATTTCGTTTCTTGAAATTTATATTCACATAACAATTTAACTTCTACCGTTAACTAAATGTTACGAATAGTTAGTTGATATCATCAAAATATAAATTGATGCTCCTGCTGAAATCTCTTTGATAAATCAACAAAATTTACAAAAGAATTACGTTAGATGGAAAAAAAAAATTAAGTTTTTGGAACTATGTTTGATTTGTTATTTAGAAAAAAATTTCAGAATTTAAAAAAAAATAAAAACTAATTTAATAAAAATAAATATGAAAAAATATATTTAGTTTGTAAAAATTATTTCTAACCACTCAAAATAAAATTATATAAAAATAATAATTATTTTTTATTTTTTTTATTTCTTAACCAAATTAATTTTTAATTTTTTTAAAAAAATTAAAAATAAAATTTTAAAAATCAAACCAAACATATTCTAAGAATTTTTTGACAAGCCATTTCTTGTATTTTTAACTTATTTAATTATTTGTTAATTTTATGATATTTTCACATCTGACACTACAACATATAAGAGTTTTAAAGACAATTTTTTTTGATCTCTAAAAGTGAAAATTTTGTTACAAAAGATATTTAGGGACTAATTTCTACCGTTGTGGAGATAATCGCTAAAAGGTCGCCCTAAAAAGTCAAAAATAAAGCTTTTAGCGATAAAAGTTTGAAAATGTCAATAATAAATAGACTTTTAGGAACAAAATAATTTAGTCTCAAAATGGTTTATTTTTTGGGACAAAAAATTTGATACCAAAAAAATAATAATTAATCACTAATATTTAATTTTTGTTGCTAAAAATATAATAACGACACTATTCGCAACAAAAATATTTGGTCCCCTAAAAATAATTTTGTTCCTAAATTTTGGTCTCTAAAACCTTAATTTTTTGTAGTGTGATAAGTGTTTTTCCATTTTAATTTTGCATTTCATAACTTATTTAAAAATGATAATTTAGCTAATCCTCAGAGAGAATCTATAATTTAGCTTAATCTCAAGGGAAAATTTGTAATTTAGCTAAATCTCAAGGGAGTGTAGGTAATTTGCCCTTATTTGTCAAAAGGGCATTTTGGCCAATTTATGATATCCGTTAACTGTGTTAATTGCGATGAGATGCGATGTAATTTTTGAAACCTCAAGGGAGAATCTGTAATTTCGTTAAACCTCAAGGGAGGTGTAGGTAATTTGCCCAATAATTTAGTCTCAATTTGAGCATAATTTAAATAAGGATATTTAGTTTATAAATTTAAATTTAAATTTTATATGATTAAAAATTCAGACAATTTGTTTGGGAAGTTGACTATTTTAGTAGGTTAAATTTTTTGTGTTTGGGAAGATAGTTGGATTTTTTTGTGGTTGGATTTCATGTTTGTGAGAGAAAAAATGAAATGATTATGGATTTGATGTGACATTTTGTCTTATTGACTATTTTAGCTTATTTTGTCTTTTTGTGAATTTAACCTAAAAAGTCAATTTTTAGCCTTTGGTAAATAAGGCCTTTCTTTATAAAGGTAAATAGTCAAAATGACAAAAATAGCCATGTGTACATATATACAATTATATCTGGTTATTCCAAACCAAACTTACTCCTTATCTCTCTCTCCTTCAGAGTCGCCGCTATCAACTGATTATTGCCCGTCGTCTCTCTCCCTCCGTTGTCGCCGATCTATACCACATTCGATCTTCAAATCTCTCTTTCTTTAAACCCTCTCTCTCTCTCTCTAGATCTCTCTTCCTTTAAATCCTCTCTCTCCCCATCCTAGATCTAAGTCTCTTTCTCGCTCTCTTCTACTACTCTAGCAGCAGTGACTTCTCATTCTGCCTAGTCAATGATTCTGCGTATAACGATCTCGGTTTTACCCTGACCTTCTTTATGTCCCGGACTTAGGTTCCGTGGTTGAATATCATATTCTTGTCTTGTTATTCTCTTTCGACTCTCTGTATTTGAGTTTTGGATTATGTTGGGCATGTTTAGAACTGGTTGGTTGTCAGTTGGTCTAGAATGTTGTTGTCCAGATTTTGGCTTCTTCGCTCGAGCGAGCCTTGTGTAATCTGCTTCGCCGCTTGAGTGAGGGTTCTTATGCTCGAGTAAGGATCGAGAGTCCTCAGGTCTTTTCCCAGATGTAGCTTTTCTGGGAAGGTGGAGTGTTTCGCTCAAGCGAGACTTCTTGCGCTCGAGCGAGCTTTATGAAATTGTTTCTTCACTCAAATGAAGCTTCTTGCGCTCGAGCATGCGTCTGCGTTGGTGGTAGACCTGAAGCTTTGCATTCTACGCTTGAGCGACACTTCTTACGTTCGAGCGAGGTCACTGTTGTGTCTGGTCGCTTAAGCGACGACTTCTTCGCTCGAGCGACGACTGCGTATATCAGTTCGCAGCAGCGATATTTAAGATCACTTTTTGGTTTCTTCTCACCCCAAAACCCTAATTCGATTGTCTCTCTCTCTAAAACACACCCTCTCTCTACAAATACTTCATCATCTTGGGTCTCTCTACCATACTCCATTTGTTAAAAAGATAGAGTTTTGCGTGAGCTTCCTTTTGATCCAAAAAAGTTTGAGTTTTGGGCATCTTTAAGTTTTTCCTTCTTCCTCTTTGAGCTTCTTCACTTGAGGTAGGGATATTCTACTCTTTGTTATGAGCTTTAACCTAGATATTTGTCATTTTGAATAAATGGTGGGATTTGGGAAGATTTGGGTGAAGTTAATGTTAGGGTTTTGATATTTGAAAGAGAAATAGGGGTGAGCAGCAGATATACCGATCCACTAAAACTAACCGAACCGAACCGATCCGCTGCATTTTGGATGGATGCGTGATGACGAGCGGACGGTTGTGGATTGATTTTCTCCAATCTGCCAATTTGGCGGACGGATGACGAATTTGAGGTTCCTTTGGCCGCAACCGAACCGCCAAACCGCGAGCACTCTTAGAATTTATAAGACTTTGTGTTTTCAATTTGTTTAAATATTTTGTTTGTGTTTTCCATTGAAAAAAAGTTTAAATATTCTTTTGAAAAAAAGTTTTCAACTTGAATATATTTTTTGAATTGAAAAAAATAAACGTATTATTTATATTTTTTGGTTTTTAAATCTAACTCTAAAAATAATAAATAGAAAATATGATATATGCTAGTTGGTTTTTGTTTTTCAAAACATATGTAAATGTAACAATACAGAGACATACAATCTCTACTACTGCTTTGTTCATGGTTTTGGTGGTTTGAATTATTTTTATATTTTAAGAATCACATATTGTAATAGTTTATGTGGATAAGGCATGTTGTGCTTGTAATATGTAGATGAGGCATGCAGTGATTGTGATATTTAAAGTTTCAAACTTTCTTTCTTTGGATGAGGTATGTAGTAATTGTAATACTTTTTTAAGTCATTGACTATAATATTTTATTTATTATTATTATTATTTTTTTTGAGGAAGTGCACAAGTTAAACTATGTTAAAAATTTATAAAATTTCAAACCGTCAAATCGATTCGCATCCATCCGCCAAACCATCAATCTACTCAATCCACATCTGCCAGATTGGCGAACGAATGAGGATTGATTTTCACCAATCTGCCAATTTGGCGGATGGATGGCGGAATGGAGGTTTCGTGGCCGCAACCGACCCGTGCCTACCCCTAGAATGTAACATGCCCGGGGGGTACCGTGCGCGTTAAATAGTTCAGACCCTCGAGATCTCTTTGATCTAGTCTCACGAATGCAATGTGCAGCGTAGATGAAAGTCTAGATTTGTCAACTTTTATTGAAAATTCATTTTATTGCAATTTTGTCAAAAATGGATTGCGTTATCAGATCTCAGAGTCACCACCTAATATTTTGAGAAATTAGGAAACCCATGACTCGTGCTAAGGCCACTATTCGTTGTAACCAAGGATGCTTGCCTCGGAACCTTAGGTATGAGAGGGGAAGGTCAATAATGAGCACCCCTGCTCACCCCGATCAAAGATTGGCCTCTACTAAACCATGATATGAATTTTATTTTCTTTATATGTTCATGTTCTGATTATTTAGTAAATTCTAAAATTTACTATGTGAAGCATACAGTTATAAACTAGTTTGCTTAAATTAGAATAATTCAATTTCATATTTGTGTGTCAAAAGGGGTTTGAATTTGCCATTTGACTAAATGGGCTAAAAGTTTGTGAATTTGCCACTACAAAGTGGGCTTAAAACATACATTTATTGAATTATTCCAATTCAAGCAATAAGCCTTCATCCACAGGCATTCAAACAATTTATCACTTAAGCAAATAGCCACATGATAGGATGCTAAACATAATAAGAAAATTATATACAAGCGGGATGTTAAAGCATAAAAACTCACAGGTTTACTGACATCCCTCAAACATCTACAAAACAAAGTTAGTAAAATATGTATGATCTTATATACAGAATCCTAATACAATTCACTCACGAGATGCAGTTAAAGATTCGGCTTTTAAGATATGACATGTGAAACATTACAAAACATGTAATAGCGCACAAAACCATGGGATAATCAATTAAAGTATAATGATGCAAATTTAGTCAAATCTTAATGTATGAAACATGGATGTAAAGTATAGATATGCATGACATGCCAGATATATACATATGTACAGTTAGGAAAAACCATTAAAGAATGGGATAAAAAGAAACGGAATGGGAGATTATTACAACACTTTAAATATTACAGATCCGAGGGAGAGATTAGAGAATTATAAGAAAACAAAATAAAACCTCACAAACACTCAAAATAAAAATAATAGTTTTAAACCCCCGGCCATTCAGCAACTAGCAAAGATTCACGTCTTCACGCTAATCCAGCCCATGTAAACTCATCTTCAATGGAGGCCCCACCTTCTCTGGTATTATAGAAGCATACTTTGTCATAGAGAAAAGTCTTTGCTTGTTTTTTTATGTGACTTTTTAGCTGGGCTAGATTCAACACTGGACTCTGCTTCTCTATCATGACCGAATTCAGATGAAAGAGTGAACTCTTCACAGCAGAAAGGAGCAGATGTCTTTTCCATCAAGGCAGAGGACATGTGGCTAGTTGAAGTGTATCCACCATGGTTAAAGTTGGATGACTGGTCATAACCAACCCGTGGATCACCCAAGTGAACAACAATAGGCGAAAGGTATAGCTTAACAAACAGAGTCGGCTTGGATCCACCATCTTTATCCAAGCTAACAACTTGGTGTGTTGAAGTTGCTTCATCTTTGAAAGCATCCATATATTTTCTATCCACGGGCTCAACAGGTGGGAGTGAGAAGATGACACGGGAGATTTGTGGCCCAGATAAATTAGGTGGACAACCCAAGTGAACCTCGCTCATCACGATATCCTCCTCCTCCGGCGTCGGTGATGGTGGAATGACGGCGGAGCTGGTTGGAGCAGGTCAGCAGCAGTGGTCTGCAGGAAGCGGAGCTGGGATAGGATGGTCTCTGGTTTGTCACGGTTGGGTCACAGCGTGACAGTGTCTGTAGCAGCGTCCATGGCAGTTTTGAAGAGATTTGCTTGCATGTGATGGAGAGAGTGACAGTGTGTGTGGTGTGGGCATGGTAGCGGTGGTGTGGTGTGTGATGGCAGCGGTGGTGTCTGTGGCAGTGTGCATATGTCTGCTGTGCTGTCTGTGTGTGTGTGTTCAGTGTGTGATAGCCGTGTGAGTGCTGGGGTGTATCTGGGTGTGTATGGAGAACCAGCCTGAGAGAGATCAAGTTCAGATAGAGAGAGTGAGAGAGAGAGAGTGCAGCTGTGCATCCTCCCCCCTCTGCCCATGTGTCACATTTTCAAAAACCAACCCTGCCGAAAGGGAGAGAGAGAGATACCATGTATATGTATTTTTTGTCAAAGAAAAGCTCTCTCCTCTCCTCTCCTCCCCAGAGAGAGAAAGTGTGTTGAAGTCTCTCCCTTTTTAAATTCCACCACCGAGAGGGAGAGATTAGTGCAGTGTATATTTTTTTTTTAGAAATGTTAGAGATCATGAAAATTTTATCATGAAAAGGATCATAAAAAATTTGTGACCCTTAAATTACCTTGATTAGTGTGTGGTGTTTTATTGTAAGTTTAATCTAAAAGTCACAAATCTTTTATGACTATTTTCATAAAAAACTTTTTATAATACCTAACATTAATGATTTTTCTTACTCTTCTCCACCCAGCCAAAAATAAGATGATATCCTCTGTTTCCACTCATTCTTTTCTTTCTCCCTAACAAATTCTCCACCACCGCCCCATGACATTTATTTTTTTCATTATCATCATCCCACCCACAAAAAACACATTCTGACCATATTTTCTTTTTTTCATTTTTTTTTTCATTTTTTTTCTTTTTGTTATTTTTTATTTATAAAATATCACATACCAATTTATATAAACACACTTAAAAATATGTACAAACACACAAAATTATATAAAATTATAAAAGATTACAAATTCATAAAATAATAATAAAAATATTTGAATTTAGCCAAAATAGGTGAGGTTTGAGATTAAAGTTTCAATTTGATTTTTTTGTTAAGAAATTCATAAAATAGCATTTTTCAATTTTCATCAGCAGGTGGTCAAAACAAAATGCCCAAGTCTTAGGGTAAATGGGATGTTTACAAGGGGTTTTCCATTTTTGGTACCATATGTGTATAAGAGGTCTTGAACATGATATTGCTTGGGTATAATTGGTGAAATTTGGTCTTGGGTGTAATGTTTGTGAAAGGAGGAAGATTGCCCTAATTTGAATTAAATAATTATTTTGTTTGAATAATGAAATTAGCATGGGAAATGTGAAATTGGGCGGATGTGTAAATAAAGGGTGTAATTGGATTTGATAAATCATTCACCTATGAAATTTGATAAATTATCTGTTGATAGATTTATTTATCCATTTAGATATATCTGTTTTGGGCTATCGGTGAAGGATAACTATGATTGTTGTAGAAACTACATGAGGATTAGGTAAATTGAAACTAGTCATATGAGTTATGTCATTGAATATGACGGGTTGATTAAATTGTTGAATATGTGATATGATTAGTCATTGTATATGACAACATGTTTAAATACATTATATATGTATCATTGTTGGGAGGAGATAGGGAATGGACTTCATTGATAATTAAGTTGGCCGGAGTGTCTAAGGTGAAAGTCCCGAAATCTTATATATTTATGGGTGCCAATTCCCTCGGACGTGGTTCCATAAAATGGCAAGAAAATGGAAGTGTTGAATAATGTTTGTTATTGAAGTGTTGATAAGTGAGTAGTAGTCTCGTTTGAATTGTTTAGATAACAATAAATTATGTCGATGGACTGACTTGGATAAATGAATAGAAATGGAAATGAATTGAGGTATTGGTTACCTATATTGAATGGTCTTGGAAAGGATATGTGTTGATTAAGAATGTTGCACATTTATCTGATGCTTATATCTTAGTTAAATCTCATTTATTGTTTTAGCATATCTCTACTGGGTTTTAGCTCACCTTACTTGGGAAACCATTTTCAAGTATAGGTGACATGCCACCTCCAAGGACATAGCTTGGGAGGCTTAGGGGCTAAAGGCTCTACTTTTGTGATTTCATTTTGTGTTTGTATGTTTTCTTTTTAAGCCGAGGGTTTTAATTGTAAAGAGCTTCTGACTCTCTTTTGCTATAACCAAGTGATAACTTGGAAAGATGTAAGCCCTTAGGGAATTTATTTTGTTGATCTAAACTAGAGTTACATGTTATAGTTTCAAGATGAACATTTATGAAAGTCTAATGCATGTGATATCTTTTGTAATATTAACTTTGATGAATGAAAATATAACATTCCCATTATGTCTCTAGATCCTATGAATGGTTGATTTGGATAATGTTTTTGAGGACGTTACACTGCGTGTGTAACAAATCGTCATTGTGGATCTAATCTGTGACCGTTGTCCTTTAAATTAGTATTCTCTATCTCTCTCTAGATTGAGAGCTTCGATGACATACTCATCTGCCGTTTTCCGGTGGCGAGCAACGGAGCTCCGATCGCGTCTCAGTTGGTGTATATAACAAACCCTCATTGTGGATCTGATCTGTGACCATTGTCCTTCAAATCAGTGTTCTCTCTTTTTTTCTCTCTCTCTCTCTGTCTCTCTAGATTCAGAGCTGCGATGAGAGACTCATCCGCCGTCGTCTGGCGGCGCGCGGTGGAGCTCTGATCACGTCTCAGTCAACACTGTTAGATATATATCATTATTTTATACTTATTTATCTGTATTATAGATGTATCTCATCTCCTTTTCTATACTTATCTATGATGTATCTCTATCTCATTTTCTATACTTATTTAGGTTTCTTCTTAGCCTATATATACAGACTTCTTGTATTTCATTATTCAATTCAATACATAATTTCTCTTTTCTCTTCTCTCTACTTTCATAACATGGTATTAGAGCCTAGGGTTATCTCTTAGTCCTCTTTTCTTCTACATCATCTTTTTTTTTTGTCTGGCAGCTTGATTTTGTCTCCTGTTGGTTTTTGCGTATCCAGTCCATCCCTGATTTAACGTTTGGACTACACCATCCTCGTCTCGTCAAGACGAAGCCAACGCCGCCAGAATCACCTCCAGACAATGTCGCACGCACCCCTATGTACCATCCACAAGTCGGTTACGTGCTGTGACGTTTCCTACGCGCCTTACGCGTCATTTTGCTTCTATCTCGTGCTATCTTGCGTCGTAGCCTCACCTGCTAACCTGAGCTGCGTGTTTTGCCGTCATCGCTGATGTTAGCCCTGGCCTTCCGTGTAACACACTAACCCTTCACATGTCATCGATATTGTTCGCTTTGGGCCACACCAGCACATATTTGTTTTTCTCAGTGGGTCACCCATCCCAGAATTACTCCAGCATAAGTACGCTTAACTGGGGAGTTCTGCTAGGGATCTCACCATCCAGGAAAAGGCCTCGATGCTATATAAGGGTCCAGGTTTTTACTTTTATAGCCCAGGAACTCTCCCTCCATTCCCGATGTGGGACACCGGGACCTTACAATCTTTCCCCTTAGGGTTGCACGTTCCCGTGCAGTAGCCTGCTAGCTTACAAGCCTGCTCGCATGCACCCAAAAACGCTAGAGGCCCACACTCGGTACTTCGGAGAGTCTGCTCTAATACCATTTGTAACGCCCCAACCCTTTACATATCATTGATATTGTCTACTTTGGGCCACGCCAGCACGGATTTGTTTTTTTCCAGTGGGTCACCTATCCCAGAATTACTCCAGCCTAAGCATGTTTAACTGGGGAGTTCTGCTAGGGATCTCACCATTCGAGAAAAGGCTTCGATGCTATATAAGGGTTCAAGTTTTTACTTTTATAGCCCAAAAACTCTCCCTCCATTCCCAATGTGGAACACTGGGACCTTACATTTCGTACGCCGCTATAGCTGGTTTTTCGTGCTCTTCGGAGGGGTTTAGTCTCTTCGGATACGATAGGCCTATAGTTCAGACTTCCGTGGTTCTGAATCTAATTTCACAAGTGCAATGTGAAACAGTAAAAACACAAAAGAGTCCAAATCCAGCAAATCTTTGGAAAATTGATTTTCAATTTAAAAAAAAAGCCAAAAATGGACCACATTGTGAGGTTTTAGAGTCGCCACCTAAATATTTTTAGGAAATTTAGGAAGCCCATGACTCATGCTGAAGGCCACTTATCCGTCATCACCAAAGTGTCTCGGCTCAAGAACTTGGGTATGAGAGGGAAATCTCATGAATTGAAAACCCTACTCATTTGATCAAAGATCAGCCTCTACTAATCATGATGTGATTCTTATGTATAATATATGCTCTTATTCCGATTATTATGCTATCTTTACTTTGTGATACAGACAAGTATAGACTAATTCACCCAATTTGGAACATTTTTGATTTCATGTTTGTTTTGAAAAAGAGTTGTGAATATGTGTTACTTGAAAAGGTAAGCTCATATTTACATTAATTAAATCATCCCAATTTAAGCGAAAAAGCCTTCATCCACTAGTATTCAAGAGGTATATCAACTAAGCACTTAGTCTTATGGTAAATATGCTTGATATGGCAATACCAACACACATGCAATATGTTAAAGCAAGAAATGCTCACCTAGTACTCAACCGCGATAAGCCAAAAAAAAGATGGAACCGTTAGGAAAATGCATGCTCTACTAGGTAAGTGACTAATACAATACGTACAAAATGCAACTAATTGGCTTGGTTTATTAAAATTAACATGGCACATGGCTTAACATCAAAGTATGTGATAGCGCACGTATTCAATTAAGTAAGAAATGACAATATGGTTAAAATGATGAACCAAACCCAATGCATGGAAAAATGGATATTTGCACATGGTAATGGTATGGAACCAAAATATGATATTACATGCAACCATCATAAGCGAGTAAATAAAAGGGAAAAAGAAATGGGGGTTGGAAGACATACACAATATTACAATTTTGCCATCGCATGAGAGTGTCTGAATAAATGTCCTAATTAGCTAAATATTAAAAACACTAAATGAATGAATAAGCTAATTTTTATCTAATTATTACAAATTTGAAGGAATTTAATTAACTAGTTACAACATAGAGCTACCACACAGCAACCGAGAACATCCGCCCGAAAACTTCTCTGTTTTGCTGCCACATTCTGTTTTGTTTGCAGTCAGAAAATAATTTTGTTATTGCCTCAGCTTTTGCTCTGTTTTTTCATGGAAATGACACTATTTGTCCAAAATAGGGTGGGTGGGCTGCCGACCTTGAAAAGTGGTCAGACGGATGGAAGGGTGGCCGGCCAACCACTGTTTTTAGGTACTATCCTACTGCCACAGAATTAAAACAGAGTGTTTCCAGGGGATGTTTATCCTTTCTACCTCTCCTTATCATGAAATTGATCAATGGAGGAGTAAAATCGGTCCACAAATCATCAATTGTCGCAAAATTGTTGCGTGATGATCTATGAACCAATGGGACAAAAAGATCAATGAAATGAAATGAAAGACCAACAGCACCTCTTCCTATCATGGAGTTATCTTACGGAAAGGGGTGGACATTGCTTCTTGAACCATTGAACGTCATTAGAGAGTACGCAATGAGTCAAGACGCAATAGGTTCAATATAACGTCCGATTGAACCCGATTTGATTTTATTACATCTTTTACCACTTTTAGTTCCATTTTATTAGCCCTTTTTATTATCTTTCCATTCTTTATTCATTTTTTTCCCAAAAGTGATAGTTACGTCAATCAATAAAGAGAAGTGTCAAATAAGAAGTTGTCATTGGCATGAGAGAGATGTAATGCCTTGGTAATGAACCTCCGAAGAGATTAAACTATTAAGCATGGAAGGTCTTTTTCTTATGCTTTAAACAATGATCTATTATTCGAAATAAATTTTAAACAAAGAAAACCAAGAAAGGAGGGAGGTTGCATAGATGATTATTACAAGTGTGAGCATATGTATGAAAACTATGGAATAAAAAGCTATCAACTCAAATAGATGGGTGTCTAAGGCCTAAACCACCAAATCTATGAGGACTTACAATAATACAAGCATGATATCAAAGCATAAACTAAGCAAACAATTAAAACAACCCCAAAACATTAAAAACAGTGCTGAAATTTGTAACAACCCAGATTTTTAATTATTCTGTAGAATTTATACTAATATTATTTAATCTCAGTTCAGAAAATATATAATTTATTATATATTATTATGTGTAATTTCGTAAAACAATATAATTAGTATAAGTTTAGGGGTCAAAATATAAATAATAGTAATATAGATAATATTATTAATAATAATAATGGGTCTGGTAATCAAATAAATAATTAATTTACTGTTGGTATACGATAAAGTGTAATTTAATTAAGAATTAATTAATTTATATAATTATATTAAAATATTAGGTCAAAAGGTAATTATCTTAAATATCTATTAAAGATAAGAACGAATCTATATAATTAAATATCGAATCTAGGAGAGAGGGATGGCCTGGCCATGTGTTGGCCAACCAATGGCCTCACCTCCTTATAAATAGGGAGGTGATTCGGCTGGGTGAAGAGAAAGAAAGAAAAAGGAAAAGAAGGAAAGAAAGAAAAGAAAGAAAAGAGAGAAAGAAAAGAAAGGAAGAAAAAATAATGGAAGTTAAAAAGGTCTCTGGTAGTGGAAAGAAAGAGTAAGGTATTAAAGTTAAGGTGAGTTATATTATACCTTGAGTTACCATAATATATTTTACGTATGTTTTGAGTTACCAAAATCTATTTTATACAAGTTATGTTTTATAAACTATTATAAATTATATAAACATTTCAGTTACGTGGTTTTATTTCTAAACCCTATTTGCTTAAAAGGAAATCCATGGAGATGTTGTTTTACTTTTAAAGAATATTTGATTATGACCTTATATACAATTATGTTTTGTAAATACCACCACGGGAGTCCTACGCCTTGGGGGACTTAAATAACCATTGGCTTATGTTTGACCACTTTGTGGTCCTCTATTTGTCATGGATCCATTGACCTTTGTTTTGTGCGGAGCAAAGTGCTGTGCGGAGCTAAGTGCTACACTATTGTGGGAGCCACCTCTAGAATCCATACGAGCCACCTCTTGAATCCGTACCTTTGTTCTGTGCAGAACAAAGTGCTACATTATTGTGGGAGCCACCTCTAGAATCTGTACGAGCCACCTCTTGAATCCGTACCTGCTCGATTACATTTGCGTGATCTCTTCTGCTCTCTCAGCATTAAGGTGATTATGGTTATTTATTTACATAATTTCTGTATTTCAGTTTCTGTCACTTAAATGATTTGTTTACCAATGATTTATTTAACAAACTGAGTTATGTAAATGTTTTGGCTACATAACTATCTATGGTTATTTCGTGTCCCTTATACTCTTTGTATAATATTTCTTACTCTGCCAAGTGTTTATAGTTGTTTACCAATTTTTAGGAAACAATGCAATTCAGAAATAGCTTTTGGAAAGTCTTAGATGCAGGGCTGCGGAGTAGATACACACAACACTTTTATGATATTTTTGTATGTAAATATCAGCCTTTTTGGTCAATATATTTTGTAATAAAAATAGAAGTTCCAACGATTATTTTGGTACTCTCATTTAAATATTACTTCCGCTTGCGTTTATTAATTTGTTTAAGAATTGGCTGGAGGTAACCTCAATTACTGGCCATCACGATGCTTAACCCTTGGGTACAGGGAGCGGGTCGTGACAAAATTACTTTTGAAAAGCTAAAAAAAGTAAGCAAAATAGAATAGAACAAAAACTAGTAAGTAAGTCCAAGAAGGGGTGGCTAACCCCTCCACTTTTTGGACCTTAAAACCACATGTTTTAGCCTCTGAAAACTTTGAAAATTAGTAGCTAGAAATTGAGAAACAAGTGGGAAACACAAGGATAAAAGCTATATAATGAGGTTCAAGAAAAGGTGGTTAACCTCTCCACCTTGAGTAGCTTTTAAATCACAAGTTTCACCCCACAAAAACAATCCAAGAGTTATACCTTTGAAGAGAAGATACTCTTTTGTTCACAAACCACAAGGTGCTCACTCTGAAGGGCTGAAATGTTAGCTCAATAACCTTAGCAAGGAGCCTCAAAATAATGGTTTAGGAAGTGTATATATAGTGTATGTATATTGCAAGATAAAGAGGGCTAGTGTTTAGGAAGATTTGGGCATTTGGAGAATTTTTCTAACCTAAAACCATGATGGATGGTCAAGTATTTATAGAAAAACAGGTTTCCCTATCAGAAATATCTATATTAAGCCAGCTGGTGCAGTGCATGCACATGGGAGAACGGCTGGCAACAAAAGATCTGCCTGTAATAACCCCGATCTGTAATTAATTACTAATCCGTAATTAAGGATATTAATTAAGTGATTAAAATAAATTATGTGTTTATTGTATATTTTGCATGCTATTTGACTTTCTATCTGTTAATCGTAGTAATATCTGTTGTGAAATCTGCTTTGATATGAAAATTGAAAGCCTTGTCGGCATTCAAAACTGAAATTGGTTACATTAATATGTTATTCGAAAGTTTTAGAATCATATGGAAAATTTTATTAAAAACTGATTCAGCTTAATTAATAAAGTTGTGTTTGGTTGGCCAAATGTTCTAATTATTGTATAATAGCATCATGACTATATATTTGAGCCCTTAAGCTCATTCTTGAGCTCAATTTGCTTCATTTGAGTGCAAAAATCTGAGATTCGCATTTTAAAGAGAGAGAACTCTCATTTTAGAGAGAGAAAGAAAGAGATTGAAGAGGAATTGAAGGTTTTGTGTTGAGTTCATCAAGATTGTGCAAGAACAAGTGTGTTTGAAGACTCTAGGTAAGAATTCAACCCCCCAATTTATGAATCTAAGTTATCAACATGAAGATTATGTGTTTAGATGTGTAAATTGAGCTTAGAATGAAGAATTGGGTTGTAATTCATACACGCAAGCATACATAAGTGTTAAGTCATCATTTTGATCATGAGCTTCATTATTCGTGTTAAATTTAGAGCATGAGATATACATGCATGTATATTTTACCAAGTTTTGAGAGTGAATTCCATGTTCATATAGTCTTAGAAGAAAATTGGGAGAAGAATTTTACATGCATATATAAACATGAAGAGTTTTGCCATGTTAAGTTAATTTTGAGCATCTAAGTTGTTATCGTAAGTTATTTGGTACATGCATGTGTAGTTCATCTTGTTTTAAAGTTTAAATTAATGTTTTGAAATGGATTTCTCTCATTTATGGAGCTTTTGAGCTCAATTTTGTTTAAAACCATGGTGTTGGAGAAAAGGGGTTTATAAAACCTATATACATGGAAATTGAACTTAATTTTGGTAAATTCATGAGTTTTGAGCAAAAAGAGTTAGTGAAAATCATATGTTTATGTTTTGGAAAAGTTTTCAAGCTTTAAATACAACCCATGCATGAGTTTTGCCTTTGAATTTATATTTTGGAAGCTCATAACCCTATTTTGAAAACCCAAAATTTTTGTAGGTTGCTCGAGTGAACATTTCGAGCATCTAGTAGCTTTACAATTTATTACAGACCGCTTGAGTGACCACTTGGTGGCTCGAGCGAACCCTTTGTATTTTGTCTGACTGCTCGAGTGAAGGAGTTATGGCTCGAGTGTATTTTTCACCCATCCAGTACTTTTGCAGGCAGAGTAGTCCACTCGAGCGACCAGGCCAAATTCAGCATATTTTTGGAAGACATTCAATATTCACATTTTTGTTCCCATCCTTTTTGAGCATATTTAGGCATGAATTATGAGTCATTAAAGAGTAATAAGCTAAGGAATGACATGAGTAATTGAATTAGAAAATATGAGGCAAATCCGAGATCCGAGAATGTGATTCACGTGTATAAGTTATGAGAATGGACTGAATAAGAAATCAATGTAAAGAAAGCTAAGCCGTAATGGCCAAGTACATGGGTAATGATAAGATATGTTTGTGTTATGCACTTTTGTGTTTGTAGGTCAACGTTCGAAGATTGATTAACCGTTTCCGGAAGCCCACTGTGAGTAACGTTATTGTAAAGATATGTTCATATGAATTATGTTCCAAATGTGATTTGATAAGTTATGATTTCTGAAATGATATGATATTTGTTTACGTGAACGAATGTCCTATATTTGAAATCTATTATGGCATCCATAGATAGTCCTAATTCATGGGGGACGACATCTTAATGCGGATCCATGACATGTTCGTGATTACGAGATCTCGTTAGCCACTTCATTGTGGTGATATATGTTTAATCGGTATCCAGAACCGATTACTTTAGTCGGATGACAATGTGATATGTTCTATTGGATGTACCATTATTATGTTCGGATATGAGAATTGATTCTATTATGATTTGCTTTATGAATATGATATGTTCGGAATTCATTCACTAACCTCTTTACATTAATGTTATTCACTGGGTTTTAGCTCTTTGTTTGTATATATGTATATGTAGGTGAGCGTGTGCAGGACTAGGCCTAAGGGCTTCTGTCTTACTTCCATTTTTTCAAGCCAACCATTGTGTCTCACGTGAAGGTTTTTGAAGTGCCGTGTGTTATAAGCTCCAGTTGTTTCTATATATAAGACTTGAAAGTTTTTGTTAGCTGTGCTTAAGATGCTATAGTTATGTGTGTGGATATAACGTGAGATATATTTCTGGATATGTATATGAAGTTTTAAATATTCTATTTCATATAAGTCTACACAGCTCAATGGACTATGTATGTTTTATATATTTGCTTTTGCAGCCTTTTTTTATATGATAATTAATTCGGAGGCCTTTGGTAATCCAAGGATTACTGGCCGGTTACGATGCTAAACCTATAGGAGCGGATTTAGGTCGTGACACTGCCAGAGAAACATGGCCGCTCGGCCATGTAGAGGGATGGCTGGCCACTAAAAATTGGCCTTTTGGCCACCTGTTGGCTAGCAGGCCTCTGAGTGGTCAGGTTGGAAAAATTAGGTTTTGGTCAAAAGGGGGTGCAAGGTTTTAGGCTTTGAAACTCAAAATCGAAGCTCTTTGTTAAGGAAATCAAACGTTTGTAAAGTATAGTATTTCATCATTGAGTGTTCATTATGAGGTGTCTAAGTCTTAAGGGCGGTAAAAAATGGGGTGTCTACAGTCGCTGTCCCTACTTGCTAACGTGCACCGTGCATACCTTGCTAACGTGCGCTACACTTTTTGCAACATCATCTTCCTTTGCTGTGACGTCAACCCTACTATTGGTTAACCAACTCAGTCCACCCACTTTGACTAGCCGATTTACTGCCTTTCTGGTCGTTTTTTTGGCTCGATCAGACCCTATCCTGCCTGTTTTTGGCCTCCTAAATCTATTGGTGAGTTCTGTTTTGGAAAAATTAGACTCTACATAGCCCCTTCTTCTCTTTTTTTTTTTCTTCCTTTGAGCATCATGGATCGTTCTGACAACATCCATTCAATCTCCGTTAGACTTGATGGGTTTAACTATGTTCTTTGGGCCCAAGCTCTCTCTGGATTCATCAAAGGGAAGTAGCTTTGGCGTCTTATCACTGGTGCACTTTCTAAACCCATCTAGGAAGCAATAGAGACTACCTCTGCTTTCGATGAACGTCTTGATGAATGGAAGGGAAGAACTACCAGATTATCACATGGTTCCAGGCCACTTCTGTTCCTTCCATCAGCTTTCAGTTTGGACGCTTTTAAGATGATGATTCCCTTGCCTCTCCTGCCAAAGCAATTTAGGATTTCTTGAAGGAACATTATCGAATCATTGGACATGCTCATCAATATCAACTGTTGCAAACTCTTCATCACATATGCCAGGAACCGGTCAGTCTCTCAATGACTTCTTATCCCAGATGTCGTTTGTTTGGGACCAACTCGCTCTTTCTAAACCTCCATGGGCCCATTTTGAGGATGCACAACTATTTATTACTTATTGGAATCATCAGCTACTTTTATAGTTTCTTATGGCTTTTCATAGCACTTTTGAGCCCGTGCGTGCTTCTTTGCTCCATCGTTTTCCCTTGCCCACTTTAGAGCAAGCCATTACTGAGCTCCTATCAGAGGAGACTCGTTTACTGCTCCTTTTGATCTTGTGCATTCAGATATTTAGGGACCTTCTCCCACACCGACCATGGGGGGTTCCAGATATTTTGTGATTTTTGTTGATGATTTTTCTCGCTATACTTGGTTTTTTCTTCTAAAAAATCACTCTGAACTTAAACAGATTTGCTATGATTTCTCTGCCATGGTCCGCATTCAATTTTCTCGTACTATTAAGCTTTTTCGTTCTGATAATGCTAAGGAGTACTTGGATTCTAATTTTCTTTCTTTTCTTCGGGCTCATGGTACCCTATCTCATCGATCTTGTGCAAGCACCTCCCAACAAAATGAATGAGCTGAAAGAAAGTACCGTCATATTCTACACACTACTCGGGCTCTTCTCATCTCTTCTTCTTGTCTTGAAATTTTTTTGGGGAGAAGCTGCCCTCACTACCATCCACAACATCAATCGTGTACCTACACCTATAATAGCTAACATTTCTCCTTACGAGCGCTTGTATGGTTCTTCTCCTAGCTATACCACTCTTAAAGTTTTTGGTTTTGCTTGTTTTGTTTTACTTCAACCTCATGAGCACACTAAAATA
Source organism: Camellia lanceoleosa (assembly GCA_025200525.1). NCBI lineage: Eukaryota > Viridiplantae > Streptophyta > Magnoliopsida > Ericales > Theaceae > Camellia > Camellia lanceoleosa. The sequence goes on along the minus strand of CM045771.1, from coordinate 63,143,228 downwards.
GAACCTCATTCTCGTCTTTGTTGTTTTTTGGGGTATGTTATAGAACATAAAGGTTATCGTTATTGGGATCCTATCTCCAAGTGTCTTCGTATTTCCCGTTATATGGTCTTCTGGGAACACAAAATGTTCTCCACTCTTTCTAAGTTTCACCTACCACAGTCCACCTACTCACTAGCCTTTACTGATATTTCTATAGACCTATTTTTTGATGACTTTGATGCAGATTCTGGCCCCATGCTTCCACAGCCGTCTACGTATATTGTCCATCCTAAGGATCCTGTGTCTGCTGACAGCCCTACGCCTTCTCCAGCTCTTGTGGAGGTTCCTCTATCTCCGCCTCCCATTGAGGTTCCTTCTCTACCTGAGCCTCATTTTACACGGGTAAGGCAAACTTCTGTTTTTCTCCGTGATTATATTGTTGGTTCCACTGCCTTTTGTTCTCATGAACTTACTTCTCATCAAAAAGCTTCTTCTAATCCTCTTTGGCAACAAGCTATGACTGATGAACTGCAAGCTTTTGATCAAACTCATACCTGGGATGTGGTTGATCTTCCTCCTGGAAAGCGTATTGTTAGTTGCAAATGGGTTTATAAGATCAAAACTCATTCTGATGGTTCCTGTAGACACCCCATTTTTGACCGACCTTAAGACTCAGACGTCACCAGTTGAGCGCTCGGTGATATTGCATACTGTGCTTGTTCAGAAGTCCCAGAGTCACGGCCACGTGCCCTGCCTCCGGACTTCCGAACCATCTTCTCTACCTTGTCTCGGTTTGCGAACCAGGCTCGGTTTTTTCTGTTTTCTCTCCTGAGGGAAGGGAGTGGTCCCGTAGACTATCCCCCGGTGGCCGTGGGCTACTTTTTGTGGCTGTAGGCCATTTTGCCCATTTTCGAGTCGGTTCCCGGTTTTTAGCCGTGTGCCTCCGCTCGGGACCGCCGAACCATCTCCGAGTTCTCCGGTTTTTGGTGCCTCTGTTTTAGTGTTCCGAGGACACTGGGGCCTCGATGCCCACTTCGCCGAACACCACTTAGGTGCGGCGACCCATTTCCGGGGCCCCAAGCCGAGCGGTTTTGGTCCCGAGCATTCATTTTGCATCAGCCTTCTCCGGTTTTTGGCGGAGACCTCTGTTTTAATATCTTGAGGAACCCTGGGGCCCCGATGCCCACTTCGTGGCCGTATGCCACTTCGGGTGCTCATAGCCGGTTTTGGGGACCCCACACCGGGCGGTTTTGGTCCCGAGCATTCATTTCGCATCCATCTTCTCCGATTTTGGCGGTACCTCTGTTTTGTCATTCCAGAGGACCTGGGGTGAATACCACTTATTGCCGAACACCACTTCCGGCACCCAGACCCATTTTCGGGATCCCGATTTGCTCGGTTTTGGCCCTAACGTTCATTTCTCATTAGTTTTGTTCAAACTTGGCGGTACCTCTGTTTCAACATCGGGAAGATCCTTTGGGGTGGGAGGCCAGCAATTATCGAGATAACGGTTTCGCTCCTCCGGAGCCTGTTTTGCTCACTTTCGGGCCAATGTTGAACACCTTGGGGGTATTTTCTTCCAACCAAAGTTACATATCTGTGATCAGGACACCTGGGAGGACCCTACCAACTACTGGTCGGCCAGAAACTGTGAGTTTCATTTTTGGGCCTCTCCTTCAAGCTCTATGTTGTGGCTCTTGGTTCAATGTTGCCAAATTCCAACCTTGGATCCTTGCTCTACACATCTGGGAGGACCCTTTGGCATGGTGGTCGGCCAGAAATGGTGCATTTCATTTTTGGGCCTCTCCTTCAAGTTCTATGTTGTGACTTCTGGTTCAGTGTTGCCAAATTCCAACCTTGGATCCTTGCTCTACACATCTGGGAGGACCCTTTGGCATGGTGGTCGGCCAGAAATTTTGAAGTTGGTTTTTTGAGGTGGCTGGCCGGCCATGGAGGGTGGCTGGCCGGCCACCTTGAGCAAATTTACTGGCGGCAGATTCTTGCTTCTGACTGTCGGTGTCCGGATATCTTCCAACATATCCGGGGCATCCGGGGATATTCGGGAGGGAAAGATTGGGTGCTTTCCTCCTTTTACACCATTTCTTGCCTATTTGAAGGCCCTGCCCCTCCTTCTTCAAGGTTAGAAAATTTTGTCTCAAGATCACCCCTCCAAAATCCTCCATTTCCAAAGCTTTAAACTCCAAAAAAGCTTCAAGTGTCAAGGCCATTCCTTCATCAACACCTAGCCTCACCATCCCTACCATCACTTCAGCAGCAAGGAGGTGAATTTCAGAGGCTGAGAAGCTACAAATCAGAGCCAAGAATCAAAGAAAGACAAGTCTTCAAGGGTAAGTCCTCAAAACCAACTTTTAGGGCTTTTTCTTGATTCATTTCTATACTCTATTTGGTTGAGAATTAGGGCTCCGACCCCTACTGCTTTTGTGCTTGTTTTGAGCCCCTCTACAACTTTGTAGAAGGGCTCAACTTCATTTGGTGTCTCCATGATACACTTCCTTCAATATCCATCTTGTATGTCACCAATTTGCATGCTAATTTTGGCCTATTTGCATTTGTTTTTGGGGCTCCGACCCCTAATGGTTTTGTGCTTATTTTGAGCCCCTCTACAACATTGTAGAAGGGCTCAACTTCATTTGGCCATTCTATATACCACCTCTCTTGGAAATTCACTTTAGGCCCTAATTCTTGCATGCTTTGTTAGGCTTACTTGGATCCGGATTTCAGCCTTCATCAGGCTTAGAAATAGTCTTGTTTTTGTCTCCTTTTCATGTTATGTTGAGGGCCTTAAGCCATTTGGTGTATATTTTTGGTACTTCCTTTGAAATCCATCAAATTTACCGTATTCTTGCATGTTTTATAGCCTCTTGTGATTTTGGTTTTGGCCTTTGGTCAGAACTGAAAGGGGTCTTATTTTGACCCCCTTTACATGTTTCATGAAGAAAAGTTTGCTTTTTGGTGCATGGTTTGGCAAGTCTCATAATATAGCCCATTTTGAGCCTATTTTGCATGGAATTTCTAGCATGTTTTTATTCTGATTTTGGGGTTCCCATAAACTGAATATGTGCATATTTTTGGCCCTTCTTTAAAGTTGTAGAACTGAGTTTTTGGTTTTGAGCATTGTAGATATCACTTGCTTTGTAATTCCCCCCTTTTACCGTATTTTTGCATGCTAATGTTGCCATATCTGTGCTATTAATTTGGCCATGTTTTGTACTGAAAAAATGCCATATTTGGGACTGCCTTGCTACTGTTCTTGCTGCCATGATCATATCTTCCATGCATAGCATGGCTATAGGCCATTTCGGGGCTTAATTTCACACTTTCGGGATGAATGCATGCTTCGGGTGTCATTTCGATTTGTTTCGGGGCTGTTTTCCCCTTTATTTAGGTGCTGAAATTCCATTACCATGCTTGCATATCATTTCCCGTGCTATTCGTATCATTTTTGCATTGCCTCGGTTTGCGTGCCAATGGGCACGCGCCGAGGCACCTCATTCTTATCATTCCTAAGACCTATGTGAGTGTGGTTGAGGCCCTCCCATGTCGGCGTAAGCCCAACTTGCATTTTCATGCTTCTACATTATTGTCTCGATTTGCGTGTCATGGCGCGTTTGGCGACTTTATTTTTACCCGACGGCCTCCTATGTGAGTGAGCCGAGGCTCTCCCATGTTGGTGTAAGTCCATCCCGGCATTCCGTATGCCATTTCATTCCATTTCATCATCGCCTCGGTTTGCGCGCCTGTGGGCACGCACTTCGAGGCACTTCGGTTTTATCCGATTTTCATCTTTCATCATCGCCTCGGTTTGCGCTACCAGGCACGACTTCGAGGCACTTCGGTTTTATCCGACTTTTCATCCGTCATCATCGCCTCGGTTTGCGCGCCTGTGGGCACGCACTTCGAGGCACTTCGGTTTTATCCGATTTTCATCTTTCATCATCGCCTCGGTTTGCGGCGCTACCAGGCACGACTTCGAGGCACTTCATTTACCCGATTTTCATCTTTCATCATCGCCTCGATTTGCGCTGTGGGCACGCACTTCGAGGCACCGGTTTATCCAATTTTCATCTTTCATCATCGCCTGGTTTGCGCTACCAGGCACGCACTTCGAGACACTGCCGGTTTACCCGATTTTCATCTTTCATCATCGCCTCGGCGCGGCGCGCACACGCGCCCGAGGCACTTCTTTTATCCGACTTTTCATCCTTCATCATCGCCTCGGTTTTGCGGCGCTGTGGGCACGCGCTTCGAGGCACTTCGGTTTTATCCGAGTTTCAACTATCATCATCGCCGACGGCGCGATTTGCGGCGCTCGGCGTTGATTTTATCCGTTTTTCATCTTTCAGCATCGCCTCGGTTTGCGCGCCTGTGGGCACGCACTTCGAGGCACTTCAGTTTTATCCGGTTTTCACCTTTCATCATCGCCTCGGTTTGCGCGCCTGTGGGCACGCACTTCGAGGCACTTCGGTTTATCCGATTTTCATCTTTCATCATCGCCTCGGTTTGCGTGCCCGTGGGCACGCATTTCGAGGCATCCCATTTTTCGTAGCATTCATGTGTATTCATCCCAATATTGAGTTGTGCAAATCTGCTCCTCGGCCATCATGCATCGATATGCGTGATTGGTGGCGCGAGGATCGAGACATGCATATATTTGTGAAATACACTGCTATGCCCTTTTCCGCTCTCTCCGCTAAAGAAAATGAAGAATTATCACTTTAGAATCGCACGCAATGAGGAAAACCGCAAACGAGGCTAATCAGGGCATCCCTTGGATTTCGCGCTACAGCCCAAAGATATACTATTCACCAGAAGCGAGGCAGTCCCTGGCTTGCACGCCAGTTTCAATTCTTTTGTAATTAATTTGTTAATTAATTAGAATTCGTATTATTTCGGACTGTATATTCTTTTATTCGGGTCTGTATTATTATTTATTCGGACCCTCTGCGCGAGGGCATAAATGTAATAAGGGTGTGTGAGTGTGATGTATGTCTTCCAACCCCCATTTCTTTCTCCCTTTTATTTACCCGCTTACGATGGTTAGATATAGGGCATATTTCAATTAGCATACAGTATGATAGCATGTTTGCATTCATTCATCTGTTTTACATGCATCGGGCTCGGCACATCACACAAACTGCATCTGTATTTCAATCCCAAGTTGAGTACTTGATAGCCGTTGCATTTCACATGTCACGTTTAGAATAGCCGAGCCTGCTATAGTTGCATTTTGCATGTGTTGCATTAGGCATTCTGCATTTTTAGGATCATGCATGATTTCTAATGAATTCCCTGTTTTGGCTTGGAGTACTCGGTGAGTTTTTATGCTTTAGCATCCTTGCATGCGTGTGAGTGTTGCCATGATAGCATGCTTACCATGAGGCTAACTGCTTATGTGATATAACTGCCTTGAATGCCTGTGGGTGGAGGTTGGGTTATTTGAATTGGAGCAATTCATCAATTGTTTGTTAAGCCCACTAGATTGTGGCAAAATCTGTATTTTAAGCCTACCTGCGGGTAGCAAACCATCTTTCACAAACAAACATGAAATGTTTTGTTCCAATTCAGACGGCCCAGTCTATACTTGTTTGCTGCGAACATCACATAGTAATCCTAGGCTAATAATCGGAATAAGAGCATACAATGTTTTCAAAATCAGATATCATGGTTAGTAGAGGCCGGTCTTTGACCGGGCGAGAGGGGGTGCTCACGATGTGACCTTCCCTAATCGTACCCAAGTTCCCGAGCCAACTTTGGTGATGACGGACACGTGGCCTTTTGGCACCGAGTCGGTTTCCTAAATTTCCCATTTTAAAATATTTAGGTGGCGACTTTATCCGCAAAGCAGTCCATGTTTGGCACTTCTTTTCAAAAATGCTTTTCCTTCAAAACGACGGTTTGGATTTGGACTCTTTGGTTCGAGATTGAGAACCGCAAACAAAAATGAGTCCGAGTGGCGAGGTCCTCATGGGCGTTATTACGCTTCGCGACTCATTGGGGAATTAGAGAACTTGACTCGAACTCTTGATATCTGGTTTTGACTACATTTGTGTGTTTCTTTGCATTGCATTTGCATTGGTGCGCCTAGGACACCGTGGTTTGCCATCCGCTATTCCTCGAGCGGTTTCTTGAGGCTTGTCTTGTCAAGGCATGTCCATAAGGCTTGCTTTACATGCTCGCCAAGATGGGGAACACAAACCGGTTTTACCGGGCACCCTTTGACCATTCGACCTAGTGCATATTCGGATCCATAGTGACCATTCCAAACTAGGACAAAGTTGCTTACCCGATATAAGTTGTTTGAAGTCATTGTATGCGAGTGAAACCCTAGCTCTTGACAAAATAGGACAGGGAAACCCTACCCCAACATAGGGGTGTTTTGGCTCTCACTTATCTCGCTATGTGCTTGTTAGAGTGTGCCTCACAGGAATGCATGTATCAAGATGAGTTTGGGCATCAGTTCATGGGCATCGCTTTTGAATTTGGGAATCAGCTCATGGCATTATCCAAGATTTGAGGATCATTGTTCATGGATATCGATTCAGCTTTATCGTAATGGATACAGAATATTGACCAAGATTTGAGGGCAGTATAGCCACTACTAACCGTGGTGTTGTTGTATACCCGACCGTGTGGTGTATTCAATTCAAGTCGTTATGCCGCCTGCTTGTATACCCGATCGTGTGGTGTATTCAATTTAAGCCGTTATGCTGCCTGCTTTTATACCCGATCGTGTGGTGTATTCAATTTAAGCCGTTATGCTTTATTTCGTTATTTATTTCTTTTTCGCTTTTATTTATCCTTTGCTAGACAGCTTTGTAGCACAATTGCTTCCGAACCTGGCCGATACTTCTGCAACTGACACGAGGTCGCCGACTCAACCGATCCGAGGATCTAGTTGACGGACATCCAAAGGTTCCATTCGCTACCCCGGTTTTAGAAGGAGACCGAGGAAACGCAGCCCATCGAAAGCAGAGATTATTGGTACAAATAGCCTACTTTAGAGACAGATAGTCGGGTTGAGATTCCCTTTCGCTATAGAAACACCCTTGCGCTTCTTCAGATGGAACAATGTAACCCAATAATAGAGGCGATGATGCGCCAGATGGTCGAAAGCATGAAGCAAATGCAAGATGATGCTATCCGCCAGCGGAATTTTCTGCATAACAAATTGTCATGGCCCAACATGCGAGTTGATCACCAGACATTACAACAGCAGAACGCGGCGCTCGCTTCAAATCGCTCCTCCTCCACCCGGCCCCATTACGAACAACTACCGCCGCCGTAATGCCCTCCAAACCCTCAAAATGTCCAGATCGCCTGTAATACCTCCCGAATCAACAGAACATTCGCCAAACCCCCAAACGCTCAAGAGGACACAGTCATCCAATCTGGCCGCTCCGCTTCTACCACACAACCGTCCAAAAACATTACCCTAAGCACCCGACTTCCATTTGAGTTCGAGGTAGACCAGAACAAATTGAGCAAGTTGGAGAAGCTCTTTAAGAAGTCTCAAGGGCGAAGGCCATCCCAAATATTGAAGACGCTTATATCGATGTGGCGTGACTCGCCTGACAGATTTAAAATGCCCCAGACGATCGCTTTGATGGGTCCGAGGATCCTATGGTCCACCTCCCATTGTTTTCGGACGCCTTAAGACCAATGGGCCTAACCCGACCGCAAAAACTTTTGTTCGGTCGAACCTCGCCGGGTGTGGCATCCACTTGGTACTCAAAACTCGATGATGATGTGAAAACAACCGATGAGATGGCCGAGGCCTTCCTTGCACAATATTCATACAACACGCAAATCGAGGTCACTTCGTGATCTCGAGACGACGAGGCAGAGCCTAAAGAGTCTTTTTTCGATTTGCCACCCGGTGGAGAGCCAAGGCATCGATGATGACCTTGAGGCCAACCGATAGAGATCAAATTCGATGATTGTGCGCAATCTCCAAATGCAAGATTAATGAAGAAGATGATTTTGATCCTTTCCCCACCTTCGCAGATTCCGCATGATATGGGGATGCAGATAGAGGATGCAATGAAACAGGTCTGTTTGACCAAGATCGGATCACTCAAGAACATTTAATCGAATACCAACGCAGTCCCGAGTGGCTCGCCAATACAAGAACTTCAGAGGTCGGAATGGTCACCACCAATCCTCTTCCCAACCAAGGTCCGCAATGCCACACCTTTTTCTCGATGCCTCTGGGAGCAAGAATCAAGCCCCAAGATACCAACCCAGGTCAACGAACCTTCTCCCCACTCTATATGCCTTTGTCTAAAGTCCCTGGTTCTAGTCGAAGGCACCAAACCCTTGGAACCGAGGCCTCTACCGAATCCACTCCCTTCCCATAACCCACCAATATTGCCAATACCACCAAAGAAGATGGTCATGACACCGACCAATGTTACAGTCAAGGCCATGAGATTCAGACCTCATTGACAAGAACATCATTCTACCTCCTCAAGGACCCAACGTCACAAACAACCCACTCCCCAAACACAACCAAGATCCACCAAAAGAGTCAACCTTATCCAAGACTGGGGCGATTCTACGATCCCAAGATTCTACATAACTCCCTCCCACTTACCCAAGCCAGAGGTGGTCCTTCCTGACAGCACTGACTTATGCGTGTTGGACACCTCCCCAACCCAACCTGAGCCAAAGGTGGTGACCACCGAGAATGGAACGGGGCAAGCTTCTGAGGAGGGCAGAATCTGAGTCTGGGGTGGAGCTATCTCGAGAATTCTCCGGCAGAGAGCTTATGATCCGAGTGGATATATCTTGTCGATGAGCCGCCTAAGCCGAGTATGGGGTTGCTTAAGAGGCCGAGTTGTGTATGTTCCGGGGGGACAAGCTTGAATGAGCGGGGGATGGTTTGACTGTGGTGGAAGAGGACTTCGCTAACCTTCAATTCTACGAGCAGGAATCAGGGGATGCATCGATTAACCGGTTCAAAGATGAGGAGTCGCAGGTCGCCGTGGTTGGATGATCACCGATATTGTACCATTTGTGGCCTAAGGGCCGAGGATCGACATTGCCGGAGAGCGCCGATGTAAGAATTTCGCCAAGAACGTAAACATTTTGAGAACCGCATGCTTGTTGCCGGAGGAACAAGAAAGAGATGGGCCTCGAGAGAGCCCGAAAAGAAAAGAACCATGAGGGAGTTGAGAGTGTCATGGCACGAAGACCGAACATGCCGTGAGCATGAGGAATGAAATGCCGAAAGCACAAACAAGCCGTAACTGACAGATGCTCGCTAGACGCTAATGGAATGTGGTGGGAAGATGACGACTTGTATCTTGCCCACACAGATTTAAGATCAAGTGGGCTAACCGACAAGACTGCACCTCGAGGAGGTAGACCACATGACTAGAAGTGGGCGGTATTTCAAGCCTCCACACCTTGATCAACCCGAGGCATCGGGGAAAGATAAGGAGGCAGAGAAAGTAAAGAGAAGCAAGCGGAAGAAGAGGTCATCAAGCAATAAAGAAAATACAAGCACATCTCCATTTGGGGATCTATGGCTTCGAGGGTGCACCGGCAGTCGTTTTATCTCGCCATGGACAGAGCGAAACTTTCCATCGAAACCACGCCGAACAACTAGTTGGTTTGGTCTTCCCGGAGAAGGTTCCCCAAGATTGACCTTTACGGACAAAGAATTGCCGCCGAGGGCGTGGACCATACCGCACCTCTACATCTCTCAGAGAATGCAGGACAAATGGATTCCGTGGTTCTTGTTGACACCGTCCGCTTATCACGTTTGTCCGCCGTAACGCCTATGCGATTGGTTAAAGTCATGGACTTCACACCGACTACTCAAGTAATCGAGCATATGATAATACAAGCAGGATGTCTTGGGGACAAGGAAAATCCAAACCAAGATTGGGCCCGACAACACGAAATAGATTTTCATGTCTTGGAGGTCCTCGATCTTTCAACATGCTTTTGGGGCGACCCTGGTTGCATCAGGTAAAGGCCGTTTCATCTACCGTGCATCAAATGGTGAAATACCCCTTTGGAAAGGGAGTAGCCATTGTTTTTGGGAACTCATCAATCCATCCCCCTCCGGAGGTATCTACGCCAGTCCTGGAGATTGGACACGGCATGGAGGATATGTTTATATCGATTTACTTTGGCCGAGGCCCGTGGTACAAAACATAATGGTCGGAATGAGGGTTTGTATGTCGTCAAGCCGCCTACCTCATGAACAAGCTACAAGATATCCTCGATGGGATTGGGAAGAAGCGCCGAAAGGTGTCGCAGTCATCAAGTGCCACATAATCCACATACCTTTGGATTAGGTTATCCGCCTACCAAAGAAGATCGGACGAGGAAAGGAAGGAAATGGCACAGGCTGTGGCAAAGCAATCGGGAAGCCTTTTGATCTAATGCATAGGCCCATCTGGTACCGAACGGACGCTTCGTCCGGAGGGGAAGATTTTCCATTTTGCGCTTCCCGTAACCATGGTTGAACGCGAGGGGAAGCGCTGCACGTTTCAAATCTTCTTCGACCGCAACTATCTGGGATGACGTTACGCAGAGCGCATGCACTCCAATAACCGAAGTTTGAGAAGAATACGGCAGGATCCCGAGGGCAATCAATTGGAAATGGGGTAGCGCCGCATGTCTCCTCTCGATCCTCCGACGACCAGATTGCTTGGGGAATAACGCCGCGGTTTCCGTGATTGAGATGAAACGCAAGGGCCAACCAAAGAAGCCTATCTTGGACGATCGATCGCACCTCTCATTTGGCAAGACGAGGAGGGATTCATATCCAGCAGCTCGGGTCAGTAGTGAGCCGAATCGATTCCACCGAGTCTTCGAGTCGGAATCAGTTCCACTGACCGAGTTCGAAGTCTGGTACTTCGGGATGTTAACCCGGATGCCAGTCTTGTCTGTGTCAGTTTTTTCCTTTTCATTTGAGTCTGTAACCGGCGAATCGATTTATTTGGATGAACTTAATGAGAATGAGGAGAATGTGGTTTCCGAGTACTTTTCTGCGGCCTAATTTATTGCATTAATTCGGACTTTCAAAATTTTGATCAAAACGAGGACGAAGTTCCTCCTGTTTTACAACGCCTAATTGAGCAAGAGCAAGAGAGGTTTGTTAAACCCTTAACTGATGAAATCATTTCTGTGAATATTGGATCCGAGGAGGACCCGCTACCGTCCAGATCGGGTCCACGTTGTCTTCGAGGAACGCGAGCGCTTAGTCGCTTATTAAAAGATTTCAAAGATGTTTTCGCGGGTCCCACGAAGACATGCCCGAATCGATCCCGAGATTGTACAAAGACGGATCCCCTTGACCCCGAGGCCCGACCTATTAAGGTAAGTCAAGGATCCGCCGGATTGGGCTCTCAAGATCAAAGAAGAGGTCACTACAAATTGACGCAGTTTCCTCGCTAGTATCGTAATATCCCACTTGGTTGGCCAACATAGTGCAAAGGTCAAGAAAGATGGCAAGATCCGTGTGCGAGACTTGTGGATTTAAATAGAGCCAGTCCGAAGGACGACTTTCCCTTGCCACACATTGATGAGCTAGTGGACTTTACAGCAGGGCATGCACTGCTTTCATTCATGGATGGCTTCTCAGGGTACAACCAGATTGTGATGGCACCAGAGGACAGAGAAAAGACTGCATTCACTACCCCGTGGGGAACATATCGCTATCGGTCATGCCGCTTGGGTTGAAGAATGTCACTACTTTATCAACGGGTCCGACCACAATACTACATGATATGATCCACAAAGAGGTTGAGGTATACGCGATCTACATGATTGTCAAGTCCAAAGAAAGAGAGGGCTACCACACCGCCTTGCAAGTTTTTCCAAAGGATCGTGAATTCAAAGGCGTTAAACCCTCGTAAATGTACGCTTGGTGTTACAAATGAAAAATGTCGGGTTTCGATCACACAAAGGCATCGAGGTCGAATTCTTCCAAAATCAAGGCCATCTTAGAAATGCCACCACCAAAGACCGAAAAAAGAGGTGCGAGGCTTTTCGGGTAAAGTGCAATTCATAAGACGGTTTATTTCAAAACTAACCTTGACTTAGAACCACTTTTTGGTCTTCAAGAAAGGCAAGAAATTCCAATGGGACGGCCGATGCCAAGTCGCATTTGAACAGATTAAAGAATATCTACGTAACCCACCCGCTTTATCACCACCGTAATCGTGGAAACCGTTGATTTTGTACCGCTGCTGATCGAGACCACGATGGGTCGCATGCTTGCACAAGAATCAAGATAGGGTGGAGAAAGCCATCTACTATTTGAGCAAGAAAATGCTAGAGTATGAGACCCAGATACGCCACCGAAAAGGCTTGTCTAGCTCGTATGGGCTACCGTGAAGTTGCGCACTACTTGTTAGCTCACTCAGAATGTTGGTTTCATGACTTGATCCCATCAAATATCTTTTTCGAGAAACCACCACGGGTAGGCTAGCTCGCTGGTTGTCTTGTTTCTCCGAATTTGATCTTACATATGTGACGCTAAGTCAAGAAGGGCGAGCAAAGAGCAGAGTTCCTTGCCACCATCCGTTGAGGGGATGAAGCTTGAGTACCTATTCCTGTGATGAAGCAATTTCAAGATATCGACGAGGAAAGTTGATAATGTACTTTGACGGAGCGCCAAATCAACATGGGTATGGGATAGGAGTGTTGCCGATAGCACCGACAATTCCTCAGATCCTCTAGCCTTCAAACTCCGCTTTCAAAGTCTCAAATAACGGCAGTATAAGTTGCATTGTCGGTATGGAAGCACTCGAATTAGGGCAAGACGGCCGACGCCATCGGAGATTCGAATCTTGTTGTGTCTCAAGCTAAAGGAGACCGGAAAGTAAAAGAAGAAAATATGATGATGTATCATCAAACCTTGGATTTGCCGATTCCTCGGTTTGAAAAGTTAAGTTTTACTCATCTACTAAGAGAGAACAACAAGTTCGCAGACGCTTTAGCAACTCTATCATCCATGATAGACATCCCACGGAGTCCGAATGCGCCCAAACATTATCGACTGTAAATTTGACCGCCTATGAGTCGATTAACCATAGATGAAGTTCGTGATCTAACACCCCGTACTACGACATCCGAACTTTTGGAAATGTAAACATACCCGCCAGGTAAATGCCAAAGACAAGAGGGCAATCGAAGAATGTCACCCGCTTCATCATCTCGGGGTAAATCAGATAGAAGAGGTCATCCGGGAATGCATAAATTGTGTTGATGTCAAGAGTCCAAACGCTCGATGGAAGCCATCCACGGGGTGAATGCGGTGCACATATGAATGGGGTGATGTTGGCTAGAAAGATCCTTAGACAAGGTTATTATTGGTCCACCATGGAGGAGGATTGTATCGTTTCACAGCGATGCCATTAAATGTCGATTCATGCAAATCGCATGAACATTCCGCCACAAAGTCAGACAACATGACTTCGCCATGGCCTTTTTCTCGTCTGGGGAATTGATGTGATCGAGCCGCCACGCCAAAGGGTCAAATGGGCATGAGTTCATCCTCAGAGCGATAGATTACTTCACAAAGTGGGTTGAGGCCCAATCTTATGCAAAGGTTGAAAGCTTCACACGCTGTAAAATTCATCAAACAACATCATCTCTCGCCACGGAGTCCCGAATGAAATAGTTTCGCATAATGGTTCCCACTTCAAGAAGGAGGTGATTGACTTGTTGGAGAAATACAACGTGGCTTTTCATAAGTCGCCTACTTACCGCCGCAAAACCAACGGAGCAGCTTGAGGCCGCCAACAAGAATATCAAGCGATATTACGTAAGATGGTGGAAACCACAGGATCGGCTTGATAAGTTGCCGCTTGCTCTATGGGGCTACAGTGACTTCGATCGAACTTCCCATCGGGCGACCAGACTATTAGTCTATGGGATGGAGGCCGCTCTACCAATTGAGATCGAGGTCCCATCATTAAGTATTGGCCGAGTGCCGATAGTCAAGCGGATTGGCAAAGAAAGGTGTTTGAAGAACTCATGCTTTTGATGAAAGGAGATTGAAAGCACTGCATCAATGCTCAGGTTATCAACGCAGAATCGCCTGCTTTCAACAAGAAGGTTAAGTCCAGAACTTGAAAGAAGGAGATTTGGTACTCAAAGACAACCGAGCTCCCATCCACGCACCAAGGGGCAAGTTCGCACTCCAATTGACCGGGTCCCTACATCATCAAGTCAACTGTCGTGGAGCCGTGGTTCGATGGATCTAGATGGCTTGGAGTTTTCCCAACCGATCAATATGGACAAGTTGAAGAAATACTACCTTGAGAGGCTCGCTAGGCCGAAAACCCGAAGGGCGACCTAGGCAAAACTCAGAGCATTGAAAATTTGAAAATTATAAAACCGAGCTCAAGAAGGTTGAAAACCCGCAAAGGGCGGCCTTGGCAAAAGTTAGAGCGCAAAAGGAGAGCAAAAACACTCGAGTTAACCCGAGCTCAACTACGAAGACTTGATTCCCATCTTTGGGATACGAGGCGCCTTCATCTTGAAGTTCACCACAATCTTTTCCCCGATCAACTTAGTCCATTTTGATCACCTCACCATCTTCATTCATCAAGATTCACTACGATCTCCCAGACAAAGGTTATTCAAACTAGGGGCAACTTTCCGCTGTAATGGAGTGTTATGCATCATCCAGACTAGGGGCAACTTTCCGCTACACTTTGGTCAAGCACCTTTTTCAAACTAGGGCAACTTTCCAGCTTGCTAGGATTCGGGTTGTGTGTCTCAAAGGATGATTTCAGTGTGTCCAGCTCGATCCATATCGAAAATAGTTTTGAAAAGTTTTCATAAAAGTTGACTTTGTTCAAATTAATCTTTTCACAACTAAGACCATTTTGGACCAAAAGCGAGGATTTTCAAGACCACAACCTTCAATTTCATTAATTTCAAAACAGAGGTCTTTTGCTCTTGCATACAATTGAAGTTGTTTTTCATTACACTCACGCTTAGAAAACTTTGAAAGTACTAATAAAGCAATAACTGGGGCATAGTCTAGTCAGTGTCCTCGCGCCTCCCAAAGCTAGTCAAAGCTTCAGACGCCAACTTAGGCCCAACTTTGTATGACCGAACTAGCGGAGTATGGAATGGGAGATAAAATATACAAAGGAGTCAAGCCGATCGACGGATCCCAAGATCCCGAACTTGTCAGAACTCATCAAAAGATTAAGCTGTGGATACGCCATGTAATGCGATCCGCCGACAAGTTATGATCCATTCAACCACCACTCTCATCGAGCATTAACTAGGCGTTGTCGAAAGAAGTAGCCGCTGAATCAATAGGCAGGCAAGAGTCCACAACTTGCAACTTCTCCATCAACTATATCCGGGGAGGGATGAAAATGAGAGAATAAAGAATAGAGAGATGTACGACGAGAGAAAAGTAAGATAAAGTTTTTTTTGCGAGAAAAGTCGAGCCCGAGGGTCGAGTGATGTAAGCAAATACAAGTGAGCTTGGGTGGGAAACATTACCTATAGCAGTAGTGGACTCCCTGCAAATCTGATTGTCTCCCGGCAGTAGAAGGCATCCAGGCCTATCAATTTTGGATGCACTCCATTATCCAGATAGTCCATCCAAGCAGCATCGTGTTATATTTTTGCTTATCGAGTTGTTGTTTTTGCTTATTGAGTTGTAAGTTTTGTCGAGTCGTCGCGCTTTTATGGCGCTTTTGAGTTGTTACTTTTGATTACACAATTTTGTTAAGTCTTGTCTATTGAGTCGTTAACATTATTGTACTTTTGTTTATCGAGTTGTAAACTCGCTAAGATTCTGCTTATTTCTTAGTGAGTCGCTTTTGTTTTGCTTTGTTGCGCTTGCCCCTACCTAACCCTAAAATACATGAGGCGATTTCCATTCAATTCCATTTTGTGCAAAATAATGCGATGCGATGAGAATTTCAAATACAACATCTTTTCAAAAGTCGTTTCATTTCATCATGTCTTACAAAAATAAAGGTACAAGTTTTACGTAAAATAAACCGCTTAACAAATGTGCAAAGTGCTACAAACTACTAGCTAAAAAGTAGAATAAAGCAGAAATAACATCGCTGTTCTCGAGCGAGAAGGGGAGGCCCTCATCCTTTTCTCGGGATAATCTCTACATCATCATCACCATCCGGATCGGAGTCGCCATCCTCCGGATCCCTCAGCTCGCCTCCGCCTCGAACCAAGACCGTGGCCTCCTCTCCAGAGATGCCACGACATGATCTCGCGATCTCCTCGCTCACATCCTCGACGATGGGTGCTCAAGGCTCATGAGACGACCTCCTTCGCCACCTCCTCGATGAGACCTGATGGCCCAGCCTCCAAATTCCCTCAGACTGGTAGGTCTAGCACCTCGACCTCTCCGAGAGGGCCCCGTGGTCTCGCCCGTGATGAAGATATACGGAGGCATCTCAAGATGCAAAGTGCAACACATCGCTCAAGCATAAAAAGTGGTAAATGCAGAATGTGAAAAGGGTGTGTGTCGATGTGCTCTACACGCCTATCAATATAGCGTAAGGTCTAAAGCTAGAGCAAAGATCGTAAACATGCTAGTACAGGAAAATGAAGAGTACCTCTACACCCACGATGCTCATCTCGCCTCCTCCGGCGATCATGCCTCGAATGTGGCTAGCATCCCGAAAGCAGCCGTCCAGATATTCAACAGAGGTCAAATACAAATGCAAAACTATCAAGAACGGAATCAATGTTCAAATATCCGATCGATAAATCAAAGCCGAAAACATACCGGGCGAAGTCGTGGTCTCTAACATATTCGCGGATCGTGCAGAGGAGGCTCTAGCGACCGTAAGGCGCCCCAAATCGCCAGTCATTAACTCGGCCGGCATGTTCGCCACCCCGATGATCAAGAGACGGAGGGATCGAGGGATCGAATCGCCTCACCTTCGATCTCGCCAATTTCGCTAGAAGAAGGGATATCTGTAGCATGGGCGCGACTCGAAGACGGTGCACCAGTAGAGGTCCGTGCCGGAGCCCGCACTCCCGTCAAGCGGGGCATCAAATATATGCGGCGGTAGGTGGCGTAGTTCCCATCGAGATGATGCAACAAAGCATCACTGCCCTGCATATACTGCTCGACCTCCTCAGGGGATAATCTATCAGCAGTCCGCATGGTGTCTGGAGGCACAGCAGGAGTGTCCTGAGAATCGCCTATATTCGACGCCGAAGCGTTTCAGAACCAAACTCGCCGACCGTCCTCGAAAGCAGAATCTATATCGACAACAACTCGACGCCCAGGTACAGAGTCTCGAAGCTCACATCAAGATCGCCTAAGGTCGCCAGTGATCTGTGGATAACCAGTATACAAATCAGTCAGAAATCAGATATACAGAGCAGATCAAAGATAAAAATAAAAGGAACTGAGAGTTCAAGCAATACCTCTGCCGCCAACAAGATCAAAGTATCGCCGCAGAGAGAGAGAGTCTCGAGGCCTCGCCAGATGCTCACCTCAAACATCAAAGAAAATGGAGTCATAGGAGGTCCCACCACCTCCATCTCCGGCCAATGCGGGAAGTACACATACACCCACAGCTGAGAAAGGCAATGCAGAGTGTGAGTACAAAGTGCTAAAGGCAGAATACAGAATGCAAAGTGCGCCGTGTGTGCAAGTGAATAAGTAATGCGGAACAAAATGTAAATCAAGAGGATGTAATGTACCTCCTGTGCTCTCCAAGAGTCAGCCGAGTAAGTCCCTCAGCGAGAGATCAAGGCCATGTAGCAAGAAGGGTAGCCAGGCCGCCCCAATCATAATCGCTCACCCGTGATAGGTCCACTAGAGCGCCAAGAGTATTAACCCTACCATGTTCCTCTATCGGCGAACAAGGTGGTACCGAGGAGGTACATAAGGAAACCACGGGCGCATCGCCCGCCTCCTCAGAGTCTCAGTTCCATCTCAGGTCGCGGAAATAGGAAGCAAACCAGAGTATCGACTCTCCTCAACCTCTCGCTTCACAAAGCGGTGTGTCCCCAACAAATGCATCCAGCACCGCCACTCACCCATATCCTCGCCATAGGAATGGGCCTACCGCCTAAGTTCAGGCCATGAGCATAGCGAATCCAAATGGGTCATGGTCATGTCCCCGTCAGCAAAAAATGGAAGGAATTGGTAGTGTCCCACCACCTCTCGCTAAAGCCGCAAATAGGGTCCTACTAATGAGGCAACGAGATAACCTCTCGCAGAATGGCCCAAATCCTCAAGAAGATCGACCAATCCTGACAGCCTGAAGCTCAAAATACCATTCTCATGCGGCCGAGCTATATCCTCAAGATCGTTCGAGAACGAACTCAAGATTTAGAATCAATGCATGGATCAAAGAAATGAAGTGAAAATGAGCTGTGCAAATAAAGTTTAAAATGAGCTGTGGTGCAAATGAAGTGAAAACGGGTCATGGTTCAAGAATTTGGTATTTGGGTCAAGGTTCAAAGTTTCAAGACATCCGAGTTTGGGATCGTGTTCTACTCAACATCGCGGCCGTGGTGTTCGCTTCAAATTGGGATCTGGTGTTCTACTCAACATCGCGTCAGGTGTTCGCTTCAAGTTTGGGATCGGTGTTCTACTCAACATCAGCAATGTGTTCGCTTCAAGTTTGGGATCTGTGGTGTTCTACTCAACATCGGCCGTGGTGTTCGCT
Source organism: Camellia lanceoleosa (assembly GCA_025200525.1). Taxonomy (NCBI): domain Eukaryota; kingdom Viridiplantae; phylum Streptophyta; class Magnoliopsida; order Ericales; family Theaceae; genus Camellia; species Camellia lanceoleosa. Next base: position 63,124,578 of record CM045771.1, on the reverse strand, counting down.
TCAAGTTTGGGATCAGGTGTTCTACTCAACATCGCGGTCAGGTGTTCGCTTCAAGTCTGGGATCTGGTGTTCTACTCAACATCAAGGATCGTGTGTTCGCTTCAAGTTTGGGATCGCGTGTTCTACTCAACATCGAACTGTGGTGTTCGCTTCAAGTTTGGGATCGCGGTTCTACTCAACATCGGGATCAGGCGCTTCGCTTCAAGTTTGGGATCGTGGTGTTCTACTCAACATCGCGGACTGTGTTCACTTCAAATTGGGACTGTGTTCTACTCAACGTCTGGCCGTGGTGTTCACTTCAACTGGGTCAGGTGTTCGTGCTTCAAGTTTAGGGTCAGGTGTTCAATTTCTAACTAAGGTGCAATCGTATGCTCACAATTATTCAATGCGCCAAGTGTTCATGAAATTCAAGTGGCTAAGTCACATGCTCAAAATACAAGCATCAGGTCATAAGTTAAACTGGTGTCTAAGCATGGCAAAGGTACGTAATGCACGAAAGATGCGGATAATAAAATACCGTGATCATAGGAGAGGTGCCGCCCGCCTCGTGAAGAGAAGATCCCCGGTGCTCGATCGTTAAAATCGTAAATGACGGAAAGTGGCTCATGGAAGCCTATGAACCACGGAGCATATCGACGGAAAGAAAGGGCTAACCCCTACGGAATACCATAAAGTCAAAATCATCTCCGACCGGAAAACCTCCGTCAGGAGGAAAATGACCCGCCATTGCGAGAAATCTGCAAAGAGGAGCAAAATGAGCAAATGGGCCAAAATTGGAAAAAGTCAACAAAAGTCAACTCTCGAAATGAAAAAGTCAACAAAAGTCAACCCCGAAAATTTTCCAAATATTGAAACAAAATTACCTCAAGTGGTGAAAATGAGGAGAGAAGCCCCAAAGTCGAAATTTAGTCGCTTCAAAGTGCTTAAATCAAAGATTTCAAAAACAACTTATGGGAGGCCGAGGGACGCCAGATAAAATGCAGATCCGAGAGAGAAAGTGGCTTAGAGAGCAAGAGGAAGAATTCCAACTTGGGGTGTGATTTCGAGGCAATGGAGGTGTGTATATATAGAAATGCAAAATGACCATTTGCCCCCGCTTAGTAGAAGTGGTCACCGCCACCTAACCCGGCCGGGTCACCCCTTTTTTCTCCCTGGCCGATGGCCTCTCCTAGGGTGGAGCTGGCCGACCATATTCCCCACCCTCCCCTACCTCTCAAGAAATTTTGAGGAAAATCGAGCTCCCGGACCAAAAGTTGAAGAAAAGTGCACTTTCGCGCCAATTGTTCACTGAATTTTAATTGCAATTATTGGCATGTGTCTCCTCATTATTCATCAAATCGAGTGTATCCTTTTTAAACATGTTATGATCTCTCCGGAGGTAAATCGAGGTCATGATCGAGTTGCCGTCGCCGAACGCTGCTGCTTTTCCAAATTTTGTTATTGTGCAACAACCGCATCCTCACTTATGTTCGCTTTTGCATTATTTGGCTCATAAGTTGCATTCTCATCATTGTTTTGCATTGTCATGCGTGTTTCCTTGATGTACCATACTTCTATGCTTGAACATGCATTGTCACGCTGCTGTTTTTTTCTCGCTATGTGGTGCATTCTTTCACCGCATTAATCGTGTGTCAAACTTTTGGAATCATAGGAATCGCATTGAATATATGTTGTTAGCATATTGTTCTTGTTGCATTTCTCTTTTGCAGTAACGATATTGTATGTACGGTTCATTTGAGGTCAAAAGCACTGCATTTAATCGCTACAGTATCGATCTTCTCCGTGAGACGCGACGAGAATTGAATGATTCTCCGCATTCCTAATCGCATGAAATGTAGTTCTTGCTTTGCATTCTTGCTTAAAATCAAGCATCTATTTGTCAATACCGCTTCATTACAGCCTTGTCAGATTTGCATGATCATCCGCCCGCGCCTATCACTTTGCATTTTGCCCTCGCTCATGGGCACATATCTCTGCTTATCTCAGATGTTTGTCTAAGTCTTCTTTTGTCAAAATGGGTCGCTCGGCTTTGACATTCACTCCGCCACTTGACTTCCGAAGTTCTCACAAAGAGGGCAATCAGAGACACCCCATTTTTGACCGACCTTAAGACTCGACGCCACCGCTTGAGCGCCGGTGATATTGCATCAGGTGCTTGTTCAAGTCCTGAGTCACGGCCACGGCTCTCGCCTCCCGACTCCGAACCATCTTCTACCTTGTCTCTTGCCATAACCAGTTCGGTTTTTTCTGCTTTCTCCCGAGGGAAGGGAGTGGTCTCAGAGACTATCTCCGTGGCCGTGAGCTACTTGCGGGTCAGAGGCCATTTTGCCCATTTCGAGTCTTGCTCTTGCTGGATCCAGTCACAGGCTGCCTCCGGACCGCCTAACCATCTCCGAAGTTCTCCGGTTTTGCATGTGCTCTGCTTTTAGTGTTCCGAGGGACACCGGGGCCCCGATGCTCACTTCGCACTAACACCACTGCGGTTCGGCGATTTCATTTTTGACCCCAAACCGAGCCATGGTCCCGAGCATTCATTTTGCATCACTTTCTCCGGTTTTTTATGAGACCTTCGCTTAATATTTCGAGGAACCCTGGGCCCGATGCCCACTTCAGGGTCAGATGCCACTTTCGTGCTCATAGTTTGCTGACCCCAAACCGAGCTTTTGGTCTCGAGCATTCATTTCAGATCCATCTTCTCCGTTTTTGGTGTAATTGCTTTGTCATTCCAGAGGACACTGGGTCGCAGATACCCACTTCACGCCGAACACCACTTCCGCAAGACTGCAAATTTCATTTTCGGATCCCGATTTGCGGCTTTTGGCCTCAACGCTCATTTCTCATTAGTTTTGTTCAAACTTGGGTGTACCTCTGCTTCAACATCGAAGATCATCGGGGTGAGGCCAGCAATTATCCCAGATAATCTAGCTTCCTCCGAGCCCGCTTTTGCTCACTTCCGCCAATGTTGAACACCTTGGGGTATTTTCTTCCAACCAAAGTTACATATCCGTGATCGGGACACTGGAGGACCCTACCAACCATCGGGTCGGCCGAATGTGAGTTTCATTTTGGGCCTCCTTCAAGCTCTATGTTGTGGCTCTTGGTTCAATGTTGCCAAATTCCAACCTTGGATCCTTGTTCTACACATATGGGAGGACACTTTGGTATGGTGGTCGGCCGTAAATGGTGCATTTCATTTTTGGGCCTCCTTCAAGTTCTATGTTGTGACTTCGGTTCAAGGTTGCCAAATTCCAACCTGGGCCTTATTCTACACACATTGGGAGGACACTTGTGTATGGTGGTCGGCCAGAATTTTACACTTGGTTTTTGAGGTGGTGGCCGGCCATGGTAGGTGGTCGTCGGCCATGTGGGTGGTGGCCGCCGCCACCTGACAAATTTACTGCCGCCAGATTCTTGCTTTTACTGGCCCCACTGTCCTGATATCTTCCAACATATCCCGGCATCCGGGATATTTCGAGGGAAAGATTGGGTGCTTTCCTCCCTTTTACACCCCATTTCTTGCCTATTTGAAGGCCCTCCTCCTTCTTCAAGGTTGGAAAATTTTGTATCAAGATCACCCCTCCAAATTCCTCCATTCCCAAAGCTTTAAACTCCAAAAAAGCTTCAAGTGTCAAGGCCATTCCTTCATCAACACCTAGCCTCACCTTCCCTACTACCATTCCAGCAGCTAGGAAGTGAATTTCAGAGGTTGAGAAGCTACAAATCAGAGCCAAGAATCAAAGAAAGACAAGTCTTCAAGGGTAAGACCTCAATGCCAGCTTTTAGGGCGTTTTCATGATTCATTTCTATACTCTATTTGGTTGAGAATTAGGCCTGACCCCTACTGCTTTTAGTGCTTGTTTTGAGCCCCTCTACAACTTTGTAGAAGGGCTCAACTTCATTTGGTGTCTCCATGATACACTTCCTTCAATATCCATCTTGTATGTCACCAATTTGCATGCTAGTTTTAGCCTATTTGCATTTGTTTTGGGGCTCTGACCCCTACTGGTTTTAGGCTTATTTTGAGCCCCTCTACAACATTGTAGAAGGGCTCAACTTCATTTGGCCATTCTATATACCACCTCTCTTGGAAATTCACTTTAGGCCTTATTTTTGCATGATTTGTTAGGCTTACTTGGATCCGGATTTCAGCCTTCATCAGGCTTAGAAATAGTCTTGTTTTTGTCTCCTTTTAATGTTATGTTGAGGGCCTTAAGCCATTTGGTGTATATTTTTGGTACTTCCTTTGAAATCCATCAAATTTACCGTATTCTTGCATGTTTTGTAGCCTCTTGTGCTTTTGGTTTTGGCCTTTGATCAGAACTGAAAGGGTCTTATTTTGACCCCTTTACATGTTTCATGAAGAAAAGTTTGCTGTTTGGTGCATGGTTTGGCAAGTCTCATAATATAGCCCATTTTGAGCCTATTTTGCATGGAATTTCTAGCATGTTTTTATTCTGATTTTGGGGTTTCCATAAACTGAATATGTGCATATTTTTGGCCCTTCTTAAAGTTGTAGAACTGAGTTTTTGGGTTTGAGCATTGTAGATATCACTTGCTTTGTAATTCCCCTTTTACCGTATTTTTGCATGCTAATGTTGCCATATCTGTGCTATTAATTTGGCCATGTTTTGTACTGAAAAATGCCATATTTGGGACTGACTTGCTACTGTTCTTGCTTCCATGATCATATCTTGCATGCATAGCATGGCTATAGGCCATTTCGGCTTAATTTCACACTTTCGGATGAATGCATGCTTCGTGTCATTTCGATTTGTTTCGGGGCTGTTTTCCCTTTATTTAGGTGCTGAAATTCCATTACCATGCTTGCATATCATTTCCGTGCTATTCAGATTATTTTTGCATTGTTTCGGTTTATGCTACAATGGGCACGACTTCGAGGCACCTCATTCTTATCATTCCCAGCCTTATGTGAGTGTGGTTGAGGCCCTCCCATGTCGGCGTAAGCCCAATTTGCATTTTCATGCTTCTACATCATTGCCTCGACGGCGTGTCCGCTGCACGCTGCTTTCGAGGCAGCTTTTATTTTTACCCGACGGCCTCCTATGCGAAAGTGAGCCGAGGCTCTCCCATGTTGGTGTAAGTCCATCAGATTTTCCGTATGCCATTTCATTCCATTTCATCATCGCCGCTGGCGCTACCAGGCACGCACTTCGAGGCACTTCGGTTTTATCCGATTTTCATCTTTCATCGCCTCGGTTTGCGCTATGGGCACGCACTTCGAGGCACTTCGGTTTTATCCGACTTTTCATCTTTCATCATCGCCGGCTTATGGCGCTACCAGGCACGCACTTCGAGGCACTTCGGTTTTATCCGATTTTCATCTTTCATCATCGCCGGTTTGCGCTACCAGGCACGCACTTCGAGGCACTTCTTTTATCCGATTTTCTTTCATCATCGCTTTGGCGCTACCAGGCACGCACTTCGAGGCACTTCGCTTTTATCCGATTTTCATCTTTCATCATCGCCGGCTTATGCTACCAGGCACGCACTTCGAGGCACTTCGGTTTTATCCGATTTCATTCATCATCGCCGATTTGCGCTACGCGGCACGCACTTCGAGGCACTTCGGTTTTATCCGACTTTTCATCTTTCATCATCGCCGGTTTATGCTACCAGGCACGCACTTCGAGGCACTTCGGTTTTATCCGACTTTTCATCTTTCATCATCGCCGGTTTGCTACCAGGCACGCACTTCGAGGCACTTCGGTTTTATCCGACTTTCATCTTTCATCATCGCCGGCTATGCTACCAGGCACGCACTTCGAGGCACTTCGCTTTTATCCGATTTCACTTTTCATCATCGCCGGTTATGCGCTACCAGGCACGCACTTCGAGGCACTTCGCTTTTATCCGATTTTCATCTTTCATCATCGCCGGTTTGCGTCTGCGGCACGCATTTCGAGGCATCCCATTTTTCAGAGCATTCATGTGTATTCATCCCAATATTGAGTTGTAACCGCCTCTACCATCATGCATCGATATGCGTGATTGGTGGCGCGAGGATCGAGACATGCATATATTTGTGAAATACATCGCTATGCCCTTTTCCCGCCTCCGCTAAAGAAAAATGAAGAATTATCGCCTTCCTAATCCGCACGCAATTCGAGGAAAACTGCAAATGAGGCTAATCAGGCATCCCAAAGGATTTCGCGCCAAGCAATTTCAAAGATATACTATTCACTGAGCGAGGCACCCTCGCTTGCACGCCAGCTTAATTTTTTGTAATTAATTTGTTAATTAATTAGAATTTGTATTATTTTGACCGTATATTCTTTTTATTCGGTCTCAGATATTTATTCGACCTTCTCGCGAGGGCATAAATGTAATAAGGGTGTGAGTGTGATGTATGTCTTCCAACCCCCATTTCTTTTCTCCCTTTTATTTACCCGCCATTTATGGTTAGATATAGGCATATTTCAATTAGCATACAAGATGATAGCATGTTTGCATTCATTCATCTGCTTTTACATGCATCGGCTCGCACATCACACAAACCGCATTGTATTTCAATCCCAAGTTGAGTACTTGATAGCCAGTGCATTTCACATGTCACGTTTAGAATAGCCGAGCGCTATAGTTGCATTTTTGCATGTGTTGCATTAGGCATTTCAAGATTTTTAGGATCATGCATGATTTCTAATGAATTGCTTTTGGCTTGGAGTACTCGGTGAGTTTTATGCTTTAGCATCCTTGCATGCGTGTGAGTGTTGCCATGATAGCATGCTTACCATGAGGCTAATGCTTATGTGATATAACCGCCTTTGAATGCCTGTGGGTGGAGGTTGGGTTATTTGAATTGGAGCAATTCATCAATTGTTTGTTAAGCCCACTAGATTGTGGCAAAATCAGATTTTAAGCCTACCATGGGTAGCAAACCATCTTTCACAAACAAACATGAAATGTTTTGTTCCATTCAGACGGCCCATTTATACTTGTTTGTCGCGAACATCACATAGAAATCCTAGGCTAAAAATCAGAATAAGAGCATACAATGTTTTCAAAATCCGATATCATGCTTAGTAGAGCTTGGTCTTTGACCCTGCCAAAAGGTGTGCACACGATGTGACCTTCCCTAATCGCACTCCAAGTTCCCGAGCCAACTTTGGTGATGACGGACACGCGGCCTTTTGGCACCGAGTCGTGGTTTCCTAAATTTCCCATTTTAAAAATATTTAGGCGACTTCATTATCCGCAAAGCAGTCCATGTTTGGCACTTTTTCAAAAAATCTGTTTTCCTTCAAAACGATTTGCCGGATTTGGACTCTTTGGTTCGAGATTGAGAACCGCAACAAAAATTGAGTCCGAGCTGTGGCGAGGTCCCCCGCGGGCGTTGTTACAGTTCCATTGAGCGTTACAAAGCTCTTCTTGTCGCCGGGGATTTACTCAAGAATATGGGATTGACTATGAGAAAATATTTGCTCAAGTTTCCCGTCTTACTTTAGTTCATAGCTTACTTGTCGTTGCTGCTGCTCGCCACTAGAGTCTTTATTAGATGGATGTCAAGAATGCATTTTTCAATGGTGATCTCGCTGAGGAAGTTTATATGCAACCACTCTGTTCCATCAAACAAAGTTTGCAAACTCCATTGTGCTTTGTATGGTTTGAAACAAGCTTCACGTGCCTGGTTCGCTAAGTTCAGCTCTACCATTCGTGACTTTGGTTTTTTCTTCCAATGTGTCACGACCCAAACCTGGCCCTATAGGTTTAGTGTCATAACTGGCTAGTAATCTTGGAATTACCAAAGGCCTCTGAACAGATCATCACATAATAAAAGGCTGCAGAAGCAAATATATAAAATATACATAGTCTAAAGAGCTGTGCAGACATACATAAGACAAAAATTTAAATCTTATATATATACCCACATATGCTATCATATGCATATCCATCTTACATCGTCATTAAACATATACCACAAAAGAACTGTTCTTAAATAACAAACAAAAGTCTCAAACTTATAATTTGATTCACAAAACTCGACCAGTGACGTTCTAGAAACCTCCTCGGGAGGCACTGTAGTTGGCTGCACAAAATTGACCTCTAAGCAACAGTTTAGGCCTGGTCACGCACTTGATCACCTATATACATAAATAATACGGTGAGTTGGAGCCTAGTGAATAATAATGGAGTAAAGATTTTAATGAATGATATCCATAACATAATCAAAAAACAGATTTCAAATCTTTTATCAAGTCAAAATCATAATCATGTTCGTATTCGTATCAGAAACGGAGTCATAATCATATTCATATTCAAATCATTCGTGGTATATCCATTAGCATTAACAAATCACATTGATCATTTATATCAAGTTCCATAATGGAACTTCCGGTACCGGGTGTCATATAACATACATCGGCCACGATATTGTTTCCCCTAGGCGAGGGCCTTATACCAGGGTATTGTTTTCCCCGGGTGAGGGCCTTATGCTGCGGTATTGTTTCCTCCGAGCGAGGGCCTTATGATCATAAGACAGAGTGTTATCTCCCTTGGACAAGGGCTTTTGCTAAGGATACCACAATACATTTCAAAGAATTAGGCCGTCATTCATGTAATTTCAAAATAGCATGTTGTACTATTCTTTTTAAAAAAAAGTCATATCATATCATAATGTATAGAAAGTATTTTATATTGAACATAGCTTTACAGAGTTATTACTCACAGATAGCTTTGATAACAGAACGAATGGATCAAACAGCTCACAGCGCGTGACCTACACAAACATAGAACATATATACATATTGAAACACACACTCGAATAGCACTTAACTAATTTCATTTTGTTCTAGTGTGTTTCTAGCCTTTATTCTCATTATAATGTCTTAATTAGGGCTTATGAATGTGTAAGATGCAATGAGGATGCCAAAATGTACTTCAGAACGCTTAACATAATTTTCAAAAATAGGGCAGTCTGCTCAAGCGCAACTTCGATCGCTTGAGCGGTATACAAAGTCTGCAAAAGTACTGGTTGCTTGAATTTTTCGCTCGATAGATGCTCGACGGTCGCTCGAGCGTCAAGCTGAGTAAAAAAAGGTCTTTGCTCGAGTGTAACTTTAGTCGCTCGAGTGGTCTACAAAAGTCTGTAAAACTTCTGGGAGCTCTCATTTTACGCTCGAGTACAACTTCAGTTGCTCGAGTGGAGGGTCAAAAATAAGGATCGCTACTCAAGCCAACCCCGAAACTCTGCAAACATACTGAGAGCTTGCATTTTCCGCTCGAGTGCAGACTCCACCACTCGAGCGGAGGGTGCAAATTCTGGAATTTCTAGATTGGTGTTCAAGCTTCAAAACTCAATTTCAAACCAACAAAACACATCCTTTTGGGCCCAAAACTTGAGGAAACATACAGAAAACCATAAAACTTCATGAATTACAAATCATTTCACAAAATCAAGGCCCAAAAGTAAATCAATTGTACAAAACTAAGCTTGAAATGTGGGAAAACATAACATGCATGTAATTTCTTAACTTCAAAGCTTTCAAAACGTGATCAAATGAGGTATTTAACTCAAAAACATGTTGATTTCCTAGAACAAAGTCAAAATGAGGACATGCAAAAGGAAATTCCTTGAAAAACAACTTCAAAATGCCATGAAATATGCATGCATGCATGGCTTGAGTTGTAAATTCTTAAATTTAGCTTAATTCTTGTGATTCATCTCCTAATTCACTTGAATTCTAACATTAGCTAACTCAATTATCTAACTAAAGGGGTAAACTCTTACCTTATCCTCTTAATTGTGCTCTAGATGACTAATTGGTTGAGGTTTCAAGCTAATTCTTCCAAATTCTCTTCAATTTCCCTTGTTTGATTTCTCTCTCTCTCTCTCTCTCTCTGTTACGACCCAACCCCCACCTCACGGGATTAGCAACGAGACTGGCCAGTAACTTGTGATTACCCAAGGCTTACTTAACAGTAAATAGTAAGGGGTTGGCAGAAGCCAATAAAATCACAATACATCATCCAATGAGCTGTGAACTAAAATGAATAACCAGACTTTTATATGCATCCCTGTAAAGTTATCCATACCATATCACATCATACACATATACCAAAAACAAAACAGACACATTATCCAAAAAGAGTATAAAACCAAAAGCTCTTAGCTGTAAGTCACTTGGTCACTTTACAAAAGGGTGAATTCATAATCACCCAAAAGCCTTAGAGTTAGACCCAAAAGGAACCTCGAAGGGAGGCACAATGGTTGGCTTGACAACTAGAAGGTAGGTTGACGCCCTTAACTCCTCTGTTGAGCTGGATCACCTACATGACAGATATAAATCGTGAACCAAAGCCCAGTGAATAACAATGTGTAAAGGGATTAAGAATAATATCCATTTCAACATGTAAGTCAAGTCACGTAGTAGAGGCCTGTTCGTTAAGGCATAGTAAGCATAAGGATCAATGTATAATTATAGTAGTCTTACAATCATAATCAAATATTTTAATATCTCATACATATTGGGCCTTAGCATTATCACCCCCAGGCGTGGGCCACGTGAATGTAGGCCACGGTATTGTTACTCCCGAGTAAGGGCCACGTGAACATATACCACAGTATTATTACCCCCAGGTAAGGGCCATGTGAACATATACCACAGTATCATTACCCCCGAGTAAGGGCCACGTGAACAGAACCATGGTATTGTTACCCCCGGGTAAGGGCCACGTGATCATATTTTATGGAGTGAACTCATTTATTCAGTTAATCATAACACTGTAGAACAAGCTTTAACATTAACAATAATAGTCAGAAAGAATTATTTCTCAAACATTGTTTTACTACATTGTCACTCACAGTTAGTTTCGTGTAGCACGTGGCTAGGATGCAGTGTCTGACCTACATAATCACATGAAATCATAATGGGTCAATATACAACCCTATCGTTCAATTAGTCACTAACTTATCCGTTGCTGCTCCGTTATTTATTATTTAGTTGTATCTCATTCATTCTTTCATTTCCTCTTGTGTTCATATAATGCATATGCACATGGAAACAATTGAAAACCATGCAATTGGAGGCCCATAAGTTAAATAAAACATAAGGAAAATCAAACTGGGCTGGCCCTGTTGGCCATACGCGCAGTGGTCTGGCCGCTCGTGCAATGACATTGGCCACACGAGCGGGTGAACTGTAAAATTGAATTTGGCCAAACCAAGCTTGGTCGCTCATGCGGTGGCCCGGGCTGCTCGAGTGGTCTGGGTGAAAAACCAATGCGACTTTTTACTAAAAATGGTGTTTTTCCCTTTTTCAAACCCAAGTTCGTTTTATGCAAAAAAGGCTAAAAAACACATCAAAACCACATAGATTGCATGCTTCAAACTTCAAACAATAAAGCAAGGCTCAATTCACAAATAAGACTACAAAATCATGAACTTTAAGTGTACAATTTCAATGTATGCAAACTTTGAGTGTTGAAGTTAAAACCCTTGAAATTTTCTCTTCAATTCCCAAAATTCATGCAAGATACAAGTGAGGAAACATGAATGAGGCCATGATTTACAAGGGTAAGAGCTTATTACTTCCACTTTTTCACTTTAGGGTTCTTATAATCACTTTACACTACCCTACTTCTCAATTTATCTTATTTCCTATGATTCCATGTGTAGATAACTTCAATTCTTGGAAGTAGAGGAAAGTTTCTTACCTTAGATTGGTGAATTGGTGAAGACTTGGCTTGAGCTCTCTTACTCCTCTTCTTCCTCTATCTCTCTTCTACTTTTATTCTCTAGAAGTTCTCCAACACAATATCTTGAGGTTAAGTGAAGTTCTCTATGCAAGGCCCTAACATATATCCTATATCTCTTAAGTTTCTTGAGGTAAAATAGAATTAACCAAGAGTTTAGCTTAATTAAATCTAATTAAGTCATTACGAATCAAATTTTTACAAAACTTCATATTATGCTCTAAAAATCATGCTAATCATAACTGTAAAGTCAATTTCAGCTTTTCACATCTCTAAGGCTTCTACTTGGTAGTCCAAAGGTCGTAATTTCAACAGATTTTTCTCATAACCGACAGATACATTGGCCCTGTTTGGTAAAGCTGTGGGAAAGTGTTTATAGCTTATGCCTAAACAGCTTATAGCTTATAACTTTCAGCTTAAGCTGATTTCCAGCTTATTCTTAAAGCATCTCCTGCCCCACTCAAAGAATAAGCTGATTTCTGACTTCCAAAAAGCTATAAGCTAAACTAAACATATCAAAATAGCTTAAATTAAGCTGAAAGCTGAAATAAGCTGTAATTAAGCTCTGCCAAACAGGCACATTTGCATAATCATATAAGTCACATAATTAAACACAATTACACATGGAATTTCACTTCAAGCATGTAATCACATATATTAGTTAAAGACTTAAAGCATATACATCACATAAAGGCACATCATTAAAGTAATGTCCAATTAACTGCTAATCAAGGAGATTAGTGTTACATTCTCCCCTCCTTAAGATGTTTGGTTCCCCAAACTTAAATACCTCCGTCCATGAAGAATGTAGGGTCTAATGGAAAGAGATTCGGGTATCTTTGCTTCATATCATCTTTTCTTTCCCAGGTTGCATACACGCCTCCATAATTTTGCCAATCCACCTTTACCAATGATATTTCCTTGTTCCTTAATTTCTTGATCTGGTGGTTAACAATTTGAATGGATCGTTCTTCATATGTATATTGTCAGTCAAAAGGACGTGAGTTAGCTCAATCACATGAAAAGGATCTCGAAGATAATCTCGTAAGATAGACACGTGAAACACGTTATGCATATGCTCCATACTTGGGAGAAGTGCCACTTGATACGTTACCGGGTTAATCTTCTTAATGATTTCATATGACCCAATGTATCAAGGTGCTAACTTGCCCTTAGCTCCAAAATGAGTTTGCCCTTTTATCGTGTCACTTTTATGAAAACATGATCGCCCACTTCATATTCTCTATCCCGCCTACGCACATCCGCGTAGCTTTTCTGCCAGCTCTGTGCTATCTTTAACCATTGATGAATCAACTTCACTTTTTCTGTTGTCTTTTGCACAATCTCGGGCCCCAATAATGGTCTATCTCCAATCTTATCCCATTAAATCGGTGACCGACATTTTCTACCATAAAGCCTTGTAAGGCGCCATGCCAATGCTTGAGTGAAAACTGTTGTTGTAAGCAAATTCGGCTAGGGGCAAATGAGTTTCCCAACTTCCTTAGAAGTAGGAATGGCAACGGGGCGGGGCGGGGCCGGGGATTGTCTTCTCTGTCCTCGATCCCCGACAGTATGAAATTCCCTGTTCCCGGCCCTAATCCCCGGCGGGGAACCCATCACTCCCGTCACTCCCGTCCCCGACGGGGATCGGGTTTCCCCGACCCCGAAAAATCCTCGACGGAGAGACATATACACACAGAGACATACACACACAAACACACATACACACACAGAGATACACACGCATCTGCAGAGATATATATACACAGAGAGATACACACACAGAGACACACACACACACACACACATCTGCAGATTTGCGTAGTCGTCGTCATCACACACACACACACACGCACACATCTATAGATTTGAGTTGTCGTCGTCGTCGTCATCATCATCACACACACACACACAAAAACAGAAGAAGAGGGAAGAGAGGTTTTGATCGATGACGGAGTTAAAGAGGTAGAGAGAAGAGAGGTCTCGATCGGTGAAGATGGAGACTCTGGTTGCGCCATCGGTATAAAGCGACGGAGTGCGGCCATGGCGGTAGAGAGACGAGAAACAGAGAGAGGAGGAGGAAGGGTACTGAGATGAGAGAGAGAGAGAGAGAGAGAGAGAGAGAGATCTGAGATGAGATGAGAGAGAGGAGGTGTGTTGTGATTCTTAGATCTGAGTCTAAGATAAGAGATATATATATATATATATATGGTGGGTAAGTGAGTGAGACATAGAGTAGATAGAAGCGGGGCTGAAACGGGACGGGGACGGGGACGGGTCGGGGAGGAAAAACTTATCATCGTCCTCGGCCAAAAATTTATCGGGGATTATTTTTTGAATATCGTCCCCGGCTCGTCTGGGGTATTTTTCAGGGAAAAATCGTACTAATCGGGGTCGGGGATCAGGTCCCCGTCGGGCCGGGTTCAAATTGCCATCCCTACTTGGAAGTTTAGCACACACATCCGTAACATATCTTCCAATGTTTGTATTGTCCTTTCAGATTGCCAGTCGGTTTGTGGATGATATGCGCTGCTCAGTCGCAATTCAGTTCCTAATGCCTTTTGCAAGCTTTGCCGAAATCTTGAAGTAAATTTCAGATCCCTATCAAAAACAATGGACACAGGAACTCCATGCAATCTCACAATTTCATTAATATAGAGTGTAGCTAATTTATTCGCATTATAAAATGTCTTCACAGGTAAGAAATGAGCGGATTTTGTTAAACGGTCAACAATAAACCAAATTGAATCCATACCTCTAGTAGAGCGGGGTAGTCCAATGATAAAGTCCATAGTGATGTGCTCCTATTTCCACTTTGGTATTGGAAGTGACTGGAGTGCTCGACTTTGACTTGTTGGCATTGTAAACACTTTGACACAAATTCGGCAATTTCCTTCTTCATTCCTGGCCACCAAAAATTGAGCTTCAAGCCTTGATACATTTTTGTATTCCCTGGATGAATGGAAACTTTTGAACTGTGGGCTTCTTGCATAATTCGTCTCTTCAAGTCACCATCATTAGGCACACATTACCTCTCTTGAAATTTCAATACTCCACTTTCAAAAATGAAACCCGGTCTTGGTTTAGATTCTCTTTCTTCAAGTACTTTCTTTAGGAATTCATCTTGTTGCTGTCTCTCCTTAATCTCTTCAATGAGTATCTTTGTATGGACTTAAAGCAAGCTCCTAAACAGTGGCATGAAAAGTTTGCTAAGGTAATTCTATAATATGATTTTAAGATCAATGAACATGATAGATGTGTATACTTTAAAGAAGATAATGGAGAATGTATTATTTTGTGTTTATATGATGATATCTTATTATTTGGAACAAATTTAGAGATAATTAAAAATGTGAAATCTTATTTGTCTTCAAAATTTGATATGGAAGAATTATGAGAAGTTTATATAATTTTGGGTATGAAATTAGAGAAAACAACCAATGGTATTACATTAAATCAATCTAGAATCCTAGAGAAGATGTTAAAAAAGTCTTATTATTATAATCTCAAACATGTTTCAACTCCTTTTGATCCTAGCATGAATTTAAAGAAAAATAATGGTGCACCTGTATCTTCACTTAGATATTCTCAAATTATTGGATCACTTCTCTATATTGCTAATAAGACTAGACTAGATATTGCCTATGTTGTTGGAAGATTAAGTAGACACACTCATAATCCTAGTAAAGATCATTGGGTTGCTATGGAAAGAGTTTTTAAATATCTAAGAGAAACTCTAGATTATTCACTATGCTTTTGTGGTTTTCCTAATGTGGTATAAGATTATAGCGATGCTAATTGGATAACAGATAGTTTAGATGTTAAGTCTACTACTGGATATATATTTATGTTAGGTGAAGCAGCAATATCTTGGGATTCTAAAACACAAACTGTTATCACTAGAAGTATAACAGAATCAAAACTTATAGCTTTAGATACTACATGTTTGAATTTGAGTGGATTAAAAATTTACTCCTTGATATTGCACTTGTGAAAAATCCCATTCCTGCTTTTTCCATACATTGTGACAATAGAGCCGTAATAGAACTTGTGAGACTGTAGACACCCCATTTTTTACTGCCCTTGAGACTTGGGCGTTACTGATGGTTTACTTGTTGGAGAAAGGTGTGCAGGGCAAAGGTTCAGTTTCTTCGGCAAGGAGAGAGGCGAATCTCAACTTCACACCCCATTTTGAACCAAAATTATTTTGGATGGTTTTGAGACCTTAAAACCCTCTCTTTCAAAACATTTTTGAAATAAAATTCTCACGATGTTCTGACGCTCGCATTTTGGTAAATGGTGCGCTTTTCGGTAAACCGAGCAAGGACAAAGTGGAGATGAATGAAAGAGAGATGAAATCTTTGAAAAATATTTCAAAACACCTTACTTCGGGGTTTGAAGTTGAAGAGAAGAGGAGAAGAGGGGAGAAAACAAGTTGGAGAAGAGGTTCGGCATGAATCCGGGTAGAAGAGAGTCGAGCAGTCCTCGCTAAATCAAGCTCATCTATCTGTACACTTGGAGTTAAGCTATGAGGCCATAACCATTGGAAAGAAGACTTCCGGGGCTTCATTTTTCACTCAAGAATCTCTCAAAACCAAGTCCGGGTGGGGGAGGTATGATTGGTTGAAGTTGGGCATCATCCCGGTTGGATCGAGTCTGCGCGGCTTCACCAAAAAGGGCATAACTTTTTCCACAGAAGGAATTTTAATGCAAGGTTTGCGCCATTGGAAAGCTAACTTCCAGGGCTTCAATCTGGACATCCACCGGCACTTTTTGACCTCATCAGCCACCCATCGGCACTCTATTTAGCCGACCGGCCAGTACAAATTGCAGGTCGGCAATTTATTGTGCCGACCGGCAATTTATTTGGCCGATGACGTCTTTTCATGGCCGATTTGACCCTTTTGACTCTTGCAGGCATGGTGCATACCAACTGTGCCAGTTGGGATGCACAGACCCGACCCCCCATGCACATGTGTGACCCTTTTGCACCTTTGACCCCCTTTTTCCCTCTAAGAGGTTGAACCCTTGGCCAAGCTTCTTGGAGAAGCTTGGCCAGCTGTTTTAGCTTCCTCTAGAAGCCACAAACCCTTTGCACCCTTTGCCCCTTTCATTTGGCTTCTTGGAGAAGCCAAGAACCTTTGCCTTTGCCTATTTAAGGAGCACTCCTCCTCCATTGTTTGGGGTTAGAGCTTTTGAGCAAAAAAACCAGAAAGGAGACATATATATCTGATATACATACATACAACCCTTGATCTCTCTCTATATCTCACTCATTTGCCTCCAAAACTCCATGGTTCTTGGCCTATTGCACTACAACCCATAGATATACACCATCATCCTCCATTCCAGCACTTGGAGGCTGATTTCCAGAGGTTGGGAGCTCCATTTCTTGGATCAAAAGTTGCTGAAGTTGGGTTCTACAAGGGTGAGTCCCATTTCCCTCTTTTCTAAGCTTATTTTGCATGCTATCTAAGCCATACTTTCTTGTACATTTGAGCTCCGACCAAAACTGAAAGTAGCCATGTTTTGAGCTTATTTTCATCTTTCATTAAGGGTCTTACCCTGTTTGAGACCCCCAGCCACTACTTGCTTCATTACCCCTTTGTATGCCATTATCTTGCATAGTATTTTTGGCCCATGAGTAATCTGTTTTGGAGCATCATGTAAACTGAAAATAGGCTTATTTTGAGCCCTTATTCAACATTTAAGAAGGGATCATCCTTGTTTGGGACCTTCATGTATCACTTGCCATTGTACCCCTCTTTGGTCCCTATTTTTGCATGTTTTGTTAGCTTGTCTTTCTTCTGTTTTTTGGCCATGATCAGAACTGAAAGTGGCCATATTTTGACCCCCTTGTCATGTTTCATTAAGGGTCTTTGGCTTTTTGATGAATATTTTGTGTACTTCATGTTATAGCCCTCTTGTGGCCTTAATTTTGCATTGTATTTTGAGCATGTTTGTATACTGATTTGGGATTGATCATCTACTGTAAAGTGATATATTTTGGGACCCTCTTCAACATTTTTGAAGGTCCCTCACTTGTTTGAGCCCCCCATATATCAGTTACTTCTTTGCCCCTTTATTGGCCTTAATCTTGCATTGCATTTTGAGCATGTTTATATACTGATTTGGGGCTTGTCATCTACTGAAAAAAATCATATTTTTGGTCCCTCTTCAGTGTTGTAGAAGGGTCCTTTTTTTTTTGGGCTTTGCATCTACCACTTGCCTCATTGCCTCTCTTGCGGAGCCATTTTTGTATGCCATTTTAGTCCCATTTGTGATCACTGTTTGGCCATGCTTTGAACTGTAAACATGCTTTTTTTGGGGTTTCCTAGCTTCTTTCTTCATACTTCATGTACAAATTATGCATGCATTGCATAGCTATAGGCCATTTCATGCACCAAAATTCATGTTTCGGGACTCGTTCCATACATCGGGTATCATTTTGCCATGATTCGGGGCTGTTTTGCATCTCATTTTGCCTCTGAAAATTGCATGATCATATGCCATATTCCATGTTTTTCCATGTCTTGTTAGAGTGGCATTTCCGTGCCTTAGGGTTGGTCCTCGGTTTGCGTGCACGCGTGTACGCATTTCGAGTATCTCATTTTCATCTAATGGCCTCCTATGTGAGTGTGGCTGAGGTCCACTTGTATCAGTGTAAGCCCATCTTGCATTGTGTATGCCATGTTTCAATGCGTTGTGCATGTTATGTTATGTGCATTGTGTGTGCCATGTAGTTGCATTGCATGTTTGTGTGTTAGCTTGCATGCTTAGGTTGCATGTGCATTGTTGTGCATTGCCTCACCTCTTGATCAACCATGATTGAGGTTGGGTCCCTTGTATGTTTGTGTGCATTGCATTTGACATTGAAATGCAAACTTGGCCTCTTTGGCCATCATGCGTCGAAATGCGCCATTGATGGCCCGAGGGTCAAGGGCCATGCTCCCTTGAGTCTATTACATGATAGGGAATGTGTCCATACATACATTTACCTAGAAATTCTGTGCCATATACTGCCTGTCCTCTGTTGCTATCAAAACTATTTTCTGCGGGAAGTTTCTGCCGACCGGCAACACACAGTGCCGACCGGCCATTGGTGAGTGGCCGATATCTTCATCAGCGGCCGGTGACCTTTTCCCATGGCCGGTGGCCATCCCTCCCAGCCAGTGGTGTTCCACAGTGTGCAAAGAACCTGTCCTGAGACTTGTGCAATTTTCAGAGAAGCTAAGCAGTGTAAATAGAGGCAGTAGTGCTATGGCAGCGAGTTTCCGGGCGAAGCGAGTCAAGCATGCATCATTCGCAAGACTTGAGGTGGGGTCATGCCTTTTTCCCTTTTGCATTTAATTTGTTAATTAAATTAGAAGTTCTGTAATAATTAGTTTAGTATTATTCTTTCGGACTGTATTATTCTTTCGGTCCCTCCGAGTGAGGGCAATTGTGTAATAAGTGTGCGTGAGTGTGTGTATGTCTTCCAACCCCGCGTCTTTCTTCCCTTTTATTTACTAGTTTTTGATGGTTAGTTTAGGGCATATTTAAATTAGCATACCTTATGTTATGCATGCGTGCATTCATACATTTGTCATACATGCACCGGGCTCGGCGCATCATGCTAATTGCATTGTATTTCAATTCAAAGTTGAATACACGTTATTTGTAGCATCTCATATGCCATCTTAGATTAGCCGAGCCTATTCTAATTGCATCTTGCCTGTGTTGCATTAGCCATCTTAACATGAGCTAGGATCACGCATTGATTACTAACTAGCTTTTGTTTTGGCTCGGAGTACTAGGTAAGCTTTTATGCTTTAGCATATCGCATGCGTGTGAATGTTGCCATAATAGCATGATTACCATGAGGCTAGTTGCTTATGTGATATAACTGCTTGAATGCCTGTGGGTGAAGGTTGGATTGTTTGAGTTGGAAAAACTCATTGAAATCCGTGTTTTAGCCTACTTGCGAGTAGCAAATTTCAAAGCGCTTTTCAAAAACCAAACGGATATGCAATGCTTGTTTCCAAATTAGGCATTCTAGTCTATACTTGTTTGTTGTGCGCATAACATAGTAATTCTAGGCTAATAACCGGAATAAGAACGCATAACGTTTTCAAAATCAGATATCATGGTTAGTAGAGGTCATCGATTTGGGCGAAAGGGGTGCTCATAGTGACCTTCCCGATCGTACCTAAGCTCCCGAGCTAAGACAACTTTGGTGATGACGGACCGTCGCTTGACCGAGTCAGGGTTTCCCAAATTTCCCATTTTAAAAAATATTTAGGTGGCGACTCTGTATCTGGCAAAGCAGTCCATGTTTGGCACTTCTTTTCAAAATCTATTTTTCTCAAAACGATTTGCCAGAGTTGGACTCTTTGGTTCAGATTTAGAACCGTGACAAATTGAGTCCGAACTATAACCCGTGAGTTCCCTCGCGGGCGTGTTACAGTTTCTGGCGACTCTGCTGGGGATTTTTAGAGAGCTTGACTCGAATTCGTGATATCCTGTTTTGACTACACTTATGTGTTTCTTTGCATTGCATGTGCATTGGTGCGCCTAGGACACCGTGTTGGCCATCTGCTATTCTTGAGCGGTTTGCTGGAGGCTTGTCTTGTCAAGGCATGACCATAAGGCTGACCGGTTGTGGGCTCTGCCAGTATGGGAACACAAACCCCGGTTTTATCGGGGCAACCTTTTCGACCATTCGACCTAGTGCATAGTTGGAATCCATAGTGACCATTCCAAACTAGGACAGGTTGCTTACCCGATTTTAGGTTGTTTGAAACTGCTGCGTGCGTAGTGAAACCCTAGCTCCTGACAAAATAGGACAGGGAAACCCTACCCCAACATAGGGGTGTATTGGCTCTCTTTTACATGGTATGTGCTTTTAGAGTGTATCTCTACAGGAATGCGCATATCAGTCTGCAAGTTTTGGTATCAGGCCTGCGGGCACCAGTATTAGTATTTTTGAGAATCAGTTATATCTGTGGGTATCAGATTCAGATTTGGGGCAGTGATTTCGGGGAACAGTGATTAGTAATAGAACACAGTCGTTCAGCTCTGCTCGTATCTATTTTGGTGAAGTTGAGCTGAGATGCTGTTTGTTTTCCTTTTTGCTAGGTAGTCTTGGAACCATAGCTTCAGAAGGCTCCACTATCTCCCGGGTACATTGGATTTGTACTGATAGACTTTGTCAGGTCAGAGACTCAGTTCAAGGGTAATCAGGGCTAGAGAAGGCTAGTCAGGCACAGATCACCAGTTCAGCAGTTACCAGATCAGTGGCCCTTATCCACCCCTCCAGTGAACAGGTCAGTCAGATGGATCAGCAGAATACATCAGGGATGGAGGCAATGATGCGTCAAATGCAGGAAACTATGAAACTCATGCAACAAGACGCTGTCCGCCAAGCGGAATTTTCTAAGCAGCAAGCTGCAATCATGGCTCAGCAGGCTGAGCTCATCACCAGGCTGCAACAGCAAAGCGGCGCGTCTGCTTCACAACAAGTTCCTCCCCCACCAGGAGCTCCAGCACCTGGGGAGACGCCAAATGTCCAAAATGTCCAAGAGGATACAGACCTTCCAACGAGGCCAGCTCCGCCTCCGATTCTACCGCAACTATCTAAGGCACCCGCGCCTGTCAATGTGCCGGACTCTCCCTTCGAGTTTGAAGCGGACCCCACAGCGCTGAAGTTGAGTAAGCTGGAAAAGATGTTTAAGAAATCCCAAGGAGTCAAGTCCATTCCAGACATTGAGGATGGGTACACGGACGCAGCTGTGACACTGCCAGATCGGTTCAAGATGCCACAAATCGACCGATTTGATGGGTCCGGGGACCCCATGGTGCACCTGAGGCTGTTTGCAGATATCTTAAGGCCGATGGGCCTCACCAGACTCTGGTGTCTCTGTTTGGCGAACCTGTCGGTGTGGCGCCATCCGCACGCTGAAACTGGAAGACGATGTTAAGAGGAATTGGGATGAGATGGCCGAGGCTTTCGTCGATCAATACTCCTACAATACACAAATTGAGATTACAACCCGTGATCTCGAGACGACTAGGCAGGAGCCGAAGGAAAGTTTCTCCGATTTTGTAACTCGGTGGAGGGCCAAGGCCTCAATGATGACCATTAGGCCAACAGACAAGGATCAAATACGGATGGTTGTGCGCAACCTCCAACCCAAGCTCATGCAGAAAATGATTGTTCTCTCATTCCCTACCTTTTCAGATCTACATGAGATGGGAGTACAAATTGAGGACGCTATAAAGCAAGGCCTTATTGACCAGGAAAAGGAGCAGCCCAGGAGGGCGTTTACCCGCAGTTCGAATGCGACCACCAGCGGTGATGCAGCCACAAGATCTTCTGAAGTGGGCATGGTTACCACCACCACATCAAAAAAGGATACCCCATTCACCGGTGTGTCCGGAAGTAGCTCACAGAAAACCAAATATCCGCCTCGAGTCAAGAGGGTTTTTACCCCGCTTTATATGCCTTTGTCAAAGGCTCTAGAGGTCTTAATCCGGAAAGGACATCCGAAACCATTGGAACAACGACCTTTACCTGATCCTCTCCCTCCAAAGCATGACAGGACTAAGTACTGTGCCTACCATCAACAAATTGGTCATGAGACCGATAACTGCTTTCGTCTGCGCCATGATGTACAAGATTTGTTTGACAACAAGGTCATTGCCGCACCAGCTCAGCAAAGTCTATCACCACTAGATCAGTGAACTTTGGGGATAGTACGAATATGTGATCAGGGGATGAACCCCCTGCGGGCGGCACTCAGTTTACTCTAGATGTGGCGTTTGGCACGCACTGTTTTGAGCATTTGCGAATGCTAGTTTTGTACTTTTTGACTTGGGTATTGGGTCAGTCTTGTCGTTTTGTATTGAGTCGGTTTTTTCATACTGAGTCAGTCGGGTCTGTCTTGTTTTATCGAGTCAGTCCTATTTTGTCAGAGTCAAGTGACTCCGGGGGTGTTACCTCAGGCGTCGCCATTTTGTTTTGTGTTTGTCTTTTCGCTTTCTTTTGAGTCTGTTTCTGCCAGGGAGCCAGTTGTGCCAGCAGTTTTTGAATGAAACAGCAGTGATTTTTATGCTCTTGCGTTTGCTTCCGCTGTGTGCCAGTTGTGCCAGAAATTCCAAATGAGATGGCAGTATTTGACTAGAAGCTGTGTCTTTTCTGTGCCTTGAATTCATTGCATCGACCTAAGTTTTCCAAAACTTTTTGAACACTGCGGTGAAAACGAAGAGGAAGGAATTCCTCGGGATTTGCAAAATTTTGATCAATTGAGAGAAAGAGAGGCGTGCTAAGCCCTTAATGATTGAGATCATGCTTGTTAGTGTGAGTACTGAGAAGGACCCTAGCTTTGATCCGGATTGGCTCCACACTGTCTTCAGCGCGAGCGACTAGTCGCTTTCTTAAAATTTTTCAAAAATTTTTTTTGCGCAGTCTTGCGAAGACATGTGTGGAATCGCTCTTGAGATTGTGCAGCTTAGGATCGCTCTCAGCCTCAAGACTCGACCCCTTTGCTTTCAAACCTTGAACTTGGATTCAGAACGTTCAAAGGTCAATCATGATGTGAGGCTTGTGTGGTCAGATTTGAAGCGGTCCGCAGACTAGGGGCGAGAAAAGTCAGATCAAGAAGCTTGCGAAGCTAGATCAGGAGCACTCCTTGAACTAAAAATGTCAGATGCGCTCAAAGAGTCAAAGATGAGTCACCAAGTTCCTATCCACAACACTAGGGGCAAATTCGACCCCCATTGGATGGACTCTTACACCGTCAGCAAACATCAGCCATTCTCCTGGATTCAGATGACTTCAGGACCTCAAAACCATTTGGCATGGACTTGTTATACTTTTACCCTTTGAGAGGCTCGCTGGGCCGAAAACCCGGAAGGGCGACCCAGGCAAAAGTTAGAGCGAAGAAAAGAATGAAGAAAAAGAAAAAAGAAAAAAAATGCAAAGATACAAAAAAATGCAAAAAAGAAAAGAAAAGAAAAATGCAAAAAAGAAGAAGAAAAAGGAATGAAAAGAATAGAAAAAAAAGAAAAGAAAAAAGAACAAAGCTCGCAAGGTCGAAAACCTGCAATAGGCGCCTTGGCAAAAGTTAGAGCCTAAAAAGGAGAGGTTAAATACCCGAGTGAACCCAAACCCCGAACTACGTAAGGCTTGATTCCCATGTTTGGGATACGTAGGCAACTTCACTTTGAAGTCCAGCCACAAACACTTCAAATTCGATTGTGTCCATGTAATGGTTTTGACCATCCTTTCCTTCTCTGTATCCGAGAGTTCGGTTGTAATCATCGCTCTGAGAACTGATCACAATGCGCCGCGGTGCCATTCAAACAAAGGGCAACTTTCCATTGCCATGCACCTCCCCTCAAGCAAGGGACAATTTTCCTTCGAATCTGAGGTTGCGCATCTCGAGAGTGGGTTCTACGCTCGTTGAGCAGTGACCGTTTGCAAAAATAGTTTTTGGAAATTTTTACTGAGGTTGACTGATTTTCTCTAGAAAATTATTCTATTTTTCCAAAACTAGACCACTTTCTTGGACCCAAAAAAGGAAAATTTTCAGTGCTTATAGCCTGACTTGCATGATTTCAAATCAAAAATCGAACAAGCATGTTAATCAAACTCTTATGCTGATCAAAATTGTTTTAGTAGAAAACCAAAACAAAAAATGGTCAAAATGATGAACTAGGGGCACATTTGAGTCAGGCTTCTTGTCTTTTCCCCGTTGTCAATACACTTGCCAGAAAGGGCATCATACTTGCCAGAAAAGGGCACAGCGGAAGCTAACAGAAAAGGGCTGAAAGCTCTCTCATCCTTCAAGCAGCGAGGTATCAAGTCAAATGCGAAGCACGAACTGGAATGGAGCAAGATATTCCACTCCATCATCTGGATCAAGATCTTCCACTCCATCATCTGGATAGATCTGATCATACCCAAACTCCCCAGTAGAGCATCATCAACCGATGCCAATCGCAGACCTGCTGCACATCCAGCCGCATCATAACCCCTCTGTGGGGGAAGTTCACTGTTGTGAGTAGAAGAAAGAGAATCTAGCAGAATGCTAGGGGCAAGAGCCCGCAACTTCTTGTCTACCCATCAACCACCCAGGGAAGGGATAAAAAATGAGAGATTGAAGAATAGAGAGATGTGCGTTGAGAGAAAAGTGAGAAAAAGGCTTTTTCAAAAAAACTAGAGATTGAGTGCCGAGTGATGTGAGAATCACAAGTGAGAAAGGGTGGGAAACAATACCCGGTGAAACAGGCTCCCTGTGCACGTCTGAGTGTCATGTCTTTTTGTTTGTATCGATTCTTGTTTTGAGTCGTCTCGAGTGTTACTCGACGTGTCTTGGTTGTGTGCCTTTTATTTCCATGTTGAGTCATTTTGCTGTGTTCAGTCATAGGCTCAATACCCGGTCAAGAACTCATCTCTCAAATTTCAAATTCAGAAATAAAATCATTTTGTGCTCAGAGTGCTGTGCCATTCTCCATATTTGTGCAAAACAGGATTTGTTCTTTCATAAAACCGCACGGTTCAACCCAAGTCGTGTGAGAACAGTAAAATCAGGACCTATCTGAAGCTATATTGGTTCCAGACTGCAAAGCAAAAGAAAAGAGGGAAAATTTGGAGCATCTGAGTTTGTTTCAACTTCTGCAAATTCCGAGATTGTATTCCGGATGTACCTCTTCAAGTCTTGCCAATGAGGTGCTTTCTAAAGTGCCGCTTTGTCCTTTTATTGCTTTCCTTAAGCATCATGCATTGTAATGCATTGTACCTATCAAGTTTCTTCCTCATTCATGCACGATATTGTATGTACGGTTCATTCAAAGAAGTTCCGTTTGAGACCATTCAGTTAGTGTATCAATCACACCTCATTCACCCTTAGTATATCTATCACACTTTCTTATTTCATTCAGCGTATCAATCACACTCTCAATCACACTTCATTCTCATTTTTGTGTATCTATCACACACATTCTCATTTTTTGTATCTATCCCACGTATTCTCAGTTTCTGTATCTATCACACACATCCTCATTTTGTGTATCTATCATGCACATATTCACGTCATTACATTTAGTATATCAATCATACTTGTTCACTAAGTGCATTTATCACACTTCGTGTTCACATTCAGTATATCCATCATACTTGTTCACTAAGTGCATCTATCACACTTTGTGTTCACCTTTAGTATATCAATCATACTTGTTCACTAAGTGCATCTATCACACTTTGTGTTCACATTCAGTATATCAATCATACTTGTTCACTAAGTGCATCTATCACACTTTGTGTTCACCTTTAGTATATCAATCATACTTGTTCACTAAGTACATCTATCACACTTTGTGTTCACCTTTAGTATATCAATCATACTTGTTCACTAAGTGCATCTATCACACTTTGTGTTCACATTCAGTACATCCATCATACTTGTTCACTAAGTGCATCTATCACACTTTGTGTTCACATTCAGTATATCCATCATACTTCGTTCATTAAGTGCATCTATCACACTTCGTGTTCACCTTTAGTATATCTATCATGCTTGTTCACTAAGTGCATCTATCATACTTCGTATTCACCTTTAGTATATCAATCATACTTTGTTCACTAAGTGCATCTATCACACTTGTTCACTTAGTGCATCGATCACACTTGTTCACTTAGTGCATCTATCACACTTTGTGTTTGCCTTCTGTGTATCCATCACACTTTTCTCACTTCATTCATTTAGTGTATCAATCACACTTTGTTCATATAGTGTGTCTATCACACTATGCCTACTTTGTGTATCAATCACACACTCACTTTGTGTATCAATCACACACTTTCTCTTTGTGCATCTATCATACTATGCTTATCTTGTGTATCCATCACACTTTGCTTCATACAGTGTATCCATCACACTACGCTTACCTAGTGTATCCATCACACTCCCTTCACTTTTGTGTATCTATCACGCATGTTTGTCCACTTAGTGTATCTATCACACTTCATTTACTTTTGTGTATCTAACGCACATGTTCGTGAGAATTGCATAATTCTCTTACATCCTCTCTGCATGAGATGTAGTTTGGTTCATGCCTACTTGCTTGCATAGCATTCGCTTAAGATATTGCATTTATTTTGCATAATTGCTTCATCGCAGCATCCTTTGCATGATCATAAGTTATGCACTTGCATTGTGCATCACTTTGCATCCTGCCCCTGAACTACGCTGGTTTGATTCCTTGCAAAGGGATACGTAGGCAGCCTGTGGGCGCAACCATTTATTTATTTATATTTTGGTTTGTTTGTCCAAGTCTTCGGCCTTGTCAAAAATGGGTCGTCTCTGGGCTTTGATATTCACTCCCGTCATTGTTATGACTTCCGAGTTCTGTCAAAGAGGGGCAACTGTAGACACTCCATTTTTGACCGCCCTCGAGACTTGGGTGTTACTAATGGTTTACTTGTTGGAGAAAGGTGTGCAGGGCAAAGGTTCAGTTTCTTCGGCAAGGAGAGAGGCGAATCTCAACTTCACACCCCATTTTGAACCAAAATTATTTTGGATGGTTTTGAGATCTTAAAACCCTCTCTTTCAAAATATTTTTGAAATAAAATTCCCACGATGTTCCGACGCTCGCATTTTGGTAAATGATGCGCTTTTCGGTAAACCGAGCAAGGACAAAGTGGAGATGAATGAAAGAGAGATGAAATCTTTGAAAAATCTTTCAAAACACCTTACTTCGGGGTTTGAAGTTGAAGAGAAGAGGAGAAGAGGGGAGAAAACAAGTTGGAGAAGAGGTTCGGTATGAATCCGGGTAGAAGAAAGTTGAGCAGTCCTCGCTAAATCAAGCTCATCTATCTATACACTTAGAGTTAATATATGAGGCCATAACCATTGGAAAGAAGACTTCCGGGGCTTCATTTTTCACTCAAGAATCTCTCAAAACCAAGTCCGGGTGGGGGAGGTATGATTGGTTGAAGTTGGGCATCATCCCGGTTGGATCGAGTCTGCGCGGCTTCACCAAAAAGGGTATAACTTTTTCCACAGAAGGAATTTTAATGCAAGGTTTGCGCCATTGGAAAGATAACTTATGGGGCTTCAATCTGGACATCCACCGGCACTTTTTGACCTCATCATCCACCCATCGGCACTCTATTTAGCCGACCGGCCAGTACAAATTGCAGGTCGGCAATTTATTGTGCCGACCGGCAATTTATTTGGCCGATGACGTCTTTTCATGGCCGATTTGACCCTTTTGACTCTTGTAGGCATAGTGCATGTCAACTGTGCCAGCTGGGATGCACAGACCCGACCCCCCATGCACATGTGTGACCCTTTTGCACCTTTGACCCCTTTTTTCCCTCTAAGAGGTTGAACCCTTGGCCAAGCTTCTTGGAGAAGCTTGGCCAGCTATTTTAGCTTCCTCTAGAAGCCACAAACCCTTTGCACCCTTTGCCCCTTTCATTTGGCTTCTTGGAGAAGCCAAGAACCTTTGTCTTTGCCTATTTAAGGAGCACTCCTCCTGTTTGGGGTTAGAGCTTTTGAGCAAAAAAAACCAGAAGGGAGACATATATATCTGATATACATACATACAACCCTTGATCTCTCTCTATATCTCACTCATTTGCCTCCAAAACTCCATGGTTCTTGGCCTATTGCACTACAACCCATAGATATACATCATCATCCTCCATTCCAGCACTTGGAGGCTGATTTCCAGAGGTTGGGAGCTCCATTTCTTGGATCAAAAGTTGCTGAAGTTGGGTTCTACAAGGGTGAGTCCCATTTCCCTCTTTTCTAAGCTTATTTTGCATGCTATCTAAGCCATACTTTCTTGTATATTTGAGCTCCGACAAAAACTGAAAGTAGCCATGTTTTGAGCTTATTTTCATCTTTCATTAAGGGTCTTACCCTGTTTGAGACCCCCAGCCACTACTTGCTTCATTACCCCTTTGTATGCCATTATCTTGCATAGTATTTTTGGCCCATGAGTAATCTGTTTTGGAGCATCATGTAAACTGAAAATAGGCTTATTTTGAGCCCTTATTCAACATTGAAGAAGGGATCATCCTTGTTTGGGACCTCCATGTATCACTTGCCATTGTACCCCTCTTTGGTCCCTACTTTTGCATGTTTTGTTAGCTTGTCTTTCTTCTGTTTTTCGGCCATGATCAGAACTGAAAGTGGCCATATTTTGACCCCCTTGTCATGTTTCATTAAGGGTCTTTGGCTTTTTGATGAATATTTTGTGTACTTCATGTTATAGCCCTCTTGTGGCCTTAATTTTGCATTGTATTTTGAGCATGTTTGTATACTGATTTGGGATTGATCATCTACTGTAAAGTGCTATATTTTGGGACCCTCTTCAACATTTTTGAAGGTCCCTCACTTGTTTGAGCCCCCCATATATCAGTTACTTCTTTGCCCCTTTATTGGCCTTAATCTTGCATTGCATTTTGAGCATGTTTATATACTGATTTGGGGCTTGTCATCTACTAAAAAACATCATATTTTTGGTCCCTCTTCAGTGTTGTAGAAGGGTCCTTTTTTTTTTGGGCTTTGCATCTACCACTTGCCTCATTGCCTCTCTTGCGGAGCCATTTTTGTATGCCATTTTAGTCCCATTTGTGATCACTTTTTGGCCATGCTTTGAACTGTAAACATGCTTGTTTTGGGGTTTCCTAGCTTCTGTATTCATACTTTATGTACAAATTATGCATGCATTGCATAGCTATAGGCCATTTCATGCACCAAAATTCATGTTTCGGGACTCATTCCATACATCGGGTATCATTTTGCCATGATTCGGGGCTGTTTTGCATCTCATTTTGCCTCTGAAAATTGCATGATCATATGCCATATTCCATGTTTTGCCATGTCTTGTTAGAGTGGCATTTCCGTGCCTTAGGGTCGGTCCTCGGTTTGCGTGCACGCGTGTACGCATTTCGAGTATCTCATTTTCATCTAATGGCCTCCTATGTGAGTGTGGCTGAGGTCCACTTGTATCGGTGTAAGCCCTTCTTGCATTGTGTATGCCATGTTTCAATGCGTTGTGCATGTTATGTTATGTGCATTGTGTGTGCCATGTAGTTGCATTGCATGTTTGTGTGTTAGCTTGCATGCTTAGGTTGCATGTGCATTGTTGTGCATTGCCTCACCTCTTGATCAACAATGATTGAGGTTGGGTCCCTTGTATGTTTGTGTGCATTGCATTTGACATTGAAATGCAAACTTGGCCTCTTTGGCCATCATGCGTCGAAATGCGCCATTGATGGCCCGAGGGTCAAGGGTCATGCTCCCTTGAGTCTATTACATGATATGGAATGTGTCCATGCATACATTTACCTAGAAATTAAAATCAGAAGAGGGATTTTCAAATGAAAATGTTGAAAATGATTTTGAGTGTAGATATGAGGATGTGTGGTTTTGAGATTGTTGATTTTGGCACATGGGTTGGGTTTTGGACGAAAATGGGGTTTTGCCCTAAAACTTCTTAAAGAATTATTTTGTATAAATAATGAAATTGGTAATAGAAACACAAAATTGGATGGATGTTTATATAAATGGTGGAGTTGGATATGTATTACCTCTCACCTATGGAAATTCGGGTAATTTATCTGTTTTAGAGATTGTATATATGTTTAGAAATATCTGTTTTGGGCTATCGGTGGAGGATAGCCATGATTGTTGTAGAAATTGCATGAGGATTATGTGAATTAAAACTAATCTCTTATTGGTTGTCATTAAATATGACTGTGTTTTAATACATTGTACGTGTATGATGTTTGGGAGGAGAAAGGGAATGGACTCCATTGAATTAAGTTGGCCTATGCATCCAGGGTGAAAGTCCCGAAAACATTGTGTATATATGGGTGCCAATTCCCGCGGACGAAATTTCCGTAAAATGGCAAATGGAAGTGTTTGTGTCATGACTATATTGATTTGAGAAGCTTGGAGTTGTATTCTCAGTTTGGTTATTTGTAATAAATGAAGATAATTCATGAGTTGAGATAAAATGAATGGAGTTAAAAAAGGGTTAAGATAACGTGGATAGTGATATAAAACTTGACATGGCATGGTGTGGACGCGTCCCGAGTGGGCCTTATGTACCATAGTTCGGACTCAATTTGTCACGGTTCTAAATCTGAACCAAAGCGTCCAAATCCGGCAAATCGTTTTGAGAAAATAGATTTTTAGAAAGAAGTGCCAAACATGGACTGCTTTGCCAGATACAGAGTCGCCACCTAAATATTTTTTAATGGGGGAATTTAGGAAACCCTGACTCGGTGCCAAAGGCCACATGTTCGTCATCACCAAAGTTGCCTTGGCTCGAGAACTTGGGTATGATTGGGGAAGGTCAGCTATGAGCACCCCCTCTCGCTTGATCCGAAGATCGGCCTCTACTAACCATGATATCCAATTTTGAAAAACGTTATGTGTTCTTATTCCGATTAATTAGCTAATCTTACTATGTGATGCACACAATACAAAAGTATAGACTAGATCGCCTAATTTGGAACGAAACATTGCATATCCGTTTGTTTAAAAAAAAATGATTTGAGATTTGCTACTCGCAAGTAGGTTAAAACATGGCTTTCAATGAGTTACCCCAACTCAAACAATCCAACTTTCACCCACAGGCATTCAGGCAGTTAATCAAATAAGCATCTAGGCGCATGGTAAGCATGTTAACATTCACACTCATGCGAGATGCTAAAGCATAAATACTTACATCGTACTCCGAGCCAAGACAAATAACATGTTAGTAATCATGCATGATCCAAGTCCATGTTAAGTGGTTAATGCAACACATACAAAATGCCACTAGAATAGGCTCGGCTAATCCTAGGATGGCATGTGGAATGCACAGATAACATGTATTCAACTTAGATTTGAAATACTATGCAGTTAGCATGATGCGCCGAGCCCGGTGCATGCAATACTAATGAATGATGCACGCATGCATAACATAAGGTATGCTAAAGTAAATATGCCCTAATACTAACCATCAAAAGCAGGTAAGTAAAAGGGAGAAAGAAGTGGGGGTTGGAAGACATGCACACACGCACCCACACTTATTACAAATTTGCCCTCGCTCGAAGGGACCGAAAGAATAATACAATTAATTAACCTACAAGCTAATTAAAATATTACAGACAATTAGCTAGTTAAGCGAATTAACTAAGCTAATTAAACAGTAAACAACCTCGAGAAGAGGGTCCAATGCAATACGTGCTCAGCTCCGCTTGGAAAGCCACTGCCATGCACAAGATGCCTTTGCTTTGACTATTTTGCTCCTCTGAAGGCTGCACAAGTCCCAGGATATGTTCTCTGCACACTGTGGAACACCACCGGCTAGGAGGAATGGCCACCGGCCAAGGGGAATGGTCATAGCCACTGATTAAACTATCGGCCACTGATGGATGGCCGGTCGGCACTGAAGATGGCCGGCCGGCCAAAGCTCCCTGCAGAATCTGTTTTTGACAGCAGCAAAGGGAAAAACATAGCATGGCAATGCATTTCAAGCAATGTATGCACCAACCACACTCCTTATCATATTCATGACTCAAAGGGGAATGAGCCTCGATTCTCGGACCACCAATCGCGCATTTCAATGCGTGATGGCCCAAGAAACCAAGTATGCATTCTGATATGGAATGCAACGCACATAATCAAACAAAGGGGCTAAACCTCTATCATACTCAACTCAAGAGGTGAAGCATGCATGCAAATGGAATGCAACCTAGGCATGGAGGCTAAGTGTGCAACATGGACATGCAATGTGTATTTAGGCATGCAAGGCATAAGGCAAACATGTAACCACATGCTAAGGGGTGGACTTAAACTAATTTAGGCAGCCCTCAAACAAGCCTAAAACAGTGGCCAATGCTATGGAAATGAGGGATAATCATACATACAAACATGCATGCAAATGGACCAACACTTAAGCATCAAACAAGTAACCTTTAAGCACACTTAAAAGAGACAAAACATGGACATATGACATGCATAGAAAGCTTTGAAAATCATGAAGGAGAGGTGCCAAACCAACTAATCAAAACAAGCAAAGCATGCAATAATGGTCCAAGTACTTAAGGCAAGTCAAGGAGGCTTAAACCATGGCTAAGTCAACCAAGCTTCACAAGGCTAAGAGGACTTAAAATAGGTCCAAGGCAGACCTAAACAATGCTAAGGATGCACTTAGATGGCATCTAAGGGGTTTAAACATGCAAGCACACACAAGGGGCCAAACATGGAGCATATGACAAGAACCTTGTAAAGCATTAAAGGGGCATCAAATGGCAAGCATACAAGCATACCATGAGGACTAAAATGATGCTACAAATGGTTCCAAACCACTGAGACAAGGCAAGTAAAGCATGCTACATACTCACATATCTAAGGCTAACAAGCCAAAATGCAAGGTGGCTATACTAAGCATGTCATGGTCGACCAAAACAATCAAAAACAGAACTTAAGCATCCTAAAACAAACACAAAAGCTTCACAAAGCTTGGCCAAAATCATGCTAGAACAAGGATCAAAACCTAAAGCATGTTAAGACCTAAACAATGGCATTATAAGGCATGTATGCTAAGCAAGCATGGTGTACCTAAACCAAGTAAAAAAAAAAACTATATTATGACATAATAAGCACAAAAATCAGTTAGGACATGGCCAACATGAACCTAAATTAGATGCTCACACATGAGGCAAAAATGACCCTTTTCAAGGACAACAAGGAGAGGGGGTGGCCCTCTCCTTCTTAGGACCTCAAGGTACCATCCTCACCATTGAAATCCCTCAAGATTTCATTGGTGAGGAGGCCCAAACACAATGGTCCCGGAGCTCACCAAAAATGCACAAAATGGAGCCTAACAAGGCTTAAGATGGGTCAAACAACCTCAAAGCTCAAAACACCCTTAAACAACTATTTAGAATAGGAAAAAACAAGACTTTTATATGTTATATACTAGGTCTAAAAACAGTTGCAAGGTAGTCAAAAAAGCTATGCAAAAATGGGATAAAAAGAGCAAGAATGTTACCCTTGTAGACCCTCTTCACAAATGATGGACCAGCAGCTTCCTTAGGTCCAAACCAGCTCCAAAACTTCAAGAACAACCTCCAAGGACCTCAGCTCCCAAGAGAAGGTGTAATGGTGGGTGTTTGTGTGCAATACTAAGACTAAACACACACAAATACACAAAGAGAGAGATATAAAGACAGGATATATGCAAACCCTAACCTTATAACTCAAGGCTTTGGAAAAATGTTATCTAACCTAAAAGAGGGAGAAGAGGCCTCCTCTTATAGAAGATTCAATCTTGTAAAGCTTCCAAGGTAAGCTAACAAGAGGGAGATCCCTCCATACACGTGTATGGAGGGGAGCAAAGTGTATGCCAGCTAGCATAGCTGGCATAAAAATATCTACAAAAGCAGATGCACAGTAGTCGGCCGGCCAAAAATGCAATTTGACCAAAAAAGATGGCCGGTCGACCATCTATAGTGCTGGCCGGCCAAACATTTGGCCGGTGGCAACAAAACACAGCCGGTGGCCTCAAGCCATGGTCGGTGATGTGTGGGGATGGTCTACAAGCCATTCCCTGCCCCTCAAAGGCAAAATACAAGTGTTTGGTGCAAAATCAAACACAAAACAGTCGAGTTGAGAGATTCTAAGACAAGACGCGTAGCCGAGACCTCCGGGAACTCAAAACGAACACAATATGGATGATCACCGAGTGTTCAAACGGTGACGTCCAAGTCTTGAGGACTGTCAAAAATGGGGTGTCTACACATGGTTTTGCGAAAGAGTTGTAAAATATTTTGTTACATGCATTGTATATACACTTCATATTTATATCTTTGTTAAGATTCATATATTGAGCTAGATTGTCTCTACTGGGTTTTGGCTCACTCTACTTGGGAAAAATCATTTTTAGGTGTTGGTGATATGCCTCCACTAAGGACTTAGCCTGGGAGGACTGTGGAGCTAAAGCTCACTTTTGTTCATTTTGTATTTACTTTCTTTTCAAGCCTAGGGCTTTATGTGTATTGAGTTTCTTACTCATCTTGTTGCAACCAAGCAAAGTCTTAGAAAGATGCAAGCCTTTAGGGCATATAAATACCTGTTTATCTTTCATTCTTTATTACTACTTGTAACACATCATATAGATTCAAGATGAACTGTTTATGAATGTACACTGCATGTGTCACCTTTTGTATATCAATTCCAATTAATGAAAGCTTCTTATTCCACCTACATCACTTGTAGTAGTTGTTTGGAGTTGTATTGTGTAATTATTTCGGGGGCGTGACACTTTAAAAAGTTGTTTTATGTCTCACTTTCTATTCTTTTGCATTTTTGAGCACTCATAGGCATATATTTAGCATTATAAATGAACTAACGAGTTAGAAAGAAGCCTAAGAAAGAGAAATAAATTAAAGAACAAATTGAATTGTATTGTGACTCAATTTCTGTATGTGCTATGAATTGTGTAGGGTCAATTGCGAGGACGAATCAACCATTTGAACATTGCGAGTAATATCTTAGTAAATATATTTTCATGTATGTTATTTTATGAATACTACCTATGTGGTAAGTTTTTCGAACTCATGAACTTGTATTATGAATGAGTATTCTACCTGTTTGATTCGTAAAAGACTTGAGACGCGATTGATAAGCACGAAATTATAATATTGGACCAAATGTCATTTTGTACGAATACAGAATGGGCCTAAGGCCGTTTGGTATGTTTGATGAGAATATGAAATGGGCCTAAGGCCGTTTGGTATATTTGATAAGGATACAGGATGGGCCTAAAGCCGTTTAGAATGTTTGACAAAATAGACCTAAGGTCATCTTATATATGAATTGGACCAAATGTTGTTTTGTACGTTTGTTAAATGGACCAACAGTCATTTTAAATAAGGATGAGAGTGGACCAAAGGTCATTTTGGATGTGAATACGAATGTGAACATGATCATAATGATCAACGTACGTATGAATATCCTGGACCGAAGGTCGTTTCGATTATGAATGTGTTAGACCGTAGATCGTTTCGAATATGAATGTATTGGACCAAAGGTCGTTTTGTATATGAATGTGTTGAACTCAAGGTCATTTTGTCCCTTCAATATATGCTGAGTATAATGGATTGGACCTGAGGTTGTTCCGTTATGATTTGCTTAAGTCTGTTATGAATGAGAATTGAGCTTCGCATGTATTCAGTACAATTATGATTTGTTTATATGCGAATCTCATTCATTAACCTCTTTACTCTGGTATTATTCATTAGGCTTTACGTCACTCTTTATCTATATATATGTAGGTGAGCAGCAGGATGTCCAACCCCAACCTTAGTGATTTTGTGAAAGAACCCAAGCTTATGTGGAGTCAACCAAGGTCGCCTCATACAAGAGGCTCTACTTTTGATTTTCCTTTTTGTTTTCTTTTGTGGTCACGTGTGGCCAAGTTTGTATATAACCTTGGTTTTAGTTAACACTATTTTTGAATGATCCTTGGTTTTCTAAATGATCCTGGACATGTATAAATTGATGTGTGAGTTATTATATATGTGTGAAGGGGTTTTATTTTTTATTATTTTTATTATTTTTCCATATATGCACAGCTTATTGGACAATCTTTGTGTTTTTGCTTCCGCTTTTGGCCTCCTATTATTAATCATAATTTGA
Organism: Camellia lanceoleosa; assembly: GCA_025200525.1. Lineage (NCBI taxonomy): Eukaryota > Viridiplantae > Streptophyta > Magnoliopsida > Ericales > Theaceae > Camellia > Camellia lanceoleosa. Next base: position 63,088,177 of record CM045771.1, on the reverse strand, counting down.
TTTCTGTCTTAGGCCATAGGTAATCTCATGATTACTGGCCAGTTATGATTCTAATCCATAGGGGTGGGTTCGGGTCATGACAAACCCGCGCCATAGTTATGTATCATACCATATATGTGACATGTTGAATTTTGGTAAAAGGAATTTAGTTCAAGATTTGGTTCACTAAGATTATTTTAGAATGAAACTGCTAACACTAAGTGAGGTTCAAGTTTGAAAAACACTTACACCCATTGGATGGTTTTAGTGTTGCCCATATTATTATTGTTATTATTATTGTATTTATTTGATGGTTTTATAAAGTTTTGAATCTTGTGAGGGATTGTTAGAGATTTCCTAAAAGTTTCAAAACTTTATTTGTATTTATTTATTATTTATTATATTAATTTTATTTATTTATGTATTTCTTTTAACAATCATATTTGTTTGAATTTTAAACTTATATTTGATTTCAAAAGAAATGGGTGTGTCTGTTCCTAACAAACACCATAGAGCCTATTTATACAGGACTCTAACTCAGGAAAAACACAACAACGTATTCTGTTTTGCTTTTTTTTTTCTCACTCTCTCTCTCTCTCTCTCTGCTCTTTACTATATTCTTATATTCTATGTTTTTGGCCAACTGATATATACTTGGCAAATCCTTCTGGTGCAACTGTGCATTGTGTCAGATCCTATGAAGTTTTGGATTGTATCTTGGAGTTGTTTGTGGTCGTTAAAACCTGCACGGAGAGAGCGCATAACGAATTTAGGATAACGTCTTTGACGTGCCTCTCACAATTACACATTCTATTTTTTCAACCATTTTCCTAATCTTCTTCTTATTTTGTTTTATATATATAGTTTTATCAAAATGGTAAAAAAACTTATTTTCAGAATTTGTTTTGATTAATGCTTTTATTTTGTTTAATATCAGTATTTTGCAAAATTGATTTAGAATAATTATTGTTCAATTCCCACAACAAAACACACATGTATGTACAATAAGATATGTAAATTATATATATATATATATATTTAGAACTGCTATGACAAATATAATTTTTTACAAAAATAGAGAGACCATGGCCCTCCATAATTTTCTCCTAATTCAATCCTTGCCTTCGACAGATAAGGCATTCTCCAGAAGGTGCACATTTATGTCTATATAAGCCCACTTTAGTAGCTAATAGATTGTGGCACACCCTCCACCAAAAGTGACAGATTTTAGGAGAGACCTCAAGACTCCAAATAAAATTCTCGAAGTTTGAGTCAAGGTTGAGGGATCCTGGAGGCCTGTTGGTATAGTTGGAAGCACTAAGTTGCGTGGCTAGGTAGTAACTTGATTTAACTGTAGATTCCGGAGGAAATTGGGTGCCACACCAAATGGTCATCTTTGTTACTAGCTGCAATGGGAATGGCTACGACACCCTACAAATCCTCTTTAGATAGCCAAGTTTTGAGTTCATTTTGCTTCCAAGTCTCAAGAACAAGATCAATAATCTCTGAGACTTTACGGATACTACACTCGTCAGGTTTATGTGAAGCAATGATGAAGCCTTTAGAAGACGGGACCTACTTGTCCTCCCAAAAATTTGCAAGGTTGCCACTGTGGATTTGCCATCGTAGCCCATTTTGGAGGAGCTCTCTCCCTTTCAAAAGACTGGACCAAGCCCATGAAGCTCGAGGGCCTTTAAAAGCTTGCAATAACTTAGAATGGGGAAAAATAGAGGCCCTTGTACATGTGAGCCCAAAAAGAGTTGGGATTCATAAGAAGTCTCCATCCCTGTTTGGCAAAGGAGGGCTAGGTTGAAAGCTTTGAAATCTTTGAAACCCATACCACGAGATTTAGTGTTGTCATTGTTGCCTAATTTACCCATGGAATACCTCTACACTCGGGGTCCCCTTTTCACCAATAATTTCTGATGAGAAAATTCAGTTTGGAACAAAAAGATTGTGGCAAATCAAAACAAGACATGGTGTATGAAGGTAGGGCCTGAACAATAGCTTTAATTAAAGTCTCTTTACCAGCTTGTGATAGTAGTTTGGAATTCTACCCTTGCATTTTAGCTAATGCTTTTTCGATCAAACTCCCAAAAGCCTCCGACTTAGATTTGGCCAATGAAGATAGTATTGGTTTGCGAAACACCCAATAAATCACAAATGGAGCTTCGAACCCGTGTTGTGGCATTAAAAGAAAACACGATTCCAAAATTGTCAAGATTGAGAAGATGATCAGATGCCTCACTATAAATTTTCAAAACATCCTTAATTTTCTTGCACTCATTCGGATTTACCTTTAGGAAGAGGATGGCATCATCGACGAAGAAGATATGAGATAGAATTGGGCATGATCTTCGCAGATTCAAACCTGAAATTTCCATATTAGAGATATCACGAGTAATAAGATTTGATAAGCCATCAGCCACCAAAAGAAACAAGTATGGTGAGAGTAGGTCGCCTTGCCACAAACCACATGAAGGAATGAAAGAAGTATGTTTTGCCACATCAACATAAAATGCAAACCTCGTCGTAGTGACACATTCCATAAAAAAATTCACCTAGTTTGTATAGAACCCCAACTTAAGTAAAACAGCTTTCAAAAAATCCAATTGGATCTTGTCATTGGCTTTGTTGAAATCTAACTTGAGGGCCATATTCTATTTTAAAAAATAGAAAGCCTCATGAGCCATGAGAATGCTATCCCGAATGAGCCTACCGGGGACAAAGGCAGCTTGCTATGAGGAAATGAGTTGATTTAATATCCCTTTCAGTTTGTTACCGATGACTTTAGTGATGATTTTCATGTTGAATTTGCTTAGACTCATAGGGTGATATTGGTTAAGGCTTGTTGGGGCCGCCACTTTGGGGATTAAAATGAGGTTGGTATGATTGAGGTCTCTAAGAAGGTACCCACTAGTAAAGAAGCTTCGAACTGCAGCACACACCCCTGGAACCACTTCTTCCTAATTCTTGTGATAGAACATCCCTGGAAAACCATCTGGCCCCAGGGGCCTTTAAAGGCCCTAATTGGAAGGTGGCATATTTAATTTCCTCATCCGTGACTGGTCTAAGCAATCTATTATTCATTTGAGTTGAAATCTTTTGACTAACTACTGAGAGGGCTTCATCGACTTGTCGTGGGCCCACACACCTTTATCATCTCTTATTTTGACCAACTGATTTCTTTGGCGTCATTGGGCAACCGTAGCATGGAAGACCGCTCAATTGCAGTCCCTATAACTTAGCCAATCAATTCGAGATCCCTGATATTGATACATCTCTTCTTGAAATAAAATTACTTTCACATCTTCTTGGATTAAACGAATATGAGAATCACTCTCAAGTGAATAAGGGAGTTGTTAAGCGAGAAGTGGCTTGATTTTAACTCAATCAGTTTGATTCGGGTATTCTCAAAAGCAATCCTATCCCAAGAAGTAAATCCTTGTTGGCAAGAGGCCAAACAATACATGGGTGATCCTCGTTGATGTAAGAGCCAATTAGACTTGATGATCTCTGTACATTCCAGCTTAGTCATCCACATCGGCTCAAATTTGAATTGTCGCAGTATCTTCTTGAGTGGCACTGTACAACGGAGCACCAATGGGCAATGGTCAGAGCCCCCACAAGCCTCATGGTGGAGTTGAGCATAAGGAAATTTCATATATCAGTCAGTGGTTGCAAAGGCTTTATTAAGTCTTTCTCGAAAGTGGTCATTCCCCCTTTGATTATTGGTCCAAGTGTATGAGGCCCCTTTAAATTCAAGATCCATGAATGAGATAAGTTGTTGGAACTTCTCCATTATGAGTTTATTATAAGCCACTGATCCTTGTTTCTCCCATGACATACCCACCTCATTAAGGTCCCCAATGCATATAACCAGTGGTACTGATTTTTTGAAGTTATCTTACACAAATAATGCCAGAAAACTTGTCGCTCTACCCACCTAAGAGGGGCATAAATGAAAGTAGCAAGCCAATCATCTGAAATTACCTTATTAGAAATAATACATCTAAAAATATTTGACGATTTAAAACGAATTTGTAGACTCACCTCATTAGACCACCATAGAGCCAAACCTCTTGACATACCAAGAGGTTCTACATAGCACTTATTGGGAAAGTGGAGCCTTCTACAAATACCCTCTAGCTTTGCGGCCTTATTTATTTATTTATTTTTGTCTCCATAGGAAAAATTATTGTAGGGCGATGGGTATTACATAACCTTCGGAGGATATGAAATGTCAGGAGTCGCCCTATCCACTGACAACTCTTACTTAAAATCATGGCTTTAGTAGCTATTTAAGACCAGCCACCACCGCCTGATCAAGGGATTCCAAGCATAGAAAAGTGCTAGGGACTTAGGATGCATAAGCACCGGACTTCAGCAAAAGTTGGCAGACCTCAATGGGTTCCAAAAAATCAACACCCTTTTTCTCTTGCTCTTATTGAACATTGACGTTTGTAGACACCCAATTTTGATGGACCTTAAGACTTCGGGTCTTATAAGCTTCCCAATGATGAAATGGTAATTTTTTCTTCATTAGAGATGCTTAAGCTAGTAAGAGTTGATGTGTAATCCCGTTTTGACCATTTTGATATTTTTTTGTAAACATGACCATTTTGCCCTTGAACCCATTTTCATCCAAAAATTAAATTTTTGGTCTTTGCCAAGGAAGTAGATGTCTGGTTCAGTTTGAAATGATAGATATTTTCAAAATTATTTCACACAAAAACATCAGTTGGAAGTCAAACAGACCTACTTAGAAGAAATGAAGGTCCAAAAGCCTATAACCATGTGCTTGTGCATGTATGTATGGCTGGCATGCATAGAGGACATGTGCACTCGCGTTTGGAGGCTAGGCTGTATGACTGACCGCACAAGGATCATACACATTGCACATACAAGCCTTGTGGCGATACGTTCTATCGGCGTTGCTGAGTGAGTTTTAGCTCTGATTTGATCGGGAGGCGCAAGGAGAAAGCGATGGACAACCCTAGGGCGACCAAAGGCATTCTAAAACCTTCTCTCTCAGCCTATATGTAACCCCTTCCCCCTTCCCCCTCCCCCCCTTCTTTTGAAAGTACCAAGTTTTCACCAATTGTTGTGAGTTTTAAGGTAAGCACACTTCCTCTTTTCAATCCTCAACCCTAAGTCCGAAATTCACAACCCTAGAAGTAGCTTTTGACAACCCTAAAGTTCATCTAAGATCTGAAACAAAGTAACTAAAGTGAAACCAAAGCCTATGGGAAGTTTCAAGCAAGGATTCTGTTTTTCAATGCTCCAAACTCCATCATCGTCTCAGAATGTAAGTTTCCCGAGCCACAGTGGTTAGTCTCAGTACTCAAGCCAGTTTCAAAGTCAGCCCATGTCAATTTGCTTTGCCCATTCACTTCTTCTTTACTCCTTTTCTTCGAACAAGGACCCTATGGACTAGTCCTCGTCCATTTTTGTTTGATTTGCTTTCTCCTTATTCTTCCTATAGCACCTCATAGCAGTGAATTTCAAAGTATAATAGACTTCAGCCTACCTGCATCCTTTTATTTCAGCGTTTCCCTTTCAATATAGCAGTCAAGGGTTAGAAATTTCCTTTTCCAAGCACCCCAATTAGACTCTCGGATGTCAGTTACTTCCCACTCCTGGAACTCTGGGTAGACTTCAGTTTCCTCCTCCTACTGTTCACTTTTCTCCTCACTCTCTTTATTGTCATCTTCCTTTGCATCAAACTCGCTTCCTCATCCATGGTTTTCTACATGTTGGAAACCATCAAGATCATCTGGGTAGTCTAGAATGCTAGAGTTCCTGAGAGTTGAAAGGTTTTTTTTGATGAGGTCCACCCCTAAGAAGTTGACGTCCATGAATTCAAGGAGTACCAATTTTGGTTTGGGCTCACTAGTAGGTACAATGTACTTAGTAGGATCATATGAATCCCCGGGGCAGTTTTGCTCACTTGTTGTGGAGATTGTTGGTAACTCCTTTGCCAATTCCGTTTTGGGCTCACTAGTAGGTACAATGTACTTAGTAGGATCATATGACTCCCCAGGGCAGTTTTGCTCACTTGTTGTGGAGATTGTTGGTAACTCCTTTGCCAATTCCATTTTTCCAAACACGAAGTCTAACCATTCATCGTTAGTAAAGCCTCCACCTTCTTTTGGTAGCCCTAGCTTGTTCAACTCTTCTTCTTTTATGATTAGTGCTTCTATTTGCATGAGGAAAGTCACTATTAGGTTAGGCTCATTCACTTGTAGTTCTTTCTAGATGATATCCACTTATACTTCCTCAGGTATAGGCATCACTAGTTTGGCTAGGTTGGTCAACATGATATATTGGCTAGGGTTAAAGGTTGTCAAGGTGGTTTGTATAGCATTGACATTAGGTGGATGAGGGATGATTTTGTTGTATTCAGGCAAAGGGTTGGTGGTGACATTTGGCTTTTGTGAGGGTGCTATGACTTTGTTTTCAATAAGATCTTGGATCTCATGATGAAGTCGGACACAACGGTCGGTTTCATGGCTGACTTGTTGGTGGAAGGCATAGTATTTGTAGGGTCATGGCTAGTAGGTAGGGGATTTAAGAGAGTTCTAGAGGCAACAGGTTTAAGGTACCCCTTGTCTATGAGGATTTATATTGCTTTGGACAAGCTCATGTGGAGTGGATGAAAGGTTTTTTGGGTGCAGGTGGTTTGGGTAGCTTGGGTAGTTCCAGCAAATGGGTCGGACACAGCTTAGGTTCCTATGGCGTGAATTTCAGTGGGCTTGGTATTCGAAGATGTGGTTGGTGTGTTTCTGGTGAAGGTCTTTTTTTTATATATTTTGTATAGCAATGGTGTGGGCGCTGTGCCTTTTTCGAGTCTAAGGTATTGCTTCCCACACCGGCTTGTTTTGACAAACAATGAGTCGCCACTTAATTTTTAAAGGGGAATTAACAAACCTTTAACGATGAAATTTAAGTTAATGCCTACTCCATCATAATTAAGAAAATTCTGGGTTTGAGAGCTTAGGTGCAAAAGGAAAATGCCATTTACATGGAAACCCCTTTTTTCCCAATCCAAAGATTGACCTTTACTCACTTTCTATTTTATGATTTCAATGGTTAATTATTCACATAAATTCATTTTTGGACCTAAAACCTGTAACTAACCTAGACTATGTGATTTGAAGAAAATAAATACCGTATATTTTAGATTTAAAGAACAAAGCCACGTTCCTTGTAAAATAATGATTTTTCACATTTTTTTTTTTAAACATAACGTGACCATAAACAATATCTAAAATAAACAATATCCATAAAAACATAGAAACACACAATTTTGCATAGAAAAACAATTAACTTGCATAATTGAAAAAAAATGCAAGAAACAAGCATATGCCAAGGAGGAAAAGAGGACTTACCCAGTCACCCACTTTTAGCGTCTTACATGCATACATAAAGTAAATATGTCCTAATATGAAACTAATACACACAATGACGGCCCTAGACCTGGTTTGAGGCTACTAATGATGAATATGCACAAAGATACAACTAACAAATAAAAAAAAAAGGCATAAATATAATTTAAACTACATGATAATCAAACCAGCCAACACATGATTATTGTATGGCTAAATAAGACCTAAAACATGTTCTAATGACATAGAAGAAACATGCATAGAAAGAGGCAAGAAAGTTAATGAAATAAAGGAACTACATGATGGAATGATGAACTAACAACCTAGCATGGATAAGCATTGAAAAATAAAGCAAGAAAGTACTGAAATACAGAAAGGTAAAGAATTTTACCTGTTGGTTTGATTAAACTGAAGAACACACCAGCAAATAGCAAGAAAAGTCAAGTTTTTTTGCTTGCAAGCCTTTCTCAATCTTAGGTTTCTGAAGTAGTTTGGGTTCTTCACATCTTAGGACGATTGTCAAAAGTTTAGAGCTACTGTGAGTGTAGAAATTTAGTGGCTAAGGCTAAGGGAGAGGAGAAGGGGAGTGTTTGGCTTTTAAAACCTCTAAAAGCTCAAGATTTCTTAACCCCTTGAAAGGAAAGGGGAAGGGCTTTATTTATAAGTATGGAGGGAGGTTTTGGAACCCTTTCTAGGGATCCATCGCTTTCTCCCTCTACCTCCTACCAAAATTTCACCAAGATTGAGTTTTCATACCTAGCTCTATCGCACTTGGATATGCACATGTGCAACGATTGTGTGCATGCATAGATAAGGTGTGCACGCACCTGGCACGTGCGCATGTATAGCGATTCTGGTTTAGACCCGACCCATTTGATATTCAGGATTCGGGTTTCATTGTTTTGTATTGTTGTTCATGTCTTATTTCTCTTTTCCCTCCTTGAGTTTGGCTATTGGGATGTGTTGGTTGCGTTTGGAACGGGTTGGTGTAGACACCCCATTTTGATCGGCCCTAAGACTTGGGCACTTTCTTTTGACCACCCGTTGATGAAAATTGAAATGTGCTATTTTATGAATTTCTCAGCCGAAAAATCAAATTGAAGCTTTAATTCCAAACCTCACCCATTTTAGCCATTACTAATATTTTATTAATTTGTAGTATTTTATAATTTTATATATATATATATATATATATATTTTTTATAAAAATTTATGTGTGTGTACATTTGTTTTAGGTGTGCTTTATATAAATTGATAAATATTTAATAAAAAAGAAAGAAAATAATAAAACAAAAAAAAGGAGAAAAGAAAAGAAAAGAATAATAAGGTGATATTTGTTTTTTTATTTGAGTGGAATATATGATGGAAACATTATGATGATGGGTTGAGGTGGAGGATAAAAAGCTTATCTATGAGGGACCACAGCATCAAATGAAGAGAGATGGTGGAGGATATTGCTTTTCAAAAGAGAATAGAGGAGATGATGATTATGTTCTGAGGGGTGGGGAATGAATGATTGAGCAGGGGAGATTGCTCTCTACAAAGCTTTCCATGTGCTGGATTGGTGAAGGGGGAGCTCACGGACGGGGATGATAGACAGATACACGGGCTCTCGCTCTCTCTCTCTATGAAGAAAGCCACCCCTCTCTCTCTCTAAAGACCCACACACACTCATCACACACCCACCTCTCTCTTACACACCCACGGGAGAGACAGCACACATAGACACATGCACACTGCTCTAGCTGGGTCTCTCTCTCCACAAATACACACTCACAGCAGCGGCTTCTATTACACATTCATACACACAGACCCAGCTGAGGTAGAGAAAGGGAAGATAACACAAACGGGGGGAGAGACCATGCACCCAACACACCACACACACACACACGGTTAGAGAGAGAGAGAGCACAACACACATTCACACACCATCCACTCTCAACACAACACACCCAGCTAACACACACACCATCTCTCTCTCTCGGTAAGCACATCACCATTCACACACACTCACAGACCCAACACACCACTCAACACACACCCACACACCCATACACGGCACTGCTACACACCCAGCACCCATCGTTACCATCACCATTCACACACACATCACAGCCATGTGCAACACACTCATCACACACAAACAGACCCAACAGACACACGGCATTGGAGCCAACACACCACTCATGCACACACGGTTTTAGAGAGAGAGAAAGAGCACACACACACACACACACACACACACACACACACACCATGCAGGCGGGACACCCAGCATAACAACACAGACCATTCATACACCATACACATCCCACACTCTCTCTATCGATTTGGTAAAGAGGAAGAGGAAGAGCAACACATGCATACAGATCACGCATAGATACACTAGGGTGAGAGGGGAGGGATGACTCTCACACAAAGAGACACACGGTTTAGAGAGAGAGAGGGAGGAGAGAATCACACAGACCACCAACTGGAGGTTCTCAAACACAACACACATATGCACAAAGGGGTTGGCACCATATATCTCTCTCGGGTTGCAGTTTGAGGGGGGGAACAGAGGTTCTTTTTATCTGAGCTAAACACACACACAGCAGAGACCATTCACAACACACCCACATGCAGATACACACACACGGCATAGGGGAGAAGACCCACACTCTCTCTGCTCTCTCTCTAGCTAGGTCTCTCTCCACACATGCACACATGACACCCACGGTTTAGAGACAGAGACTGGCCACCCACACACCATTAACATTCATCTCTCTCTCTCTCTATCTGCTAGGAGAAATACACAACACAGACACGGTGTAGAGAGAGAAGACACACACAAGAGAGAGTGCTTACTTCTCTCTCTCTCTCTCTATGGGGCACTAGAACCACAAGCATAAATGATTCACAGAGGAGATCTCCACAGGAGGGAGATGCACTAATCTCTCTCTCCCCCTCTCTCGGCAGACCACTACACAACTCACCTCTCTCTCTGTCTCAACTTTCTCACTTTTCACATTCAGTCACTCACATATGATCTTCTCTTCTCTATTGCAAATAATTTCAGCTTCAAAACCTAATAATGGAGGAGAGAAACAGAAATAATTATGGCTTCCTTGATCTGAGACAGATCATGGACGGAACCGGAAGAAATTGTTCTATGGAGAAAAAGGTGGGGCCTCCATTGAAAATGAGTACATGGGCTAAGGCGTTGAAGACAACTGGTTCTTTGTCAGTTGATGGCTTTATGAGTGGTCGGGGTTTAAAACATTGGGCTTACTTGTTAGGCCCAATTTCCAGTGGAGAAAAGGAGTGGAATGCGCCAAAGGGTTACTGAGTTGATGTTCTTTATTTTATTTTTATTTTGAGTGTTTATGAGGATCTTATTTTATTATTTCTTCCCCCTCTGTTCAGGTCTGTAATATTTAAAATGATTGTAGTAATCCCCCACCCCACTTCTTTCTATCCCATTCTTTTTAATCGTTTTCCCTAGCTGTACATATGTATATGTCTGACATGCCATGCATATCCATGTTTTACATCCATGTCTCATGCATTAAGATTCGGCTAAATTTACATGTGTAGATTTAATCAATTCTTCTGTGATTCTGTGCACTATCGTATGTTTTGAGATGATTCACATGCCATATTTTAGAAGCCGAATCTTTAGTGCATCTCATGAGTGAATTGCATTAGGATTCTGTATATGAGATCATGCATATTTTGCTAACTTTGTTTTGTAGCTGTTCGAGGGACGTCAGTCAATCTGTGAGTTTTTATGCTTTAGCATCCTATTTGTGTGTGTTTTTCTTACTATGTTTAGCATCCTACCATGAGGCAACTTGTTTACTTGATATAACTGTATGAATGCCTGTGGATGAAGGCTTGTTGCTTGAATTGGAATAATTCAATAAATGTACGTTTTAAGCCCACTTTGTAGTGGCAAATTCACAAACTTTAAGCCCACTTTGTCAAGTGGCAAATTCAAACCCTTTTCAAAAAACAAACATTAAGTTGAATTGTTCCAATTTGAGCAAACTAGTCTATACTTGTATGCTTCACATAGTAAATTTTAGGATTTACTAAAATAATCAGAACATAAACATATAAAGAAAATAAAAGTCATATCATGGTTTAGTAGAGGCTGATCTTTTGATCGGGTGAGCGGGGGTGCTCATTATTGACCTTCCCCTCTCATACCTAAGGTTCCGAGCCAAGCATCTTTGGTTACGACGAACAGTGGCCTTGGCACCGAGTCATGGGTTTCCTAATTTTCCAAAATATTAGGTGGTGACTCTGAGATCTGATGACGCAGTCCATTTTTGACAAAATTGCAATAAAATGGATTTTCACTAAAAGTTGCCAAATCTGGACTCTCATCTATGTTTCACATTGCACTTGTGAGACATGAGATCAAAGAGATCTCGGGAGTCCGAACTGTTTAACGCGCGCGGGTACCCCCCCGGGCATGTTACAGTTTCTGGCGACTCCACTGGGGATGTATGAAACCTTGACTCGAACTCCATGATATGAATTTTATTTTTCAATTATATGTTTATTGCATTGCATGCATTGGTGCACTTAAAGTTCCTGTGTTGCCCAGATACTGGTGGGAGCACAAGCATACTTTTTGTGACATTACACCTATCTCTACGTTACTTTGGAGGCCTTGTGTTATAATCTTTTGAGATCTAAAGGTTCTCGGACTTTGAAGAGAGGCTATATTGACTCTTCTGATTTCCTAAGATCTTCATTGGTTATGACCCGAAAGACTCTTTGGTAACGTCACCTTGACTTTAACCCCTAGAGTAAAGCCAACCTTCTACATATAGTAAGCTATAGTACCTTTCAAATTAGGACATGATGCTTTCCCATTTCTAGGATGTATGATACCGTTTGTGTGAATAGTGAAACCCTAGATCATTCCAAGCTAGGATAGGATAACCCTATCCTCTTTAGGGGTGTTTGTTCTCTTTCCTGCTTTATGTGTAATGTATTGGATCTATACAGGGGTTCTCAAATTCGAATGAGTGGTTCAGGTCGTTCAGTTTAGCACCATTACTTCAAAAACAAAAAATAAAATAAAATAAAATAAAAACATAAAATCAAAAAAAAAAAAAAATTGTCAATATCCTACAAAGTTGACCATCTCTGTGATTGGGGAGTGACCACCTGTTGATTGCACGAGCTTTATTTTGAATGTTGTGGCTGGCCCACACTTTGACTAGCAAAATTGAGAATAGTTTTATTCTGAGTTCTGAATTGAGTATTGAGTCTAAGTTTGACTCCACCAAGTTTGTAGAGTTAGAGTCAGGCTTGAGTCAGCCTAATGAGTCAGAGTCTGTTGATTTCGATAGTGCTAACCTAGACATTTCTGTCCTGTCTAGGTCCTCTTTGTCATTTTCTTTTGAGTATGTTGTCAAAAGTCTGTTGTCATTGCTGAGTCATAGTCTCTTTTTAATAAACAGAAAAACAAAAAAAAAACAACAAAATGCCATAGAGTCTGCCTACTTCTCTGTTCCTTAATTCATTGCATTGACCAAAGTTTTTCAAAACTTTTTCCAAAACTCTGATAAAAACGAAGAGGAAGAATTTCCTCGGGATTTACAAATTTTGATCAACTGAGAGGAAGAGAGGTGTGCTAAGCCTTTGATCAAGAAAATCATTTTTGTTAATGTGGGTATTGAGAAGGATCCTGGCTTGGTCGAAATTGGTTCTATCTTATCTTCGTAAAAGTACGAGTGATTAGTTACTTTGTGAAAAGATTTCAAAAACTGTTTTTGCGTGGTTCTACGAAGACATGCCTGGAATTAGTTATACAGCATAGAATCCCTCTTGACTCGTGGTCCGACCTCCTTAGCTCCTTAGCTTTCAAACTGTGATTTGAAGTATCCCATGATCAATCAAAGTGTAAGGCATGCATAGCCGAATTGTAAATAGCCCTTGAACTAGGGGGCCATGATGTGATTCAAATGAAGGCAGCCCTTCAACTAGGGGCAATAAGGTCAAATATGATTTAGATTGGAAATAGCCCTTGAACTAGGGGCAATGATGTGATCCAGATTGGAAATAGACCTTGAACTCAGGGCAGAGAATGTGATTTCAATTTGAAACAGTCCTTGAACTAGGGGCAAAAGTGTGAGGCTTGCATAGCTGAAATGGAGGCAGCCTTTGAACTAGGGGCAATAAGGTACCATCCTTGAGAGGCTCGCTGGGCCGAAAACCCGGAAGGGCGACCCAGGCAAAAGTTAGAGCACAAAAAAAAAAATAAAAAAATAAAAAAAGAAGGGAAAATAAAAAGAAAAATGAAAAGCTCGCAAGGTTGAAAACCTGAAAGGGTGGCTTTGGCAAAAGTTAGAGCGTAAAAAGAGAGTGTCAATACCCGAGTGAACCTTAGCCAAAACTATGTAGGGCCAGTGATTCAGATTGGAAGCAACCCTTGAACTAGGGGCAAGAAGGTCGGATGTGATTTAGGTTTGAAGCAGCCCTTGAACTAGGGGCAAAAGGTTGGATATGATCAAAGAGTTAAAATTGAATCGTTTCCCAATGAAGACCGCCTAGAAAGGCCAAACCCAGAATTTGACGAGAATGAATTTTATTATTGAAGGGCAGTCAAGTTCCTATCTACTACACTAGGGGCAAAATCAAGCCCAAGTAGCCTAGTCCCTACATCATCATATCTCCTGGTCAAGTGTAGTAGTCATTATTATAGATTTTGATGGCCTAAAGATCTCACACGCAATCAACATGGACAAGCTAAACTAAAACCCTTGAGAGACTCGCTGGGCGGAAAACCCGGAAGGACGACCCAGGCAAAAGTTAGAGCAGAAAAACATGAAAAAAAAAATGATGATGAAAAAAAATGAAAATAAAAAAAATGATGAAAATGAAAAAAAATGAAAAATGAAAAGCTCGCAAGGTTGAAAACCCGAAAGGGCGACTTTGGCAAAAGTTAGAGCACAAAAGGAGAGTGTCAATACCTGAGTGAACCTTTGCCCGAACTACAATGGCCTGATTTCTATCTTTGGGATACGTAGGTAGCTTCATCTCGAAGTTCGGCCCTAATAATTTTTCAACTCATTCATCTCGTCCATGTTTGCTTGGTGTGTCTTTAATCGACTTGGTTGTCCTATCTGTGTTTGATTGGTGTATCTTCGTTCTGCTCAGTTCAATTGGTTTGATTTAACTTGGTTCAGTTCGGTTCGATTCGGTTTGGCGGTTCGGTTCGGTCCGGTCCAGTTTTGCTCGACTTCATTTAGTTCGGATTGGCTTGGTTCAGATATCACCTTTGATTATCTGATTTGGGACTATGCACCCCAATGGGTTAGTTGAGTAGTGGCCATTTGCAAAAATAAATTTTGATTAATTTGAATGAAGCTGACTAATTTTTCTCAAGAATTGTTCCATTTTTTGCAAAACTTGGACCATTCTTTGGATTTGAAAAGGGAAAATTTTCAGTACTCACAGTTTAGCTTACATGATTTGAAACAGAAAATGGAATAAGTATGCTAATCTAACTCTCATGTTGATCAAAACATGTTTTCAAAAAAATCAAGAGACAAAAAGGGTCAAGGCAATGAACTAGGGGCATAGTCGAGTTAGAGATTCTGTATTCTCCACCACTCGAGTCAACTATTCAGTATATATAAGTGTATATTCATACCAGTCAAGGTATTCATACCAATCAGGGTATTCATACCAGTCAGTGTATATAAGTGTGTTCCTTTCATACCAGTCAGTATATTTATACCAGTCGGTGTATTTATACCAATCAGTGTATATAAGTGTGTTTGGATTAATTTGCTTCGTTTTTTTAGTTCGTTGGGTCATTTTTTTGATTCAGATCAGTAAAGAGTCAATATCTAATTCAGACTTCAAAAATTCAATCATTTTCAAATTCAATCAAACAAATTGTTTTCAAGCTCAAAGTGATATGCCAGTCATGCCAGTGATGAGCAAAAAAAGAAACTGATTTTATTGAAGTCAGGGGAGGACATCCCCGATTACAGAAACTCCAAAAAAAAAAAAAACAAAAAAAAAAAGCAACAAAAAAAAGCAAAAAGAGAGAGTAGCATTTTCTCAATTTTTCGACAGCAGCCCGGCGATGGCAAAGATTACAACTGGCTTCATTTGCACACATCTTCATTGCTGACTTTACCATCAGCTGCCTCGCTTCATCTTTACTTCTTCGAAGCTCTTGAAGACTCTGCCTCGGCCTTGGTAGAGCTTTCAAAGGAGATTATCCCTTGCTGGCCGTCAAAGGTAGTCCCATGATCAGTTGCGACGGTCACCTGTTGTTTCAACTCCTTGATTTGTTTCTTCAATCCGCTGACTTCCTCTCGAGAATCTTTGTACATATGTTGAAGTAAAGAAAGTTGTGCATTCAATCGATGCACCTCACATGTTCTGTTCTGCAGCCGACGAGACAAGTTGGAGACCGCAGTTACGGTCTCCATACATGACCTCAGTGTATACGAGTTTGCTTCGATGTCAGACTGTGCCGCCATGATTTGTTCAACTGACATTGCTGGAAAGTTAAAAACAGGAGAAGGAGGAGGAGCTCGTGGTTGAGGTTCAGGGGAGTCAGAATTGGTCATCTCTATCGTGGACTCGTTCAGGTCTGGGAAAAGAGTGAGAGAACCTTGTGAAGAGGCCCTGGCAGAGAAGAGTAATGCAAACGAAAGAGGTTGCAGAGTGGTGGCAGAGGAAGTTTGCAGGCTTTCGCTCTACCTCTCTCTATCGCAGGCCTCAACTTAAGAAGAAGATGAAGCCACAGAAGAAGACAAAGAGGGAGGAAGGCTCGAGACGATCTTTGACAATCGGGGCAGGATTGGATAGCCTGTCGGTCAGGCGCCGCGATTGTTGAAATCGTGCGATAGACACAATGCTCGAAGAAGATGAAGGAAGAGAGAGTGAGACAAAATAGGAAAAGAGAGTAAGACAAAAACAGAAAGAGAGGCGGGAAAGTTGTGTGTATATATATATGTATATGTATTGTATAGCTATGTAATATATATATATATATATGTTTGAACATTTGGGTCACAGGTAGGGCTTGGGTTCAGTGGTTTGGCCTAGTGGGTTGAGGATTCGGAAAGCCTAAGCCCGAGGTCAGGGGTTCGAACCCTACATTGAGTGTTTCTTTTGTTTTGTTTTCGTTTTATGTATAAATATGTCGTATATATATATATATATATATTTGTTTGAACATTTGGGTCACAGGTGTGGCTTGGGTTCAGTGGTTTGGCCCAGTGGTTGAAGAGTGAGGAGCTGAGCTTGAGGTAAGGGGTTCGAACCCCATATCGAGTGTCTCTTTGTTTTTTCTTTGATTTTGTGTATATATGTCTCATATATGTATATATATTTGTTTGCATATCTTGTCATAGTCATAAGAGTGGAGTGGCTCAGTGGTTGAGTACTCGGAGGCCAAGTTTGAGATCAGGGGTTCGACACCCCGTATCCCATGTCCATGCATTTTGTGTTTTTTTTTTCCTTTCTTTTTGCGTGTTTTGCGTACATGTGCTGACGTCAGCGAACGGAATATGCATTCTCAGTGATGGCATCTTCCCGCTAACAGCTGCAAACAGAATATTCCCCACGTGTGTATATCTTCGTATATGGTCCGTATATGTATGTGTCATATATACATGTATATATCCGCCTCAATCTATGTATATGTCTGTATTGGACTATATGTATACTGTATGTACATATCTATGCATCTACCGTACAATAATCTCACTTCATGCACCTACCACATAAATCTCAATTTCACTCGCCCTACTTTGGGCACCGCCCTGCTTTGTGCATCAATTTCACTCGCCCTGCTTTGGGCACCGCACTACTTTATGCATCAATTTCACTCGCCCTGCTTTGTGCATCAATTTCACTTGCCCTGCTTTGGGCACTGCACTGCTTTGTGCATCAATTTCACTCGCCCTGCTTTGGGCACCGCCTTGCTTTGTGCATCAAATTCAATCGCCTTGCTTTGGGCACCGCACTACTCTGTGCATCAAATTCAACTGCCCTGCTTTGGGCACTGCACTGCTTTGTGCATCAAATTCAACAGCCCTACTTTGGGCACCGCACTACTTTGTGTATCAAATTCAACCGCCCTACTTTGGGCACCGCACTGCTTTGTGCATCAATCGCCTTGCTTTGTGCATCAATTTCAATCGCCCTGCTTTGGGTACCGCACTGCTTTGTGCATCAATTTCAATCGCACTACCTTGTGCATCGCACTATCTTGTACACTCCCTGCGTCTAGGAGACCTTAAATCCTCTGAAGGTGCAAGTCCTTTGGTGTTTGTCGTGCCCAAACAACTTTCATGGTCTAAGAGACCTTAAATCCTCTAAAGGTGCAATTCCTTTGGTGTTTGTCGTGCCCGAACGACTTCAAACGGTCTGGTATAGTCACTTGACTATGTTTGTAATGAGTTCCTAAGAGATCAACTGAGATGGTGGAAACTAGAGTTCGAATGGCGATGCCTAGAACGCAAAAGGTTCGGGATTTTCGAGACTAAAGTCTGGTTTAAATACCCAGGGGTTTATCCCCGGCTCGAAATCTGTATGGCAGCTCCATAGGTTGAGATAGCTTGTATGCGCCTCAACTCTGGAAACTGAACCAATCTAGTCTATCACCCTATTGGAGAATAGGGAAAGTTGCAAACATAGCCAGGTAGAAATGTGACTTGCTTCGTGTGTTTTACACAAAGTTTGCCACCCATGTTGCCATCTTCATAGCTTTATCATCACTCCATGACATTGCATTGCATTGCACAAATCATGAACCATCTAAATTGGCTTCACATAAGCGTATAAGTCCAATTGTTAAACCGGCTTCGCGTAAGCGTATAAGTCCAATCGTTAAACCGGCTTCGCGTAAGCGTATAAGTCCAATCTTCAAATCGGCTTCGCGTAAGCATATAAGTCCAATCGTTAAACCGGCTTCGCGTAAGCGTATAAGTCCAATCTTCAAATCGGCTTCGCGTAAGCGTATAAGTCCAATCTTCAAACCGGCTTCGCGTAAGCGTATAAGTCCAATCTTCAAATCGGCTTCGCGTAAGCGTATAAGTCCAATCTTCAAACCGGCTTCGCGTAAGCGTATAAGTCCAATCTTCAAACTGGCTTCGCGTAGCGTATAAGTCCAATCTTCAAACCGGCTTCGCGTAAGCGTATAAGTCCAATCTTCAAACTGGCTTCGCGTAGCATATAAGTCCAATCTTCAAATCGGCTTCGCGTAGCATATAAGTCCAATCTTCAAATCGGCTTTGCGTAGCGTATAAGTCCAAATCTTCAAACCGGCTTCGCGTAGCGTATAAGTCCAATTTTCAAACCGGTTTCGCGTAGCGTATAAGTCCAATTATCAAAATTGGTAAATAACAGCAGGTGCGCCTGTCTGTTCACACCACCTCGGTTAAAATACAGTCAGGTGCGCCTGTCTGTTTACACCATCCTTCCTCTTCTCGTGAGAAACACATTTGGATTGCAAATTGGTTAAAAATAGTAGGTGCGCCTGTCTGTTTACACCACCCAAATCGGTTAAAAACATCAGGTGCGCCTGATGTTTACACCATCCTTCCTCCTTTCGCGTGAAACGCGTTAGGTCGTTGATTCACTCGGTTAAAAATATCAAGTGCGTCTGTTGTTTACACTATCTTTCCTCTTTTCGCGTGAGACGTGTTAGGATGTTGATTTCTCTTGGTTGAGGTCTTCCCTCTCTTGCATGATCATAAGGATTTTCAAACAATCGGCTTCGCGAAGCGTGTAAGTCCAACTTTCAAACTGCATTTTGAGTATGTCACTTGCATTCTGCCCCTAAACTACGCTGGTTTGATTCCTTGTAAAGGGATACGTAGGCAACCTTCGGGTTCAACCACTTGCATTACATCTGGTTTGTTTGCCCAAGTCTTACGGCCTTGTCAAAAGGGTCGTCTTCGGGCTTTGACATTCACTCACATCATTTCATGACTTCAAGCTCTGTCAAAGAGGGGCAACTGTAGACACCCCATTTTGACCGGCCCTAAGACTTTGGCACTTTCTTTTGACCACCCGCTGATGAAAATTGAAATATGCTATTTTATGAATTTCTCAGCCGAAGCTTTAATTCCAAACCTCACCCATTTTGGCCATTACTAATATTTTATTAATTTGTAGTATTTTATAATTATATATATATATATATTTATATAAATTTATGGGTGTGTACATTTGTTTTAGGTGTGCTTTATATAAATTGATAAATATTTAATAAAAAAGAAAGAAAATAATAAAACAAAAAAAAAGGAGAAAAGAAAATAAAAGAATAATAAAGTGATATTTGTTTTTTATTTGGGTGGAATATATGATGGAAACATTATGATGATGGGTTGAGGTGGAGGATAAAAAGCTTATCTATGAGGGACCACGGCATCAAATGAAGAGAGGTGGTGGAGGATATTGCTGTTCAAAAGAGAATAGAGGAGATGATGATTATGTTTTGAGGGGTGGGGAATGAATGATTGAGCAGGGGAGATTGCTCTCTACAAAGCTTTCCATGTGCTGGATTGGTGAAGGGGGAGCTCACGGACGAGGATGATAGACAGATACACGGTCTCTCTCTCTCTCTCTCTCTCTCTACGAAGAAACCCACCCCTCTCTCTCTCTAGAGACCCACACACACTCATCACACACCCACGGGAGAGACAGCACACATAGACACATGCACACTGCTCTAGCTGGGTCTCTCTCTCTCCACAAATACACACTCACAGCAGCGGCTTCTATTACACATTCATACACACAGACCCAGCTGAGGTAGAGAAAGGGAAGACAACACAAACGGTGGGAGAGACCATGCACCCAACACACCACACACACACACACGGTCAGAGAGAGAGAGCACAACACACATTCACACACCATCCACTCTCAACACAACACACCCAGCTAACACACACACCATCTCTCTCTCTCGGAAAGCACATCACCATTCACACACACTGACAGACCCAACACACCACTCAACACACACCCACACACCCACATACGGCACTGCTACACACCCAGCACCCACCGCTACCATCACCATTCACACACACATCACAGCCATGCGCAACACACTCATCACACACAAACAGACCCAACAGACACACGGCATTGGAGCCAACACACCACTCATGCACACACGGTTTTAGAGAGAGAGAAAGAGCACACACACACACACACACACACACACACACCATGCAGGCGGGACACCCAGCATAACCACACAGACCATTCACACACCATACACATCCCACTCTCTCTCTCTCGATTTGGTTATGAGGAAGAGGAAGAGGAAGAGCAACACATGCATACAGATCATGCATATATACACTAGGGTGAGAGGGGAGGGATGACTCTCACACAAAGAGACACACGGTTTAGAGAGAGAAAGAGAGGGAGGAGAAAATCACACAGACCACCAACTGGAGATTCTTAAACACGACACACACATGCACAAAGGGGTTGGCACCATCTCTCTCTCTCGGGTTGCAGTTTGAGGGGGGGAAGAGAGGTTCTTTTTATCTGAGCTAAACACACACACAGCAGAGACCATTCACAACACACCCACATGCAGATACACACACACGGCACAGGGGAAAAGACCCACACTCTCTCTGCTCTCTCTCTCTAGCTAGGTGTCTCTCTCCACACATGTACACATGACACCCACGGTTTAAAGAGAGAGACCGGCCACCCACACACCATTAACATTCATCTCTCTCTCTTTATCTGCTAGGAGAAATACACAACACAGACACTGTATAGAGAGAGAAGACACACACAAGAGAGAGTGCTTACTTCTCTCTCTCTCTCTATGGGGCACTAGAACCACAAGCATAAATGATTCACAGAGGAGATCTCCACAAGAGGGAGATGCACTAATCTCTCTCTCCCACTCTCTCGGCAGACCACTACACTACCCACCTCTCTCTCTGTCTCAACTTTCTCTCTTTTCACATTCAGTCACTCACATATGATCTTTTCTTCTCTATTGCAAATAATTTCAGCTTCAAAACCTAATAATGGAGGAGAGAAACAGAAACAAGTATGGCTTCCTTGATCTGAGACAGATCATGGACGGAACCGGAAGGAATTGTTCTATGGAGAAGAAGGTGGGGCCTCCATTGAAAATGAGTACATGGGCTAAGGTGTTGAAGACAATTGGTTCTTTGTCAATTGATGGCTTTATCAGTGGTCGGGGTTTAAAACATTGGGCTTACTTGTTAGGCCCAATTTCTAGTGGAGAAAAGGAGTGGAATGCGCCAAAGGGTTACTGAGTTGATGTTCTTTATTTTATTTTTATTTTGAGTGTTTGTGAGGATCTTATTTTATTATTTCTTCCCCCTCTGTTCAGGTCTGTAATATTTAAAATGATTGTAGTAATCCCCCACCCCACTTCTTTCTATCCCATTCTTTTTAATCGTTTTCCCTAGCTGTACATATGTATATATCTGACATGCCATGCATATCCATGTTTTACATCCATGTCTCATGCATTAAGATTCGGCTAAATTTACATGTGTAGATTTAATCAATTCTTCTGTGATTCTGTGCGCTATCGTATGTTTTGAGATGATTCACATGCCATATTTTAGAAGCCGAATCTTTAGTGCATCTCATGAGTGAATTGCATTAGGATTCTGTATATAAGATCATGCATATTTTACTAACTTTGTTTTGTAGCTGTTCGAGGGACGTCAGTCAATCTGTGAGTTTTTATGCTTTAGCATCTTATTTGTGTGTGTTTTTCTTACTATGTTTAGCATCCTACCATGAGGCAACTTGCTTACTTGATATAACTGTATGAATGCCTGTGGATGAAGGCTTGTTGCTTGAATTGGAATAATTCAATAAATGTACGTTTTAAGCCCACTTTGTAGTGGCAAATTCACAAACTTTAAGCCCACTTTGTCAAGTGGCAAATTCAAACCCTTTTCGAAAAACAAACATTAAGTTGAATTGTTCCAATTTGAGCAAACTAGTCTATACTTGTATGCTTCACATAGTAAATTTTAGGATTTACTAAAATAATCAGAACATAAACATATAAAGAAAATAAAAGTCATATCATGGTTTAGTAGAGGCTGATCTTTTGATCGGGTGAGCAGGGGTTCTCATTATTGACCTTCCCCTTTCATACCTAAGGTTCCGAGCCAAGCATCTTTGGTTACGACGAACAGTGGCCTTGGCACCGAGTCATGGGTTTCCTAATTTTCCAAAATATTAGGTGGCGACTCTGAGATCTGATGACGCAGTCCATTTTTGACAAAATTGCAATAAAATGGATTTTCACTAAAAGTTGCCAAATCTGGACTCTCATCTATGTTTCACATTGCACTCGTGAGACATGAGATCAAAGAGATCTCGGGAGTTCGAACTGTTTAACGTGCGCGGGTACCCCCCCGGGCATGTTACAGTTGGTAAGTTGTTTTACAAAACTTTGGTTGCCCAGATTTTGGCCTCTACACTCGAGCGGTCTTTGTGGACTCCCAATATTTTGGTTGGTCTGTAAAATTATTGGGAGAGTGTATTCTATACTCGAGCTGTTCTTTCTACACTAAAGCGGTTGTGCACTTGAGCGACACTTTTTAAGCTCGAGTGGTAGGCATTTGACTGTAAAAGTTCTGAGAGTGTGTATCCTCTTCTCGAGCATCACTGCTTATGCTCGAGCGATGAGGCCTTTTTCTCTATGTCTTGGCGCTAAAGCGTCACTTTCTACGCTTCAGCACTAATCATTTTTGTGTTTGGACGCTCAAGCGTCACTTCTTGCGCTCGAGCGAATTGTGCGTATATTAGTTCTTAAAAGTCACTTTTTACGTCACTTTTTCATCTCTCTCTCTTTAAACATTTCCAAAGCCTAAATCTAGACTCTCTCTCTATAACTCACATTCTCTCTACAAATATACCTAGATCTATTGATTCCTCCACTCTACTCCCTTTGTTAAAAAGGTAGAGCTCACCTAGAGCTTTGTTTTCAATCGAATAGAGTTGGGTTTCGGCTTCATCCGAGTTTATCTCATCTTCTAGCTTTGAGGCAGGGATTCTTCACACTCTTGTATGAGTTTTACCTTGGTTATTTTCTATTTCAAAAGATTATGGCGGTTTGGGGGTTTTTGTCAAAAACCTAGTGTTTGGAATCAAAATGTAAAAGAAAGGTTTTCAAATGGTTTTAAGATAAAGGTTGTGATTATGAATTTGGGGTTGATATATGTTGAAAAGAGATATTTCTTGCATTGAAATAGATTTTCAAAAAGAAAGAGGTTCTTTGCCAAAAAAATATGAGTGTTTGAGATTGTAAAGAGAAAATAGAATTGATACGGAAATTGTGAAATTGAAATGATGATAATGATGAGGGTGGAGTTGGATATGTATTATCACTCCCACTTTGAGATTTTGGAAAAATGTATCTTTAATGAAATTTATTTATCTGTTTAGAGATATCTGTTTTGGGCTATTGGTGGAGGATAACTATGAGTGTTGTAGAAATTGCATGAGGATTAGGTAAACTAAAAACTAATTTCTCATCCATGTGCATTGAACATTGTTTCTTATTTACTATATTGAAAATGCATATGATTTTGAGAAAAATGGGTAAACGTTGGAAAGAGGTGTGTATCACCAAATCAAGTTGGCCTGTGTGTCCAGAGTGAAAGTTTTGAAAAACGCGCGTATACATGGGTGCCGATCCCGCGGATGAAATATCCGTAAAATGGCAATAGTAGTGCTTGTATAGACTACGTTTACATGGGTTCCGTTTGACAATTTCCCGCGGATGAAATATCTGTGAAAGGTTGTACTGGTTTGAGATTTCCCCTTTCTCTCTATTGTAAAGGGCATGGTTTTGAGAATTGTGATATAAACCTGCCATAGCACGACTTTCGAAAAAGGATATAAATTTTTTGGTACTAGCATTGCATATGCATAAAACCTTATGGCTTTGTTAAGATTTATACATTGTGTTGTAGTGTTTCTACTAGGCTTTGGCTCACCCTATGTGGAAAAAATCATTTTCAGGTGCTGGTGATATGTCTCTACTAAGGACTTAGCTTAGGAGGACTGTGGAGCTGAAGGATCAGTGTTGTTATTTTGTATTTAATTTTTGTACAAGCTTAGGGCTTTATTTGTATTGAGCTTAAGACTCACTTTCGATGTATCCAAGCATTGACTTGGAAAGATATAAGCCTTTAAGGCATATGATTATCTGTTTAGCTTTCATTTCTTTTCATTATCGTGTAATACATGCTGTAGATTCAGGATGTGCTGTTTATGAATGTATATCGTATGTGTGATCTTTTGTATATTAAACTCTGATTAATGAAAGCTTATAAATTCATTTATGTTGCTATTTATTGGTTGTTATGAGATGGATATATTGTATTTATTTTGGGGCGTTACAGCACGAACCCTTTTCCATAGTACATGTGTCATCCCCGTATGCATTCCATGTTCCTAGCTTGCTTGTGGCCCAAGTAAGTCCGAATTGTTTTTTGATCAATGCTTTTGATAAAACCGGTCACTAATTTTGAAAAATACGTTTGATTAAAGTAGAATGGGCCTTATCTCTCTTTCTCATGGCTAAAAAGTTGGTTTTTTTTTTTAAATTTAAAAACAGGTTCAGGGGTAAAATGGTCATTTTTGCAAAAGTTAGTTTTTGGCCAAAACGGGTTTACACAATAACTCTAAACACCCTTAAACAGTCTAAAGATGAAGTAAGTACAATTTCATTATCGGGAGACTTGCAAGCGCGTAAAGTCTTGGGCTCACTCAAAATAGGGTGTCCATAGTTGCTCCTCTTTGACAAAGCTCGAACAATCATGAAGTGTTGAGAAGCGAATGTCAATATTCGAGACTATCCTTGTTAACATAACCCTAAGGCTTAAAGCAGTGCCATACATTCTTGTAAGTGATCGAATCCGCAGGTTGTCTATATATCCTTGGTGCAAGGAATCAGATCAGTGTAGTTCGGGGGCGATTGTACAACAATTCACACGTTAGTGAGTGTGTGCAACAAGCACTCAAGCATTCATCTAAGCATGCCAAAGAGGAGAGCGGACGATACTTGCCACTACAAAAAAGTCGACTTTTTACGGCACCACATCAACGACATACAATAAATGCACGCCGTAGCTTCTCACATTTACGACTTGCTTTTTTTACACGTCGTAAATACTTTTCCAACCACGGCGTGTCTATTGCGTAGGCTGTGAATGGTAGTAACAATGATTTTTTTATGGCTTGCTATGTTTGTGTAATAACCCTCACCATTGATCACTGATAACCCTACTGATTACTGCTAAACTAAGACTGAATATGATTAGTAATCGAATTGATTGAAATATTGAACTGACTGATTGAATATACTAGTTTAAATGCATATCTATCTGTTGACTGTTAAACTTATCTGTCCGTGTTTTATGTTTTAAATTGCGAATTGAAGGCCTTATCGGCGGCCGAATCTGAAATCGATTGATGTTTTATGATCATTAGAATTTATATGATTTTATGGCATATTTATTTAAAATGTGATTTGGTATGATTAAATTAGATTAAAATAAGCTAAATTACATAGTTTGACATATTTACCTTAATGTCATTGTGAGTGGCCACTAGCTAAACATTTTGATCTTCATACACACTTGAACAAAAACATTTCATCAGCTCATTTCATGTCTCAACCGAAATAGAGAGAGAGAGAGAGAGGGAGAGAAGTGAGAGAGAATTTGGCTACATCTTGTTGGATTGCTTGGAAATTGAAGGAATTGAAGTGTAGATTGCTAAATTAAGCTTCCTTGCCTATAATTCAAGACTCAAGGTTGGAGACTCACCTTCTTAATTGTGTATTTGAGTTGATTTTTCAGGTTTCATGAGCCTCTAGTGATCTAAGTCAAGATTTAGTCTAATAATGTTGAATTGTAGCTTAATTGTTGCATGTATGTTGCCATCCATGAGTTTTGAGGTGTTGTTCATAAATTCCTCACATGCATGTTCATGATTTTACAATGTACCTTGATTTCATCTTGTTTTGAGACTAATGAGCTCAATAGAGCAAGTATTTGAAGCTTGAAAATGGTTTAAACTCATGCATGTCATGTTGAGTTATGTTCATGAAGATTGGTTTGAATTTAAGTTTAATTAAACTACCCTTGGGCCTTGATTTTACAAATTGAGCTTTAAATCATGTTATTCTATGTATTTGCAAGTGTTTTCCAGGAAATGGGCCCAAAGGAATTGAATTTGATACATTTGATGTTGGATTTGAGCTTGGAGTTCAAATCTGGGAATTCCAGAATTTGAACTCACACTCGAGCGGAGTTACTGGCGCTCAAGCGTGAAATTCGTGCTCCCAGTACTTTGCACTGTTTTGCTGTCCGCTCGAGTGGTGTAATTTACGCTCGAGCGTGACCTTGTGTCTTACGCTCGAGCGGGTGTCGAGCGCCCTATCGAGCGTGATTTTCACCCATCCAGTACTTTTGACTGTTTTGCTGTACGCTCGAGCGGGTAAGTCCGCGCTTGAGCGGAAACCATTGTCTGCATGTCCGCTCGAGCGGGGTAACCTACGCTCAAGCGGGACCCCTGTTTTCTGAAAATTCTAAAAAAATACTTTTGAGTGCATCTTTGCATCTTCATCCCATCCTAGGCATTCTTAGGCCTAGTTTAAGACATCTTAATGAGGATATAGATGTAGAACCACACCGAGGCAATTAGGGATTAAGTTACCATTTTCCCAACTGTGTAGCTTAGTGTGCGTTCGATCTATTAACTGTGTAGGGTTGGCGACTGGGGACGCGCTCTAGCTTACTGTAGCCCAAAACTCTGGGAGTAACAATTGTGTAAAGATATGTTCAAATATGAATATTTTCTGAATACTGAATTGTACTGCTTTCTGAAATGACTTTGTTAACTGAATGAATGTATGTCCTATATTCTGAACTGTATTGTGGCATCCTTAGCAACTACTATTACTGATTGTTACTGTTACAGAGATCTCTGTCGGTTTCCATGTAACAATCCTCACTTTGATTTAGTCATATTTGCATACATTCATGTACGATCTTGTCTTGCTATGCTGTTTTGCAAAGTTTTGCCTTGTCTTGTTTGTTTGAGACTTGCCTTGTTTTGCTTAGGCGTTGCTTGCATGATTTTGTTCCTTGCTTGGTGTGTGGCCGAGGTCATCTTGAGCTTAGTTCACCTTTGAACCTTTGTACTTAGAACTATTTCGGAACCACTTGGTCGACCTTCACCTTCACCCCGGCATGATAGCCGAGATGTCGTTTTTGAGGCTGAGATGTTTTGTATATAGTGATCTTTGTCCTTGGGCAGGTATGGCCTAGACCGAGGTGTGGCACATCCAGGCCAAGGTGTGGCACAACTTAGTCAAGTGTCGTCCTCCCTAGCCGATGTCTTTGTTACCCTGTTGCCGAAGCTTTGTCCCTGGCCGATGTCTTTGATTGCCGATGTGTCTTGCCTTAGCTTGTTGCATACACCTTGCCATAGACTTGTCTTGTCAATCAGTCACTTTTGAGTTGAACCAACCCGGTAGTGCCACGTGTCCGAGCTGAGTGTTAAGACAGCCGGCAGACCTAGAAACAAATCATTTTTGTCTCAAATCATTGTTTTTAGAGAGAGAAGCTCTAGAAGAAGAAGGAAGAGTTTTAGAGAGAGGAGTAGAGTTCCGAGCTTGATCTTGGAGGATCAAACCATTTGATTTGAGTTTTGAGGTTAGATTCTTGCTTTGCTCTAGTTGTTCTTATTGGTTATCAAGCTACATTGCATGATTGAATTCGTTTTGCACGCCATGCATTGATTTGAAGTTGGTTTTTAAAGAGAAAATAATGTTCATGTGTTTTTGAAGAAAAGTCTCGTTTTGATCCGAAAGTTTGGAACAAGAATAATGTTTTGTGTTTGTCCTTGCATGATCTTCTTGCATGGGTACCCAGGTTCATGTTTTTGAACTCCCAGCATGTTTTGCTTTGTTATTGATTTGGATCTGGTGAGAATGCTGAGATCATTGCGTGCATGTAAAGCTTGTTTTGAGAATGTGATTTGCCATGTGATTGTAGGACTTTGACCTTTGCTTTGAGCCTACACCCGAGAAGATCTAGGTGAGTGGTATTTTTAATAAAGCTATGTTATCAAGTTTTGATGAGCTTTGCTTTGTTTTGTTTTGAAAAGTATTTGTTAAGCATGAATGATTGCCCTATTTTGATGTATCAAGTATAAGCCTTGTTGGATGTCATCTTTGAAAAGTCCCTTGTACTGGAGGACTCTAAACTTTTGCAGCACCACGTTTAAAAGTCCCTTGTGCTGGAGGACTCTAAACTTTCGCAGCACCACGTTTAAAAGTCCCTTGTGCTGGAGGACTCTAAACTTTTGCAGCACTAAGTAAAAAAGGATACGGTCCTTTCTTGTAAAGACTATCGTGTTAAAGCGGGCTACGGGCCTAAATAACACAAGACCATCGTGTTAAAAAGAGCTACGGGCTTAAGTAACACAAGTCCCTTGTGCTGGAGGACTATAAACTTTCGCAGTACCTTGACTAATCAATTACAAATCGCCTCGTCTTTGTTTTGCCACTGACGGTTTACTGCGTGGATTTGTTTGTTCGGAAAGCTTGATTTGTGTTTTGCCGATGCCAGTAAGCATCCCTCGAGACTTGTAAGACTGGATAGATGAATACGGTTCATCCCTTGATTTGATAAGAACTTTGATATGTTTTGTTCGGAAAGGACCTCGGCTAATATTTGTATGGTTTTGGCTTGTTTTGTTTTGAAAGGACTTTGGCTTTATTCATGCAAAACCTTTATTACTAGTACCATTCACTGAGTATCCAAGCTCACCCTCTCTATATATATGTAGGTGATGAGCAGGACGGCGGCAACGCCTAGATGTGTTTTGCAAGCCTGTTTTGGATTCTTGTCACGACGGCTTGACTCATATTTATGTCGGCTTTGTTTTGTATTCATGTCGGCAATGTTTTATTTACGTCGGCAAATCTTGAAAATCATGCTTTTTGGCTTACACCTTATGTATTTGTGCATGTCTGCTCGAGAAGCCTTTTGATCAAGATGTAACTTGTAATTTGTTTATTAAGGGCTGGATGAGGAACCATATTGTGTATGTCATTCCATTTGAACTATGCACAGCTCTTATGGACCACTTGCATTTTGATTTATCGCTTCCGCATTTGTGAGCCCCATACATTCTACTCTGATTGTGTTTGATCTTTGTAAGCCGGCCTTCGGTAATCATGGATTACTGGCCATCACGGTGCCATCCTACTAGGGGCGGGTTGGGGTTATGACAGAATGGTATCAGAGCACAAGTTCCTTAGTATACGTTATTCACACACTTTGAGTCCTAAAAAGCGTAGGATTTCCTTTAGAAAGATGTTAGGATTGCATCATAGTGCTTGCTATTTGAACAAGGTGTGCATTGTCTTGACATGTTTATTTGTTACTCGCCTACGTGGTTATTTGCTTATTTTGTTTAAAAGTCATACCTTGCATACTCATAGCATCAAGAGGAGAGGCATACCTCCAATTGGCCGGGATCAGCCCGAAGACAGATTGGACAAACTGGAAAGGTTAGTTGAAGGTTTGGCCCGTGAGTTGAGGCAAACCAGGCAACAGTACGCTAGTACTACTTCGACTCAGGCTGAGCAGACCAACGGCCGAAATGTAGTTCCGCCTCCACCTCCGCCAGTGCCGTAAGTTCCTCTGCAGCTAGCCTTATATGGGGATGGCACGATAGCTTTGATCCGGGAGTTCAAGAAAATGAAACCACCGAGATTTTCTGGGGGTATAGAGCCGATGAAGGCTGATGCGTGGGTTTTGGAAATGGAAAAGCTGTTCGAGATCTTCCCTAGCACTGACACTCAGAAGGTAACATTGGCAACCTTCACATTAGATGATGACGCTCGTAGATGGTGGGTGATGGTTCGAGGAAGCAATCCAGACTTGACCTGGACCTGATTTTTGGAGTTATTCTATAACAAACACTTTCCCCTGAGTGTTCGAAACCGCAAGGCTACCGAGTTTCAGACCTTGACGCAGGGCAACCGAACAGTGGCAGAGTACGACCGCGCTTTTACTGAATTGGCGAGGTTTGCACCACACATGGTCAACGATGAATATATAAAGGCTAGGAAGTTTGAGAGTGGGCTCCGTGGACCGATACAAGACCGGGTTAACCTGCACAATATGCCGACTTACGCCGAAGTGCTGGACAAAGCCATTCAGGCCGAGGCTAACTTGAACAGATACCAGAGTTTGGAAGAGAACCGGAGAAAGAGGCAGAACTATAACGATCGCCGAGCACTGGTAGGCACCAAGAAGAAGACGAACATGGGCAGTGCTGGTAACCTAAGGCAGGAAGGTAATGCTAAACTGACGTGTTCGGATTGTGGGAAGCAACATTTCGGGGTCTGTCGTCGGACGTCTGGAGCTTGTTATGAATGTGGTGAAATGGGTCATTATGTGAGAGACTGCCCTAAGACAAGGGCCGATGACAGCAAGAAAGGTGAGAATACCTCGGGTTCCGTTCAGAAGAGTAATGCCGGGAAAGGACAGATGAGGCAGGGCAGAGTGTTTGCACTGATGCCAGGAGACACTCAAAATGCTGAGACAGTAGTGTCAGGTATACTCCCAATTTGCTCTCAAGATGCTTATGTATTGATTGATTCGGGTTCTACGCATTCGTTTGTGTCTGCTAAGTTTGCGGGGAAGCTTGATAGGAAACTAGAACCCCTTGATTTTGTATTATCTGTGTCTACTCCATTTGGGAGATCTATGATTGTTTCATTCATTTATAGAGCATGTATTGTTGTGATTGAGAATGTTAAATTGTTAGTAGATTTAATGCCCTTGGACATAACTCATTTTGATGCTATACTGGGAATGGATTGGTTAGTAGCAAATCATGCATCTATTGATTGTGCTTCGAAGAGAGTCACATTGAAACCCCCAAACCTAGCCGAGGTTATTTTCCAGGGTAAAGGGGTAGTGTCCCCACCTTACTTGATTTCGTCCATTAAGGCCTATAAGTTAATTCAGAAAGGGTGTCGAGGCTACTTGTGTAGTATACTGAACGATCAGAATGGAAATGTTAATTTAGCCGACGTCCCCGTTGTTAATGAATTCCCCGACGTCTTTCCAAACGAATTGCCTGGCCAATTAGCCGACAGAGAGATAGAGTTTACTGTTGATATCATGTCGGGAACACAGCCGATCTCCAAAACACCCTACAGAATGGCCCCAGCTGAACTTAGGGGATTGAAACTGCAATTACAAGAATTGTTAGATAAGAGATTTATTAGGCCGAGTACTTCACCATGGGGAGCACCCGTTTTATTTGTTAAGAAGAAGGATGGCACACTCCACCTTTGCATTGATTACAGAGAACTTAATAAGGTCACCATTAAGAACAAGTACTCATTGCCTAGGATTGATGATTTGCTTGATCAACTACAAGGGGCGCGAGTCTTTTCTAAGATTGACCTTAGGTCGGGTTACCACCAGCTTAAAGTTAAAGCCGAGGATGTTGAGAAGACGGCCTTCGGGACAAGGTATGGCCACTACGAATTTCTAGTAATGCCTTTTGGGATGACCAATGCCCCTGCTGCATTTATGGATTTAATGAACAGAGTCTTCAAGCCATATTTAGATGAGTTTGTAGTTGTCTTCATTGATGATATATTGATTTACTCCAAGAGTAAAGTTGAACATGAGAATCATTTGAGACTTGCCTTATAGATTTTGAGGGACCGGAAATTGCATGCTAAGTTTAACAAGTGTGAGTTTTGGCTTTCTACTATCTCATTCTTGGGTCATGTAATTAATGAAGAGGGTATCTCGATTGATCTTAGTAAAATTGAAGCCGTAGTGAATTGGCCGAAGCCGACTAATTGTCCGAGGTTCGAAGTTTTCTGGGTTTGGCAGGTTATTACAGGAAGTTCGTGAAGGATTTCTCCAGGATTGCAATTCCGTTGATGCAATTAACTAAGAAGGGAACACCGTATGAATGGACTGAAGATCGGGAGTCAGCCTTCTAGGAACTGAAGGCGAGGTTAGTCACAGCACCTGTACTTGTACTTCCATCTGGTAATGAAGAGTTTCATATCTATAGCGATGCATCGCATAAGGGTTTGGGTTGTGTATTAATCCAAGGGGGTAAAGTCATAGCATATGCATCTTGTCAATTGAAGCCACATGAAAAGAACTATCCTACCCATGATTTGGAACTAGTAGCCGTTGTATTTGCTTTAAAGATTTGGCGTCACTACTTGTATGGAGCTTCTTGTCAGGTTTTTACAGATCATAAGAGTTTAAAGTACCTGTTCACTCAAAAGGAACTGAATTTGAGGTAGAGGAGATGGCTTGAGTTGCTGAAAGACTACGATATGCAGATTCAATATCACCCAGGTAAAGCTAACAGCGTAGCCGACGCCTTGAGTAGAAAGTCAGTTGGAAATTTGGCATGTCTAACCATGATCTCACTAGAACCAACTATTGTCGAGGAAGTAAAGGCAAGACAAATGGAGGATGAATTCTTCAGAAGGGTAGCCAATGAGATTGTTACAAAGCCGAAATCAGGGTACACTATTGAGAACCAAGTGCTCAAGTTTGAAGGAAGATTGTGTGTGGCCGACATTCCAGAGTTGAAAAGAAAAATTTTGCAGGAAGCTCATGCTTCCAAGTTTGCTGTTTATCCAGGAAATACCAAGATGTATCAGGATGTAAAACAGATGTTTTGGTGGCCAAATATGAAGAGAGAAATAGCCGAATTCGTGTCCCAGTGTTTGCATTGTCGACAAGTAAAAGCAGAACATCGGAGACCAGTAGGACTTCTTCAACCTTTGCCGATCCCCGAGTGGAAATGGGAACACATCTCCATGGATTTTGTGATTTGTTTGCCGAAGACACAGAAAGGTATGGATTCGATTTGGGTTGTTGTTGATAGACTAACCAAGTCAGCACACTTTTTGCCTGTTAAGACTACCTTCAACGCCGATCAACTTGCCTTGCTATATGTGAATGAGATTGTTAAACTTCATGGAGTACCGATGTCAATTGTGTCGGACCGAGATCCGAAGTTCGTTTCCAGATTTTGGTAGAGTCTACAGAGGGCTTTCGGAGCCGAACTGAGGTTTAGTACGGCTTTTCATCCCCAGACGGATGGGCAAACAGAGAGAACAATTCAGACACTTGAAGATATGCTCAGACTTTGTGTATTGGACTTCCAAGGAAGTTGGGAAGTGCATTTGCCCTTAGTGGAATTTGCTTACAACAACAGTTATCAAGCTAGCATTGGCATGGCGCCGTATGAAGCTTTGTACGGAAGGAAGTGTAGGTCACCGATATGTTGGACCGAAGTTGGAGACAGAGCTCTGCTTGGTCTCGAATTGATTCAAGTAACAACAGAGAAGATTAAACTTATTCAACAGAGGATTAAAACTGCCCAGAGCCGACAAAAGAGTTACGCCGACCAGAGAAGGAATGAGTTAGAATTCGAAGTTGGGGATCATGTATTCCTGAAGGTTTCACCAATGAAAGGGGTTTCCAGATTTGGGAAGAAAGGTAAGTTAGCACCTCGTTATATTGGGCCATTTGAAATTCTTGACAAAGTTAACTCCGTTGCCTACAGACTTGCTTTGCCACCAGAATTAAGCCAAGTCCATAATGTGTTTCATATTTCGATGTTGAGGAAGTATATTCGGGATCCATTGCATGTGATTGACTATTCTGGGATTGAAGTTAATGAGAATTTGGGCTATGAGGAGAAGCCGACGTCTATTATTGACAGACAAGTTAGGCAATTGAGAAATAAGTCGAAACCAATGGTAAAGGTGGAATGGAAAGAGCATTACGGCAAGGATGCCACATGGGAAATGGAAGAGGAAATGAGAATCCAACATCCAGAATTATTCTTGGAACAAGGTACCTTAAGTTTGGGGACCAAACTTCTTTAAGGGGGGTAGGATGTAACAACCCTCACTTTGATTTAGTCATATTTGCATACATTCATGTACGATCTTGTCTTGCTATGCTGTTTTGCAAAGTTTTACCTTGTCTTGTTTGTTTGAGACTTGCCTTGTTTTGCTTAGGCGTTGCTTGCATGATTTTGTTCCTTGCTTGGTGTGTGGCCGAGGTCATCTTGAGCTTAGTTCACCTTTGAACCTTTATACTTAGAACTATTTCGGAACCACTTGGTCGACCTTCACCTCTACCCCGGCATGATAGCTGAGATGTCGCTTTTGAGGCCGAGATGTTTTGTATATAGTGATCTTTGTCCTTGGGCAGGTATGGCCTAGACCGAGGTGTGGCACATCCAGGCCAAGGTGTGGCACAGCTTAGTCAAGTGTCGTCCTCCTTAGCCGATGTCTTTGTTACCCTGTTGCTGAAGCTTTGTCCCTGGCTGATGTCTTTGATTGCCGATGTGTCTTGCCTTAGCTTGTTGCATACGCCTTGCCATAGACTTGTCTTGTCAATCAATCACTTTTGAGTTGAACCAACCCGGTAGTGCCACGTGTCCGAGCTGAGTGTTAAGACAGCTGGCAGACCTAGAAACAAATCATTTTTGTCTCAAATCTTTGTTTTTAGAGAGAGAAGCTCTAGAAGAAGAAGGAAGAGTTTTAGAGAGAGGAGTAGAGTACCGAGCTTGATCTTGGAGGATCAAACCATTTGATTTGAGTTTTGAGGTTAGATTCTTACTTTGCTCTAGTTATTCTTATTGGTTATCAAGCTACATTGCATGATTGAATTCGTTTTGCACGCCATGCATTGATTTGAAGTTGGTTTTTGAAGAGAAAATAATGTTCATGTGTTTTTGAAGAAAAGTCTCGTTTTGATCCGAAAGTTTGGAACAAGAATCATGTTTTGTGTTTGTTCTTGCATGATCTTCTTGCATGGGTACCCAGGTTCATGTTTTTCAACTCCCAGCATGTTTTGCTTTGTTATTGATTTGGATCTGGTGAGAATGCCGAGATCATTGCGTGCATGTAAAGCTTGTTTTGAGAATGTGATTTGCCATGTGATTGTAGGACTTTGACCTTTGCTTTGAGCCTACACCCGAGAAGATCTAGGTGAGTGGTATTTTTAATAAAGCTATGTTATCAAGTTTTGATGAGCTTTGCTTTGTTTTGTTTTGAAAAGTATTTGTTAAGCATGAATGATTGTCCTATTTTGATGTATCAAGTATAAGCCTTGTTGGATGTCATCTTTGAAAAGTCCCTTGTGCTGGAGGACTCTAAACTTTCGCAGCACCACGTTTAAAAGTCCCTTGTGCTGGAGGACTCTAAACTTTTGCAGCACTAAGTATAAAAGGATACGGTCCTTTCTTGTAAAGACTATCATGTTAAAGCGGGCTACGGGCCTAAGTAACACAAGACCATCGTGTTAAAAAGAGCTACGGGCTTAAGTAACACAAGTCCCTTGTGCTGGAGGACTATAAACTTTCGCAGTACCTTGACTAATCGATTACGGATCGCCTCGTCTTTGTTTTGCCACTGACGGTTTACTGCGTGGATTTGTTTGTTCGGAAAGCCTGATTTGTGTTTTGCCGATGCCAGTAAGCATCCCTCGAGACTTGTAAGACTGGATAGATGAATACGGTTCATCCCTTGATTTGATAAGAATTTTGATATGTTTTGTTCGGAAAGGACCTCGGCTAATATTTGTATGGTTTTGGCTTGTTTTGTTTTGAAAGGACTTCGGCTTTATTCATGCAAAACCTTTATTACTAGTACCATTCACTGAGTATCCAAGCTCACCCTCTCTATATATATGTAGGTGATGAGTAGGACATCAGCGACGCCTAGATGTGTTTTGCAAGCCTGTTTTGGATTCTTGTCATGACGGCTTGACTCATATTTATGTCGGCAATGTTGTATTTACGTCGGCAAATCTTGAAAATCATGCTTCTTGGCTTACACCTTATGTATTTTGTGCATGTCGGCTCGAGAAGCCTTTTGATCAAGATGTAACTTGTAATTTGTTTATTAAGAGCTGGATGAGGAACCATATTGTATATGTCATTCCATTTGAACTATGCACAGCTCTTATGGACCACTTGCATTTTGATTTATCGTTTCCGCATTTGTGAGCCCCATACATTCTACTATGATTGTGTTTGATCTTTGTAAGCCGGCCTTCGGTAATCATGGATTACTGGCCATCATGGTGCCATCCTACTAGGGGCGAGTTGGGGTCGTGACATTCCATGTTGGAACCACTACTGTTTACTGAGACGATGGCCATCATTGACTGTTTGGTCTTTTAAGACTTACTATTTACTGTACTGCTATGCTAATGGATGTACCACATATGACTGTATGGCTGAATGACTGATATACTGAATCAATGAGCTATTTTCATTACTGTAAGGACATTCATTCTAAACCTCTTTACGCATTATGTTATTCATTGGACTTTAACTCACTGTTTATATATATATGTAGGTGTTCAGGCACCAGACCGGAGCTAGGAGCGTGGGTTAGACTCTCCTTTTTGTCAAGGCAACCACTGTGCCTCACTGCGAGGTTCCGAGCCTATCAAGCTATGGCTTAGGGGTGTTTTTGATTTCCCCCGTCTGTCTCTGTACCTTTTTTGTAATCTGTATAAGGGATTAGGTCCCTGTTCTGAATAATTGTATATAATGTACATACTGTTTTGTCACTGTGTATGAAAAGTCTTTTTGCATACAGACTGTCACAGCTTAGTGGACATTGTTTATTTACTGTTTTGGCTTCCGCCATGCCCTGTACTACTGCTTTTCTTGTCTTCTTATTAAGAGCCTTGATAATCTTGGATTCTTGGTCGTTCTGATGCTAAACCCATAGGGGCGGGTTTTGGTCGTGACAGTTTGCCATAAATAATAAAACTTTCTATGACATGCATATGGCATGCCGTTAATACATCAACTATATACGACACACATACGCCAGTCGTGGAAAGTATTGCACGTTTCACAGCGCACAAAATGCCCGCCGTTAAAAGTTTTACACTTTTTACGACGCACACAACGCTTGCCGTTAAAAATATTACCTTTTTACGATGCACAATGCACGTCGTGTAATGTATGTTAAAAAAATAGGCGCCAAGGTGAAATTTTTCTGCCGCCAATTCAACAAAAAAAGAAGAAGAGAGAATATATTAGAAAAATAATATATACATCAATTGTTTCGCTTCTGATCGATTCTAATCATCAACTGTTCAAAGGGTTTCAATCTCTATTCGGCAGAGAGGGAGAAGGATTAGACGATGCCAATTGCGACCGCAGCAGTGGAGCTGGTGGTATGGCCGTCGGATAGCAGCGGTGGCGGTGGAGTTGGTTGCGACATCGATTACGAGCCCGGCGAGGTTTGTCGGGATCCACCTCCGTATTCTCGCTCCGATCGATTCTCTGATAACCTGGTCTGTCTTTGCTTCTACATCTCATATATATATGCTATTGTTATCATTTCCCTAACTTATCTTTGCTTCTGAATCGTTTCCGTATCTGTGTTGTTTTGCTGCTAAATTTTTTTTGTAAACCCTTATCTCTGCCAACAACCCACCTCTGCCAATAGCAAGGTTAGGGCTTTGCTCTTCTCTCTTCAAAATTCTTCTTTTATTTTGCTTCGTACAACCAATTTTGGTACCATACTCTGTGTATATCTCTCTCTGTGTACCCACCTTTGCCAATAGCAAGGTTAGGGCTTTGCTCTTCTCCCTTCAAAATTCTTCTTCTATTTTGTTTCGTTTATCCAATTTTGGTACCATACTTACTACAATTATATCTCTCTCTGTGTATATCTCTCTCACAAATTGCATCTATGTTGCTCAATTTTGTTTACTTGGAGCATGTACTTTCCAATGTTTTCTACAGTGTACTTTCCAACCTTTCTTTGTTTTCGAATGGAGCATGTACTGTAGAAAGAAATCTCTATCTCTATCCAACAACGATAAAGGTATATTAAGTCTGTTTATAATTCTTAGTTTAAAAAAAAAATACCCATGCCTACGCCCATTATATTTAATTTAATTTAATTTTTTAAGAAAAGGGTTTTCCCCCATATTTACCCGAATAATTGTGCTCTAAGTTGTGGTCAATTGTTTATTTTGTTTGCCTAACAGTTTATTTTTTTGGTATTTATTTGTTTGCTATCATTTGAATAACCATGTATTTACTTGATATGAATTTTCTTGCATCATCAGTTGATAAAGAAAAGCTCCCAAGGAAGATTTTGAAGCTCAATCCTACTGCCTACAACTAGATGGTGTTGATGGTACTTGAAGTTTTTTTTCTAGGGCTATTGTGTCCATTGATGGCATTGATTGCTTTTAAGGTATTATAAGTGCTTTGAGTTTTAATTATATATAAATTTGTTTTTGTGAATTTTCTATTATTCTAATAGATTGAAAATTTTGGGTATACAATCATAGTGCAAATCATCTCTCCCCATGTTTGATCAACATAAATCCTATTTCACTGTGTTTTTTGGGGTTTTCCATAATGCTATCAAATTGCAAGTTTTGGGTCCGCAAATTATCTTTCTTACTTTTTCTATTAAATTGCTATAGATTGTACATTAACAGTTTTTGGTAATTACCAATGACCTGTACTAACAGTAATTTTTTTTTTTTTTAATTGAAGTTGGATAAATACTTTGTGATTAAGCTTTTTTCTTCGTGATGAACCTTATAGAGATCTCTTTGTTTTTAGTATGATTTTTCTTGTATATTTATGCATTTAATT
Source organism: Camellia lanceoleosa (assembly GCA_025200525.1). Classification (NCBI taxonomy): domain Eukaryota; kingdom Viridiplantae; phylum Streptophyta; class Magnoliopsida; order Ericales; family Theaceae; genus Camellia; species Camellia lanceoleosa. Next base: position 63,049,061 of record CM045771.1, on the reverse strand, counting down.
TTTCTTTTGCCATAAAGGTTTAAGATTCATAATTTTATGATCATTCTTTAAAGCAAACCAATTATTTGCAATTTTTTGTACACTATTTCTAACAATTGAAGTGAGTTAATATGCCTTCATTGTTGTCGTATAGAGATTATTTATTTATTTATTTTTGATAAACTGCAGTGGTAACAAGGCTTCAATTTCATGCTTTACTATAGCTTACTATAGGAACCAAAACCATTGAATAGAAAGGATTTAGCTCAAGGGCCTCAATCATGATGGAAAAAGATTGTAATGATCAACAACATTCAATTGAATAAGTCATAATTTCTGAAAACAGTAAGTAGCATGCTAAAATACTCTCAAATAAAAATCTTTTCTACAGTACATGTTTCATTAGTTTCAAATTAGGAAGATGCTATGTAAAAAAATGCATATGGTATGCCTTTCATAACACTAAGTTGGCCATTAATGTTTAAATTACCTTTGCTCAAATAAATGTAAGTAATTTGGTTTTGGTTTGGTTTATGTATTCCATTTTGGTTTGATTGGCCATAAATATTTATACATATGAAGTGTTGTTGGCATGGATAATAAATAGTTAATTATGATTTTAGATTTATTTTATATTTTTTTTTAGGTGTGATTTTGTATTTTTAGATTATGATTTGGTTTATATATATTTTTTATTTTTGTAATTTTTTTTTCAGGTGTGATTTTTTTTAGGTGGTATGGGCATTTGAGTTTATTTTAATGAACTAATTATTGGAAGAGCTTTGTTAGGAAAATAAATTATGTTTCTATGTCACTTTTGTTAGATTGATTTTTTTTTTTTATATTTTATTTTCCTGTCATTTTGTTTGCTCTTTCTCTCTCATTTCACATAATGCAGCTATTTGTTCTGGACAGTAACTTTCATTTGCAGGTAGGATAGTGTCGTGGATGCTAATGTTAAAACCTATTCTTGGTTCTCTTAGCATGCAAATTGATCATTGAGAAGCAGCATATTGTTGTCCCAACTTTAAAGTCAAGTTTTTATTTTTGCATCATGCAACTAAAGTGCTTACTTTCTGTTGCAAATTACAGGTGGCTCGGAAAAGGAAAAGACTACAATAACAAATGTTTGGTGATATGGACTATGTGATATAGTCTTTGTTTGTCATTTTTTATCTTGTTAATTTTTCAACTATTCTTTTGTTTCTATTGAATTTTGTTCTTCTTTACTTGCATTTATATGAGTAAAAAAAAAAAAAAACAGAATTGTGTCATCACCATTTTCAAGTTTTCTTGATGAACTTGCAGCAACTTCATAGTGTCCATCACATCACCTCCACCATTTTGGAGAAAATTGAGCAAGTTGCCTTTGTTTATACACTCCTTGCAGCAACTTCATATGGTCGTTAACATTTTTGCAACGCAGATTGTAATATAAGAATTTTATTAGATAGTGCCTTCAGGCATGGGCAATCTCTAGTATATATATTAGAAAAAGAACATATACATTAACTGAGAGGAGGGCAACCAAGTTTTTAATTTTTGTAATTGTTAAACCAAAGACAAAAATAATTTTTTTTTTTGGGGGGGTTTGGTAAAAGTGAATTCTCTTTTGGAAAAATAAATTGTTACATTTAATTCTCTTTGTTGTTTCGAAGAGGCAGAAGCAAAACACTAAAGAGACTTGCTTGCAAAACCCTAACCCTAACCCTAATTCGAGTTCAACATTGAGGGTGGGTTCTTTGAATTCTGGGTCTGGTGGATCGGTATCGATTGATTGTTTCAAGAACAAAGAGGGTCGAGTTAAAGAGGAAGAGAATCAAGAAAACAAAAATGTAGATGTGGGTGGTGCTGAAACTTTGTTTGGAGAAAATGTGTTGGAATTTAAAGGTACAGAGAGGTGGGTTTCTCGTTTAAATGTTTTTTTTTATTTTTTTTTTATATAATTTGTTAAAAGCATCATTCTTTGATCATAATTACTTTTCCCCCAAAAAGGGTTTTCTTTGCACTGTTTGGTTGCTGAGAAAATGTGGGAAAAGGACAAAATAAACATTTTTGAACCTATGTTGGAGATTTTTTTTTTGTGTGTGAAAATGGGCTTTTTTCGTTCTTTATACCGTGGAAAAGGTATTGTAAAGGTCAATTTTATGCCTGTTTGGTTGTGGGAAATTATAAAAAAGATAAACAATTAAAATTCACATATATTTTTATATTTGGTGGGGCTGCTCAATTCATGACTTTCCTCTCTGTTTCTGAGTTAAGACACTTTTCTTATGACGGACAGTGGCCTTTGGCACGAGTCACGGGTTTCCTAGTTTTTCCAAAAGATTAGGTGGCAACTGAGAGATCTGATGATGCAGTCCATTTCTAGAAAAGATTTTGCAATAAGATGGATTTTCTATAAAAGTTGTCGGATCTTGACTTTCATTTTCGTTTCACTTTGCACTCGTAAAACTGGATCAGGATATCGGGAGTCCGAATTGTTGGACGCGCTTGGGTATCCCCCAAAAGCATCCTACACAAACCTACCAGTTAGTTTTGGTTTCTCAAAGAGATACTTGATGGGGTCTAATCTTGAAACCAACACCACTAAGTGGATGAAAATGTAATGTTATAACTTCCGAGTGGCTCACACCACTAGTGTTGTGTACTGAGCTTCATAGTCTGACATCTTCTTACTAATGTAGTAGATGGCCTTTTCTGCCTTTGCTTTTGACTCTTGTGCTGGAACACATCCCATGGTGTGGTGAAAACTATTTTCTCTCTATTTTTAGGTGCCATCATAATTTGATTGTAGGCCAAAAAACCCATCCACAAACGACAAATGTGCATGCCCTGCTGTGAAATCTACTAACTCATCAATGTGTGGTAACGGAAAGTCGTTCTTCGGACTAGCATTGCTCAAATCCCAGAAGTCAACACAAACTCTGATTCTGTCGTCTTTCTAAGGGACTGGAACTATGTTTTCTAACCACACCAGATATTCTGACACCATTAAGAACCCGACACTAATTTGTTTAGTTACTTCTTCTTTGATTTTAAGTGCCCAATTAGGGCAGACTTCTCAATTTTTGGGGCTTGGCTTCGGGGTCTAGGGGACTTTATGTTGTACAATCTCAATATTGATTTCAGGCATGTTCTCATAAGACTACACAAAAACATATTTGAGTTCTTTCAAAAGAGCGACTAAGTGCTCACATTCCTCTAAAGACAGCTTCAATCCAATCTAGATCATTCAAGAATTTTCCTCATTGCGTAGATTTATTGAAATTATCTTATTCATTACAGGTTTAGATCGTCTTTCCTCTTCCCATTCAATTAAGTCTTTCATGCTTTGAGGAATTTCTTCCTCGAAATCATTTTCATTTTCTGTTTCAAAATTAGTGGGATTAAAACTGTTAATTATTGCCACCGCAAAGTATTCAAAATCACTCATTACTCCATGAAGTTACGGGGTTACATCCGACTCAAACTCAAAATAGAAGAACACTTGATTCCTATCCTAGATTTATAAGCTCCGGGACACTTGATTTTTAACGATGCATCAGAATTCGATAAGTCGGATTTTGACTCACTAGACTCAGACTCACTATTAGATTCATAGAGAAGACATTTTTCAATGGACCAGTTTTGAGGTTGGCTGTTCATTGCATCAACTATGTACTTGGTGACATCCTCTTCCAATGCTCCATTTTCCAGTATCATCACAGAAATGAAATTTCTCACACCAATATGTTTAGTCTCAGTACTTAAACCAGTCTCAAAGTTAGCCCATGTTGGTCAGTCTTGCCCATTTTCTGATTCAGTTGGACTTGGTTTTCTTTTGGATTGGATTAGACTTTTCTGGACTAGATAGGTTAGGTTTTTCTAGGTTGGATGGACTTTTTTTTTTTGATTAAGTGTGCTAGTGTTTTTTTTTTTGGACTTTTTTTGAAATGACTAGGCTTTTTTTGAATTAGATAGGCTCTATTCTTTCTTTTTCTTTTTCTTTTTTTTTTGTTGGACTTTTTTGAGATAACTAGGCTTTTTCTGAGTTAGATAGACTGCTCAGATGGGCTTGGGTTGTAGGTTGCTCTATGTGTGTGACTTAAGTGAGACTAACACGGGCTTTCCATCAATTATATCTTGAGTACAAGACAATCGATTGAGTTTGGCCCACTTAGCTTGTGAAACTTCTTTTCTAGGAGCGATGTTTGTAACAAATCTATGGATAGGTGAATGGACCCAGTCAATATTGTTTAACACTTACCACTGGACCCTCATAATCATCATTAGTATCAATTAGGTCGTGGTTTCCCAATCAAGACAGTTTGAGGAACTTTCAGAATTCCCCCTGAGTGATCAATCTAAACAATTGCCTCTCCATTATTCATTATTTTATTAGAAAGTGCCCCAATTTAATTTCAAAAGTATATGATAAAATTTCAACTCCCTCCGTCTTTTTTCAAACTTTAAAAACCAAAATTTAATTTTCGAAAGTTTTGAGGAGTTCGGATTTTATTCTAAGGAATCAATTAAACAATCATTCTTTAGCCAAATATCTTATAGATGAATCAAAATTTTATTCAAAATGAAAGACTTGGGCATCACTTCATTGTCTAATATTTTTCCATAAAATTGAGATTCCTCCAAAGTTAATAGCCCAAAGATTTTACTTGATGAAAAGAACTTTCAATAATTTTTGAACTCTACTCAAATTTTATTTTCAAAATTTTTCCAGGAATTTCATATTTTATTCTAGGAAATCAATCAAACAATTGTCTTCTAGTCGAAATGTCTTCTAAAGAAATTCAAAATTTTCTTTCAAAGGGAAAGATTAGGTCATCATCTCCTTATCTAATACTTTTTCATAAAATCAAAATTCCCTCTAAAGTTAACAACTTAAAGATTTTCATCTAATCGAAAACCTTCGATAATTTACAAAATTCTACTAGGATTTTTTCTTTTTCAAAATTCTTTCATCCCAAAGAGTTTTGGATTTCATTCCAAGTATCTAATCAAACAATTGTCTCCTTAGTCAAATATCAAATATCTTTTAAGGGAATTAGAATTTCATTCAAAATGAAAGATTTGGTCACTGCTTCCTTATCTACCATCTTTCATAAAATTTGAAATTCCCCTTAAACTCAATGACTTGAAGATTCTTATTCAATCAAACCCCTTTCATAATCTCCAAGGCTGTACTTAAGTTGGAAATTTTTTTTTTTTTTTTTTTAGAAGTTATTCTTTGATCACATGTTTTTTTTAGGGATTTAAATTTTGGAAAGACAATCATTTTCATTTGATCACTAAGGTAAGAATTCAAATTCAAATTCAAACCCTTTAAATTGGGAAACTACCCCCTAATTTACAACTGATTGACAGAATCAAAATTGAATCAAATCACTGCCTAATATGACCCCTCAGCCAATTGCATTGTGGGTTGTGATTGGCATTAGACAAATGAGATCTATAGTAGAACCAATTAAAACCTACCAAATGAGTCAGGATTGGCTTATATTTTGGTCTTAGTTTTCCATTTATTTTTTATTTTTTCTCTTTTCATCTTTCCATTTTTTTCTTCATAAGAAACCAAACGATAAATGAATGTATGTAGAATACCCCAAAAAGAAGGTCAAGTTCATATCCATTGCATCCAAACAATAACCTTGCTTGCTTTAGCTGAAGTTTCACATCTTACGTGATGTTCGGGCCATAAAAAATCACAAAATGAGATTAGCTAGAAAAGTCTAGCCCAACCATATTGTGATTTCTACAACAAAGTGAAATTACTCATTAAATAATAATACCATTACGTAATATTACCGTTATATTCAATAACTATTCATTGAAAGGAATATAGAAGACCATCATTTTCTTGATGAGTCCTTCCCTTTGGAATTGCTTCCTCATTTATAGCTTATTGAATGGGGTTGTTTACTTCAATTAATGCACTTCTTCAAAATCATTTCCATGAGCTGGACTTTTTTATGCAACTTAAGAAACACAGGTCTTCTTGGTCATCTCCAATTTGGCCTATAGCTTGTTCACTTTTGGGTACGAAATTAGTGGTGGTTAAGAATAAAATATCCAAGTAGGAAGAAGAAATTATAATTTGCCACACTAGCAAATATATGTGGCGTCTCCACTTGTATTTTATTTCTCACTTTTGTGTTTCTTTCGTTAATTTCATACTCATTTATTGTAATTTGAATTAAGTTGATATGGACCATCTAAATTGTTAATAAAAATTGTGTTTGATAAAATCAAAAATTAAAAATTAAATACTGAAAATTGAATGCTAAACGTTTTAAATTGAAAATTTGTTTAATAAAAATTTAAATGTTAAATTAAAACAAGTTGTTTGATATGTATATTAAATTTAAAATTTATTATTTTTAAATTATATTTTTCAATTTTATATTGTGATAGTTAGTTGGTAGTAGTGATGGTGGCGGCAACAATAGTATCTATAGCGCCCATGACAATGGTGGTGGAGATAGAGAAATAGTAGTTGGTGGAGAGCCAATGCAGTGGAGATTTTTTTTAAAAAAAAAAAAAAAAGTAGGGAAAGCAGCGGTAGTGTAATGATGGTGGTTGTCGTGACGGTGGAATGATAGTAATGGTTACGGCAATTGTGGCAAAGGTTGTGAAGATGTCGTAATAGTTGTTGTAGTAGTGATGGTAATGGTAATGATGATTGTGGTGGTAATAATAAAATAATAGTGGTCCTTATGGTAACAATGACAATGGTGATGAAGATTGTGGTCGTAGTAGGGTGGTGGATGGTGGAGGCAGCAGTGGTAAGAATGGTGATGGTAGTGATGGCAGTGGTTTAATATTTATATTTAAGTATTTATAAATTAAATCAGAATTATATAAGTTTCATATCAATTAAATTTTCTTACATTTTAAGAGTTATTTAAAATTTTAAATGATACCATTTATAGTTATTAAACGGACATCATTGATTTTCACTTAATACATTCAATTTTAATTCTAAATAAGTTATTGAACACCACCTTTAACATGAAAGTATGTGATCTTGAAACAATTATGATAAGGAAAAGCATAGCCTTGCAATATTGATAGATAAAATTCACAAAATTAAAAATTTGGCGACCAAAGCCATGGAACATTACACTTTAGGGAATACAGGTAAAATTTATAATTATTTTGTTAATGATAAAATTCACAAAATTAAAAATTTGGCGACCAAAGCCATGGAACATTACACTTTAGGGAATACAGGTAAAATTTATAATTATTTTGTTAATGATTTAGAATACCGCTTTAAATTTGACCAATTGGAATAAAATATAAAATTTTAGAGGCAAAATTAGCAAAACTGAATTTTAGAGGACTATGACCTCGTTTGAAGAGTTTAAATTTTAGTTCAGAAGTTAAAAAATCACTAAAAAAAAGTTAAAAAGTCAACAAATTATATAAAAAAATAATTAAAATATTTATTTCTTTGCACTTGTTTTTTTCTATAAAAAGTTAAAAAGTAATCTCAAATGCAGTAAACTTTTTTTAGGATTTCATTTCTTTCATATTGTCATCTCAACTTGAGAGAGTATTTGGGCTTCATAGACCCATTTTGAGATTGATTTAGGTGATTCAAACCATTCACTTTTTAAAACTCTTTAAGTAGAGTATTAATGTAAAAAATCAATATGATTGAATATTGATAGTCATATATTTGAATTATATTTGTTTAAAAAAATATATGACAAATATAATTTTAAGAATAATCATTTATTTTTTATAATACAAATTTGATTAAAACGTATAGTTATTAATGTCTGATCCTCTTGATTTTTTATATGAATATTCTACTCAACGAGTCTTAAAAAGTTAACGATTTAAATTATCAAAATCAATTTTAAAATAGGCCTACGAAATTCAAACACTCTCACAAATGGAGATGACTAATATGAGAGAAGTTAAACTTTTTTTATAATATTAATTTTATATTTTAATTAAAAAATGAAAATACTACTAAAATAATATATTTCCAAACGAAAGTTAAAATGATGCCAAAAAAAAAAAAAAAGATACAAAATATAACCGTAATTATAGAATACAAAAACAATCACAAGCATTTGACCAGCAATGACATCGAAGAGTGAAAAAAGACTTTACTATTTTCTCATTGAAATATATCTCTACCCGTGATATGCTATAATTTTGACTGGGTCCTTTCTTTTGGACTGATTCCTCAATTATTTTACTGCGTGTTGGAGGGGAGTGATTATTCGGTGGTCTAAAAATATTGTTTTTATATCATTAATTATTTGACATTTATTAAGTTATTTTACAAATTTTAATAAAAAAATATTGAATTTTATTATTTTATTCAATTAATATTAAATTGAAATACTATGTGACATTATTTCAGTAGAAAAAAAAAATATTGTTGGAGGGGTTGTTTTACTCCGGCCTCGTTTGAGAACATATTATTTTAGTAATTTTTTAGTTTTTTGACTAAAATATGAGGTAAAAAAAGTTAATATCTTTGGAGCGAATTTTTGACTTTTTACGAAAAGATGTGCGAAAAGTAAAGAGAAAAATAAATATTTGACTTTTTAATATAAATTATAAATTTTTTAATTTTTTTAATAATTTTTTATTTTTAAATTAAAATTATTACTTTCCAAACGAGGCCTGAGATTAATGCAATTATTGAAATTCTTTTCCATGAACAAGACTTTTCTATGCAATTTCCGAAAGGATAGGTCTTCTTGGTCATCATCAATATGGCCTACAGCTTGGCCATCAGTTTTCAATAAAAATGAGTGGTGGTTAAACTTTTAAGTCAAACCAAACCAATACATACGGCTGTCACAATAATTCGTAACATTCATTAAATTCAAGTCATAATTTAATTAAATTGATTTATGAAAAGAAAGCAGTCAATGAAGACTTTAATTCAGAACAAAAAACCATAGAATTTCATGAAAAATGTTTGGTACCTCTTTTGGAGGGATCTTACCAACCTACAGTGATATAGATTAATAATGTGTTTGTAGTTTTTTTTTTCTTTCTCTTTTTTACTTGAACCAATTACAAGTGAGTGGTAGTCGTGAGAGTAATATTTTGTAAGGATCTAAACCATTACTGAAATTTCATAACTAGGTCACTAATTAGGTCACATCCATTTAATTAGGATATGAGTTTAATAGTTGTGTAACACCTTTTATGATATGTGATTGCGGATTTAACTCCTATAAGGTTTGATATAGGGTTAGTTACTAATTAGTCCCATTTAGTTAACATAAACTGGTGCTAACACGTGCTATGTTCGAGATTTTATAAATTAAAAAAACAAATTATTATAATTATTTTGAAATAATTTAATATTTGGTCTTGTGATATACATAAAATTTATAAGTTAACTTTTATGTTTATAAATTTTTAAATTATTAGTTTAAAAAAATTTTAAAAAATATATAAATCTATTTAGCGCAATTTTGATAATTTATATTAAAAAAAAGATAAATCTGATTAAATGTGATTAAATGAGTTATGACATACTTCTTTTTGTTATGAAAATATACAAATTTAAAAGTTATAATTAAGACAAATATACAATTTTATTATTAAATGTGAAGTGAGGTGGTATTTAACAATAATTAATATGATGTTTCTATTATTAATCAAATAATTTAAGTTACATTTCTTTTTATTTCAATTTCATAACTAAAAATACAATATGAATATAATACACACATGAATTTGTAGTTTTTAATAATAAGAAGGTTTCAAAATATTTTCAACCTTTCATCAGTTTTTTTTAATTTTTTTTATCTAATTGATTTTAAATTTGAATAAAAATTTTGATTTGATATGAATTATTTTAACTTTTTCATTAAATTTTTATCAATTTTTAAAAGAATTTCATTCTTATCTCAATTATTTTTTTCTTCTCACCAATTTTGATGGAAAAAACAATAACTTCCAACATTTCGTCTTTTTAAATTTTATAATTTGATAAAAAAAAATATTAAGGGTTGAAGATTCTCTTAATTAGAATTATAGTGAAATAATATATTGAAATAGTTAAAATTTGAGTATGTGGTTGTTTGAAATATATAATTTAATTAATTCTCTTCTCATATTTATATAAAAATTGACACTTATGACTACATCATTATAAGTCAGATTATGGAAAACAATTTTGAGGCGCCAAACATTTTCCATTTGTAAATATCCTATATATTAAAAAAAATTAAAAAAATGTAACTTTTGGATATGTGTTTATCAGTTTTGTTTTATGGACATCAACAATTGATATTTCAAGTTAAAAATTAAAAAAAAAAAAAATAGATTGGGTTTTTTAGAGATAAAAGAAGTCATCTAACTTTTCTATATATTATTTAAGATAGACTATTTAATCACATAAAAAAAAATAGAAATTATGTTTAGAGATTATTCCTATATATTATGCTATTATATACAACTATAGCTGTAACAAATTAACTATAATATATATGAAAAGTTATATTAAACTTTCATTTTTAATTAATTGAATTATAATTAATAAACTAACAAATAACAGTAATGATATAATGGGATAGAAAGAGGATAAAAATAAATAACACAATGATATTTAAAAGTTTTAAATTTACCTAATGTTATAGTAAAATCTTGAATTCTCAATAAATTTTCACATTTTCTATAAAATAAAATGACAATAAAAAATATTGATATCCATTTTTTTTACTTCAATTTTATGGTTTTCATTGAAGAAAATAAAATCTTATCAAAATCCTTGGCACAGGACGGGCATAGATACTTCGATTGCAACCATAATCACCAATAATTCTTCTTCACCGTGCAAACCTGTAAACAAACACATAAACCTTACTAAAACCAAAACCAAAACCAAAACCAAAACCAAAGCAACAATAAAGAAAGAGAATCGTACATGAAAAAAATAAAATTAAAAAATAAATAAATTTATGAAATAAGAGAATGTTACCGCCAACAACTTATAGAACTCACCTAACCCAATCCGTTAGCTCATCAGCCAGTACCCACGAAATCTAAGAGTTGGGATGACTAATCAGATTATTCTTTAAACAAGACTTAAAAATTGATTAATTTGTCCCATTAAGTGATTTAAAATTTTGATAGATATACATAAAAATTTAGATAATTATATTACTAAATCATAATTCAAATTTAGATATTGTCATATTTTTTTGAGATCCATATCTAAATTCTTATCTTTTTTTTTTATTTTTGTGTGGTTTCTATTTTTTTTTTCAATTTATTTAAGATGAACGTGTGGGTTTCTATTTTTTTTTCAATTTAATTTATCTATGGTTTCTATTTGTTTTTAATTATTATTATTTAGGTAAGTTATGATGTGAGTTAGATATGTGATAGACATGTAAGTTTTATTGATTTAAAGTATAATGGTGGGAGATATTTTCAAATTCGATTTGTTTAGATAAACTTTAAAGATTTTAAATTGGATATTGAGATGCAAAAGAAAGATTTTAATTGAATAAATCAAAATCAAATTTATTAATTTTATCTGTTTGTAAATTTGATTTTTAGTTTTAGTTTTTTTTTTTTTTTTGGTTATGTTATAAGATATAGACAGATATTCACAATTTTTATGAAAAATATTATCTGATTTTTTGGAAAAGAGAGTGTGAGAGAGAGAGAGAGAGAGAGAGAGAGAGAGATTAGGATTGAGAGATTATGAATTTTTTTTTATCTTTCTATTTGAAATTCATAAATTAAAGGATAATTATTATTTCTAAATTAATTAAATAAATAAATCAGTCAATAGTTTGTTTTTAAAAAAAATCTATTTTATAAATTGAAAAATCAATAATTTTAGAAAATTGATTAATTTGTCTAATTAAGTGATTTAAAATTTTGATAGATATACATAAAAAAAAGATAATTATATTATTAAATCATAATTCAAATTTAGATATTGTTATATCCTTTTGAGATTTATATCTAAATTTTTATCTTCTTTATTTTTATGTAGTTTCTATTTTTTTTTTCAATTTATTTTAGATGGAGTTGTGGATTTCTATTTGTTTTTTCTTTTAAATTTAATTTATCTATGGTTTCTATTTATTTTTAATTATTATTATTTAGGTAAGTTATGATGCGAGTTAAATATGGGATAGATCTGTGAGTTTTATTGATAAAATTTATAGATTTTTAAAATTTAAAATTGGATACTGAAAGGCAAAAGAAATATTTTAACTGAATAAACAAAAATCAAATTTATTAATTTTATCTGTTTGTATATATGATTTTCAATTTTTTTTTTTTTTTTTTGTTATGTTAGAATATAATATATAAGATATAGACAGATACCCACAACTTTCATGAAAAATATTATCTGATTTTTTTGGAGGAGAGAAAAAGAATGCAAGTTTTATTATTATTCAGGTAAGTTATGATACGAGTTAAATATTTGATAGATATGTGAGTTTTATTGATAAACTTTATAGATTTTTAAAATTTAAAATTGTATATTTAGAGGCAAAAGAAATATTTTAACTGAATAAATAAAAATCAAATTTATTAATTTTATCTGTTTGTATATCTGATTTTCAATTTTTTTTAATTTATTATGTTACAATATAATATATAAGATATAGACAGATACCCACAATTTTCATGAAAAATATTATCTGATTTTTTGAAGGAGGGAAAATGAATGCAAGTTTTAATTTATTTATTTTTTTTCAAAATTGGTGAGAGAGATTATGATGGAGAGATTATGAAATATTTTTGTTATCTTCCCATTATTATTTGGGTAAACTACCTTTTTTCTTATTTTTTTTTCTTTTTAGTCATTTGATAAATTAATTTTATTAGATAAAGATAAATTTTATTTTTTTTTTTTTTTTTATTATTTATATATGATAAAATTAATTTTTCTTTTTTTTTTTTTTTATAAATATATAGAATATAAATTATCAATCTTATTTTTTTTTTTGTTAAAATTTATTTTTTTAGGACGTAGGTAAATAAGTAGTCTTAATAATATGATTTGGTAAGTACCCCTTATTATTTCTAAAATTATGAAATATATTAGCCAATAGGTTTTTTTAATCTATTTTGTAAATTGGAAAATCAATAATTTTAGAATGAGAGTTTGGAACTCTTACAAGGTGTGGAGAAGTGGTTTGGAAATACTCTTCTGATCCTGGGGGACGCTCGTGATCCTCAGCTAGTCACCTGAAAAGAAATAAACACTCCGGTCGAGGGTGCTGGAATTAGCACTCCGACGGGCAAGTCAGTCTGTACTCTCTAGATTACTTGTATTTTAAGTTAAGCGTAATGATTCTCACCTACCTCTTTCTGGCTGATGTTCTTCTATTTATATCTTTTCTTTCTTGGGCCTCGGGATTTGGCCCACTTTCAATTCGGCATTCGGCTTCTTTTGTAGCAAACTGCTTTTCACTCGGCCCCTTGCTCAACCGGCTATATGGCCGAATAGGGTAGGATTTGAACGTGCGAGACGGGGCCGAGTGCTATATATATTTCGAATCTCCAAGTTCAACTATTCGGCCTCTTTACGATTCCCAATATTCGGCCCGTACAATTGCCCCCCTAAGCACTCCTCTAACGATAGTTGGCTGGAGTGTTTGGTTTTGTACTCGAAAAGTCAGAGCCGAAATTTGGCAGCTGACCTCATTCCAACGCAGATGTCTGAGCACACGCCTCTCGATTATCATTTCAACTTCTCGCCTCTTCGTACACTTCTATTTATTGTGATTTAAAATTTCGACGTCTTTTGAAATACATATACATTTTTAGGTGCTTGTCGCTGGACTGCCTTTCGAATTACCTCTGCAACTTCCTTTCCTCCACTATCCTCTTCGTCTCTTGTAAGTTCTCTCCCTCTCTACTTTGAATCCTTTTTCCTGGTGTGTTTTTGGTTTAGCATATTCCTATAGGCTGAAGGAAATGGCAAAACATTTGAAAGATCTCCTCTCCTCGGATCGAATTTCTAGCTTTCGACGCTATCTTTCCATTCCTGATGACGTCCGTCTGACAGACGACACCCTCGATATAGAGAGGGCTGATGAAACCACAATCGTCTTCCCTCTCCTATCAATCGCAGAGGGTGGAGTTCGTTTCCCCCTTCACCCATTCCTTAGGGCTGTGCTTTGTCATTGGGGTCTAATCCCTTCCCAACCCAATGTCACCTTTTTTAGAATCGTAATGGGAATTATAGAACTAAACCATTGCCTTAGGATTAACCTCGACATTCCTGCTATTCGGCATTGTTATGCCTTGGCCAAGTCTTCTGGTCGGCACAGACGTTATTTCCTTAGGGCTAAGGACACCGACCATCAATTAGTGACTATGCTTTCCAGTTCTAGGAAGTGAGTCGATGATGTTATGGTCGTTGTCCAAGGTAACTGGGAATTCGGCAAAGGCGAGGATTGCCTCGATCCTATTCCTAGACGGAGGGGCGAACCAGGTGGCTGTGTAGCTTCTTTTGTTTATTTTTTGTTATATTTATAAAGCTTCATTTTTTAGACCTCATGGTTTTGCTTGTGTAGGAAACGATTTGAAGAAAGTTCTGACTTCAACTGACGACGCTGTTCTTTTAGAAATCAAAGTCACGCTCAAATATTTCGGTCGTTCGAGTCTTCAGAAATAGGGGAGGGCAGCCCACGTTCTGCTCCGCTACGAGCCGACTTATACCACATTCTCGGCGGCAGAAAACATCCCAATTCCGAAGGGTGAGGAGTTTCTTACCGCTCTTATTTTGACAGACTTCAAAAATTTGCAGCAAGTTGGTTTCGAGGGGTCCGATTTAGAGCGGGTGGAAGTAGCTGAGGTTGCCGAGTTAGATCAATCCGAAGCGGAAGTAGACGAGGCCTTGAAGTTGGCCTTTGAGGAAGTCGACCTCAATTCAGCCAACCCTCCATCCATTTTGGGCTGAGGGGACCTTCTATTTGACGACGTTTTTAACGGTTTAGAGGAATTTCCCAGCGCATATTCTGAAGACATGGCTGGGTTACGCCTCACACAGCTTGCCAAAAAGAAAAACGTGGAAAGGATGGCTGCGCGGCAAAGAGTAGAGGCCATTTGATCCGAAGTGCCACTTGCCGCCGAATCTCAGCCCTCCTTGCCTGTTATTGAGGGAGAAACGGTAAGAAACCGAAGTGCCGAGTTCGAGGTGGTTGTGTACGATCAAGAGGCCGAGCAAAGGGCAGAGAAGCATCCTGCCGAGGTCGAGGCCGGCTCAGAAGAAAATCGTGCCGACAAATGGCCTCGTTTAGAGGAATCGGATGTGATTGTGCCTTTTGTCATTCAACCGAAGATAAAAAACACGCCAATCTCCTCTGACGCTTCGGCAATTAAAGACCCAGCCATCGCACTCAGCATGGCTACGTCCATCTCATTACTGGCTGACAAGGCAGCTTTCCGGGCGAAGCCGGATCTGCTGGCAATAGGACTAGCCGCTCAATCGGCTCTCTGTGGACACGCCTCGAGGAGGCCTTATGCTACAACAGTTTGGACTCAGTTTGTCACGATTCTATATCAGAACCAAAGAGTCCAAATCTGGCAAATCGTTTTGAGAAAACAGATTTTTTAGAAAGAAGTGCCAAACATGCACTGCTTTGCCAGATACAGAGTCGCCACCTAAATATTTTATTTTGGGAAATTTAGGAAACCCTGACTCGTTGCCTAAGGCCATGTGTCCGTCATCACCAAAGTTGCCTCGGCTCGGGAACTTGGGTACGATTGGGGAAGGTCACTTCGTGAGCACCCCCGCTCGCCCGATCAAAGATCGGCCTCTACTAACCATGATATCTTGTTTTGAAAACATTATGCGTTCTTATTTCGGTTATTAGCCTAGAATTACTATGTTATGCGCACAGCAAACAAGTATAGATCAAATCGCCTAAATTGGAACAAAACATTGCATGTTTGTTTTGAAAATGGTTTGCTACTCGTAAGTAGGCTAAAATACAGGTTTTGCCACCCTCGAGTGGGATTTAGAAAAGATGGTTTTACCACTATCCAGTGGGCTTAAAACTCACAGTTTTAATGTATTATTCTAATTCAAGTAATTCAATCTCCATCCAGTCCGGGGGGGGTCCGAATAAATAATACTAAATTAATTATTACAGAACTTCTAATTAATTAACAAATTAAATGCGGAAAGAATGTGGCCACAGCCCTGCCTCGGAATGCGTGAATGACGCATGCTTGACTCGTCTCGCCCGGAAACTTGCTGCCATAGCCTCTGTTTCGCTACACCGCCACCCTCGAAATTTATGAAAGTCTCTTAATCGCTTTGAACTTCATTATGAGTGCAGTGGAGTGCCACCGGCCAGAGCAAAAGGCCACCGGCCATGGGAATGAGGTTATCGGCCAAAGATGGTGTCACCGGCCGAACTTTGGTGGCCGGTCGGCCATTGCTTCCTGCAGAATCCTGCAGTTGATAACAGCAGTGGGCAAGCAGTGTATGGCATGGAATTTCAAAGCAATGTGTGCATGGCCACTCTCCCAATCATGTAATGGACTCAAGGGAGTGTGGCCCTCGACCCTCGGGCCATCAATCACGCATTTCAATGCATGATGACCCAAAAGTCAAGTGTGCAACTTCAATATCAAATGAAATGCACACACAAAACACATCAAAGGCTCCAACCTCTATCATGCTTGATCAAGAGGGAAGGGATGCATGCACAATGCAATGCAACCTAAGCATGCAAGTAAGGTTAATGCAATATGATTATGCAATGTATCTAATATGTAATAGGCACACAACCTAAACATGTAAACATACATGGCATACAACAACATGCGATGATTGACTTAAACTAACATGGATAGCTCGCAAGCATGCCAAAATCAGTGGCCATATGATAAAAATGAGACAATCGAAACACATGGAAACATGCACGATGCAAGGGGCAGGTCCTAAGGCATCAAATGCCACTCTACCAAAGCATGGCATGGGATGAAAGATGGCACACAAACATGCAATTTCCAGCTCTGAAATAATATGCTCAATGGTCCCGAATCATGGAAACATGTCACCCAATGCATGAAATAAGCCTCGAAACTCAAAACTAGGCAAATGCATTGAACCACAAGTATACAAAACAAGCATTATTTGATCATGAGGCATGAAAACAGAGCCAAGGCAATCCAAAATAAGCACAATATCAGTTCCAAGCATGGCCCAAAAGTGCTAACATGAAGGGCTAAAACAACATGCAACCTAGGCTAGTAAGCATGGTTTACATGGCATGTATATGAAGCATGAGAGAGGTCACCAAACCAGCCAAGAATAGGAACATGATATGCTAAAATATGCCCAAATAACTACTGAAATGCAGCCAACATGTGCTAAAATGATGAGCTCCTTTAAAAGGGCATATAAGGGGTTACTCAACACATATATGATGGACACTTAGCATAGCAAAACCAATTCTGGAAATCAAATATGAGAGCCCTAAAACTCACCAAAAAGGGCCTGAAATTGATCAATAAAGCATACAATGAAAGGTCCTCTTGAAAGGCCTTGAGGAGAGTTTTTCCACACATGCATGAGAGACATAAAAAATGGCCAAAAGGGCCTCGGACAGAGCCAAGGAAGACCTCAAAACCCTCAGAATGAGACCTGAAACATGACTTCAATGTATGCAAAATAAAGTCCCTTTGGAAGGCCTAAAAGACCACCAAACAAGACAAGGAGAGAGGGGGTCACCCCCCTCTGATTTTGGCCCTCAAAAATGCATCTAAGCTACTGAAAATCCACTGGATTTCAGTGGCTAAGAGGCCAAACCATAGCCAATGCAAGTGCTCTAATGCATAGCCCTAATCGTGAAGAGATGAAGCATGCACAGGGGGAAGATGACCCCAAATAGAAAAGAGACCTTAACCAAACTTGAAGAGGAGATTAAAACAAGATCTTTTTCAGTTTATGACAAATCTCGAAAATTTTCACAAATAAGGCTAAAATATGATGCAAAAATAGCCCTAAAAGAGAGATGGAAGATACAAGGAGGTAGATGACCTCAAACAGAAAAGTGTCCTAATCAAACTTCAAGAGAAGCTCAAAATAAGACACTTTACAGTTTATGTCAAAGCCCAAAAATTCTTGCAAATAAGGCTAAAGAACGAAGCAAGATAAGGCTACAAAGAGGGAGATAGTGACTTACCCTTGTAGCACAGCAATGCAGCAGCTTTTGGACCAAGATAGTGAGCTCTCAATCTTTGAAAATCGGCTTCAAAGTTCTGGAATGGGTGGTGGAGGTGATAGGCTATGAGGTGTAGTGCAATGGGACCAAGAACAAGGGTTTTTTGGAGCTTGGAATAGAGAGATATAGAGGAGTGTGTGTGTATGAGCCTCTGAAAATTCAGAACCCTGGAAAAGGAGAGGGGAGCCTTCCTTTATAGAGCCAAGAGAATAAAGCTTCTCCTAGAAGCTTCAAACCAAGAGCAAAGATCCTCCATACACGTGTATGGAGGATCTAGTCTGTGCCCTCCAGCTGGCACAACTGGCATCCATTCAATCTGTAGAATACACCGGAAGGTCGTTGGCTAGCAAAAATGGTTGGTCGGCTACTTTAATTGGTCGGTCAGCCATCTGTTCTGGTCGGTCGGCCATCTGTTCTGATCGGTCGGCAGGAAAAATCTGCTCTGCAGATCCAACTTCAAACGGGCATAACTCCTTCATATAAACTCCTTTTCAGGTCATTCTTGTGTCCAAATTGAAGCTCCGGAAGTAAGCTTTCCAATGGCACAAGCCTTGCATCAAAATTCCAACTATGAAAAAATTTATGCTTGTTTTGGTAAAGGTTGCTCAGTTTCAGTCCAACTCGGATGATACCCAACTTCAACCAATCATATCTCCCCCATCCGGACTCGGATTTAGGAGATTCTTGAGTGCAAAATAAAGCCTCGGAAGTCTTCTTTTCAACGGTGGTGGCCTCATATCTTAACTCCAAGTGTATAGACAGATAAGCCTGATTTAGCGAGGACCACTCGACTCTCTCTTAGCGATTCATACCCAACTTCTTCCCCAGCTAGGTTTCTTCTCTCTTCTCCTCTTTTCTTCAACTCTAAACCCCTAAACAAGGTGTTTTGAAAGATTTTTCAAAGATTTCATCTTTCTTTCATTCATTATCACTTTGTCCTTGCTCGGTTTATCGAAAAACGCATCATTTGACAAAATGTGAGCCTCGGAACATAGTAGATACTTTATTTCAAAAATGTTTTGAAAGAGAGGGTTCTAAGGTCTAAAAACCATCCAAAATAACTTCGGTCCAAAATTGGGTGTGAAGTTGAGATTTGTCTCTCTCCTTGCCGAAGAAACTGAACCTTTGCCCTGCACACCTTTCTCAACCAAGTAAACCATCAATAACGCCCAAGTCTTGAGGGCTGTCAAAAATGGGGTGTCTACACTCTCCTGGTATATACCTTGACCTTGTCTTTCCCTTTTATGTAAATATTGTTTTGGTTTTAATTTCCTGTTTCGCAGACAGTCCGGAGAATAGCCGAGATAGGTCGTCGCTAGCATGACACTGTCAAATGACTTGGCCGTTTACAAACGAAAGTAGAGGGCCAAAGGAGCATGGCTGATTTCGAGGCGGCGAGGCCGAAAATGAAAAGTGCCAGGGCTGAGGCCGAGATAGAAAGGGCGAGAAATGCGGATCAGTTGAGATTAGCCGCCGAGAAGAGGGCAGACACGAGCGAAGACGTGCTCAAGTTAGCCTAGGAGGCGATTGCCAAACTGGAGGTTGAGTTGGAAGAATTAAAGAAGGCCAAGGAAGTAGCCGACTAGGAGGCTTCCAAGGCGTTCGAGGCCGAGCAAAGTGTTGTTTTCACCAACTATGTGGATGAAGTCCCCAAATTTAAAAATCGGGGATTCAAACATGGCTGGCTCAAAGCCCTTGTTGCTGCTGATGTGACATTGGCTATGCCGATTCCATACGAGCAAGTGGATGTTGAGCCGCTGGAGTCTGACTTTGAGGATTAATTTGGGCGACACTTGTTTTTGTTTTAAGATTTTGAATGTATTCTTACAGCTTTTCGTTTAGTAGTTTTCATGTATTGCTACAGTCATAGTTTTTGCTAGGCATTTTCATGTGAACTTGTAGCTTTTTGTTTAGTAGTTTTCATATGTAAAATGGCTACAATTTGTACCCAATTTAGTAATGAAAATTTCCTTTGTTCTTTGCTATTATTTGTGCTTAATTTTGCTATTGATGAATGTACTTTCCTGTTAAATTTCCTTTGTACAGTTTTTGCTTAATTTTCTTTGTACTTTGGATAAAACATTCGCGTATACCTGCCGATTAGATAGCTAGGCAGTTAAGTAATTTTATCCCTGCCCAAGCCGAATACTGTTCATGGAGTGGCTGTGGCATGAATCGATCGGCATCAGGCTTAGGTATTTGGCCGATCAGACTAATAAATCTGCCCTTGCCCTAGCCAGTGCATAAGCTCCAAAGCCGAATGCTGGTAGTTCATGGAGTGGCTGTGGCATGAATCGATCGGCATCAGGCTTGAGTATTTGGCCAATCAGATTAATGAATCTGCCCTTGCCCCAGCTAGTGCATGAGCTCCAAAGCCGAATGCTATTAGTTCATGGAGTTGAATTGATCGGCATCAGGCTTCTATATTTGGCTGATCAGATTAATAAATCTGCCTTTGCCCCAGCCAGTGCATGAGCTCCAAAGCTGAATGCTGTTAGTTCATGGAGTAATCCAATCGACATCGGGCTTTTGGAGTTTAGTATTAATGAAGTCGCCTAGGGTGCGCTGCATACATTAGGAATAAATAGGGTGAGTTATTCGCGCCAGTGGTTCCACTTATCGCGTTCAGACTCAATCTAAACTAGCTTTGGACAAGTACGAATGTCAAATAGACTGTTCTTTAACAGCGGAGGAGAGGGACGAACATTGGCTGAGCTAGACACTGCAATGAATCGCAGCAGTGAGCCTATGTGCACGGGAGGAAGGACGTCTAGGGAACAGGAAAAACGTCAGCCCCAAGTCGTCGAAGTGGATCACCCCGAAAAAAAAAACAGCAAAAGGGAAGCTCCCCGAGACTGCGACCGAGAAACGAGCCCGATGCGACACCACAACCGTTGAGTTTTGCAATTTTCGTGGGGAATAAACCAATGACGGAGGCGGATTTTATTGTCAACGACCCAGGCGTAGCAGTCGAGTTCGCTCGACAGATCTTTCCACCGGAAGTCCAGCCGTCGATGGTTGGTCGACGGGATTTTGAAGTATTTCGAGAAGGCATCCATGGGGTGGTGAAAGGGTTGTATACCACTTATGAAGTCGGCATGCGCCTGCGCGCCGCGCGACGATAGATAGAGAAGAAAGACGAACGAATTCGAAGTTTGGAGGCTCGCATGGAGAAGGCCGAGTGTGAGCTTAGGGAGCTTAGGAAGGCTCAAACCACCGAGCCGCGTGCGGCAGGTCAGTCCAACCTGGTTGTGGGGGAGAGAGTGACCCAACTTCTGTTAAGTCACACGATTGCTGACCGAGATACGACAAGCATGTTTGCCATAGAAAATGCGAGGACCATGGGTTATGAAAAAGGCTTTTACGATGACCGAAAGGTTGAGATAGAGAAGACCAGGGAAAAGCTCACCGAGGAAGTTTGTCGATGTGAAAATCATGGATTTAAGCACGGTTGGATCAAGGCATTTCAAGCCACGGAGGCTCTTCCAGCAGCAGGCGTTGATTCGACGTTGTCACTATACCAACGCGATCACTTCCCCTTTTCCGCCTTCGAAGTCGAGAAGAGTGACGACGAAGGAGACGTCGTATAAAAAATAGATATTGTAATGTTCAAACACAGATTGCGTGCAAGATTATGTAATTACTGTCTAATTGAATAAAATGTTTTATTTTAAATGTTTGTGGTTCATTTTGAATTTTTACATGCTTAATTAGGCATCTTGTTTCGAATGTTTTAATTTGTTTATGCTGTTGCTCCGGCCCAAGTTAACTAAGCACTTCATTTTGAACATCTATATGCTTCGATGTGTAAATGGTTTTTGCCGGCTCAACTTAACGGAGCATTCCACTTCAGCCTTCGTCGCGAAGGGCGCTCCGAATTTGGAGTATTATTCGGCCCATAAGTGTTATGCTTGAACGGCGCTGTGAATCCAGAGGACTAATCGGCCCAAAGGCGCTATGCGCCGACGGGGCTCCGAATTGGGAGACTATTTTGGCCAGTCGGGATATCCACGAAAGGCGCTCCGAATTCGAAGTCTTAATCAGCCTAAAAGTTCCATGCACTGATGAGGCTCCGAATCTGGAGACTTAAACCTCGGCCAATCGTGACATCCACGAAGGGCGCTCTGAATCCCGAGGCTTTATCGGCCCAAAGGCGTCATGTGCCGATGGGGCTTCGAATCTGGAGACTTTGTCCAATCGTGATATCCACGAAGGGCGCTCCAATTCCGGAGGCTTTATTGGCCCAAAAGCGTCATGCGCCGATGGGGCTCCAAATCCGGAGACTGACTTTGGCCAATCGTCATATCCACGAAGGGCGCTTCGATTTCAGAGGTTTTATCGGCCCAAAGGCGTCATGCGCCGATGGGGCTCTAAATCCGGAGACTTTGTTTGGCCAATCGTGATATCCACAAAGGGCGCTCTAAATCCGAAGGCTTTATTGGCCCAAAGGCGTCATGCGCCGATGGGCTCCGAATCCGGAGACTGGCCAATTGTGATATCCATGAAGGACGCTTCAAATCTAGATGCTTTATCGGCCCAAAGGCGTCATGCGCCGGTGGGGCTCTGAATCTGGAGACTGTTTGGCCAATCGTGATATCCACGAAGGGCGCTCTGAATCCGGAGGCTTTATCGGCCCAAAGGCGTCATGCGCCGATGGGGCTTCGAATCCAGAGACTGTTTGGCCAATTGTGATATCCACGAAGGGCACTCCGATTTCGGGTTTTATCGGCCCAAAGGCGTCATGCGCCGATGGGGCTCCGAATCCGGAGACTGACTTTGGCCAATCGTGATATCCACGAAGGGCGCTCCGAATCCGGAGGCTTTATCGGCCCAAAGGCGTCATGCGCCGATGGGGCTCCGAATCTGGAGACTGACTTTGGCCAATCATGATATCCATGAAGGGCGCTCTGAATCCCGAGGCTTTACAGAACACTTTTGAACTAGCTTAATCGGAATCCTTTTATTACAAAAGTTTAATGTGTACATGGTGAACCATTTAAAACTAGTATCATTCCCCACAGGTCGGGTTCAATGATAGAATTTACGCAAGTGCGTTGAATTCCAAGGCCGCGGCAGACTCCTTCCAGACATGTCTTTGAGTTGATATGCCCCTACTCCTGCGATTGAATCGACTTGATAGGGGCCGTCCCAGTTAGGGCCCAGTTTTCTATCAGCCGGTTTCCTGGCAGCTGGAAGTACTTTCTTTAAGACTAACTCTCCTTGTGTGTAACGGCGCAGCTGAACACGTTGATTATACGACTTAGCAAGCTGTTGCTGGTATTGTGCCATGGACGCAAGGCCGCAGTCTCTTTATTCTTCGATCAGAATCAAATCTAGAGCCAGCATCATGTCGTTTCGGCCCATATCAAAAACTTGCAGTTTCAGGGTTGAGTGGTCGATCTCCAGGGGTATGATCGCCTGGGTTCCAAAGCATAAAGCAAATGGCGTTTTCCCAATGGATCGCCTCGGCGTAGTTTGATGAGCCCACAATACGCTCGGTAATTCTTCGACCCATTTGCCTTTAGCTTTCTCTAGCCTCTTCTTGATGCCGTCCAAGATGGATTTGTTAGAGGCTTCGGCTTGACCATTGCTTTAGGGGTAAGCCGGCGTGAAAAAGTAAGGCCGGATACATTACTTGCTGCACAGCTCTCGGTAGACGCCACAATCAAACTGGGTGCCGTTGTCTGAGATAAGAGCTCTTGGAATGCTGAATCGTGTTATGATATTTCTTCATACAAAGCGCTTAACATCAGCATCTCAAATGTGTGTTAATGCCTCCGCTTCGACCCATTTTGTGAAGTAATTTGTCATGACGATCAAGTATTGCTTGTTCCCCGGGGCCCTCGGCAATGGTCCTATGATATCAAGTCCCCACTGGGCGAACGGCCAGGGGCTGGTGATAGAGCTTAACTCTTCAATAGGCGGTTAACAGGGAGAACTTCTGGCACTGTTCACATTTTTTCACATAGCATTCGACATCAGTTCTCATCGTCGGCCAATAATATCCCTATGTTATAACTCGATGGGCCAAAGAGCGCCTACCAGAATGGGCACCACAACTGCCTTCATGTATTTTGATCAGAAGCTCTTCGACTTTGTTCGGATGTACGCATTCCAGGTATGGACCATAAAGGGATTTTTTATAAAGCTTTCCTTGCAGGTCCAAGTAGTATCGCAGGGCTTTGTTTCGCAGCTTGTGTGCTTCTTTCTTGTTCGCTGGGAGCTTTTCGAAAGACAGGAATGCAGCAATGGGGTCCATCCAACTCGGTCCTGACTCTATGACATTAACTAGGATTTCCTCCGAAGGGCCAATGCTCGGCTCCGGGATGAAACCTACTTCGATGATCCATTTAATCTCTGAGTTAATGGTAGAGGCTAGGCAAGCCAGGGTGTCTGCATGTGTGTTTTGATCATGTGTTATCTGATTCAATTCATGATGGTCAAATTTTGCCAGCAAGGCTCTAGCCGAATTCATGTAAGTCGCCATACGGTCATTTTTGGCCGCGTATTCCCCCTTTAGCTGATTGATCACCAGTTTTGAATCGCAAAATACAAGCAAACGCCAAGCACCCAGAAGATGTGCATTCCGCAAACCGGCCAAAAGGGCTTTGTATTCGGCCTCGTTATTTGATGCTTCGAAGCCAAGTTTAACGGCCTGCTTAATTATTGCGCCGTCGGGAGCCATGATTACTACTCTGGCTTCGCAGCCCGTTGGTTAGATGATCCATCACAATACAACTGTCAAATGTCCCCAACATAAATTCTTCAGTTCGGCTTAGATCGAATTTCATCAGATTTGAAGTCGGCAAGACCCCTAGTGAATTCGGCCACAAAGTCGGCAAGCACCTGTCCCTTGATGGAGGTTCTAGGCAGAAACTGAATATCGTACTGGCCGAGTTCAAGAGCCCACTTTGAGACCTGCCCTGATTCTTCTGCGCTACGGAGTACCGACCGGAAAGGGTGGTCCGTTAGCACCCCGATGGTATGCCCCTGAAAGTAATACATCAGCTTCCTCGCTGCCATGACAAGGACTAGAATGAGTTTTTCCAAAGGAAGGTAGCGTGTTTCGGCGTCAACCATTTCCTTGCTCACATAATACACTGGCCGTTGCTTCCCCAGCTTTTCCTTTATCAATACAGTGTTGACAGCCCGGTCAAAAATTGCCAGACACAAAATAAGCGGGTCACCTGCCGAAGGCGTTGTCAAGAGTGGAACTGATCGGAGGTAGGTCTTGAGGCTGTTGAAAGCGGCTTCGCACTCGGTGGACCATTCAAAAGCCTTGCCCTGTCGTAGTGTATAAAAGAATTGTCGGCAGCGGTCTGTGGAACGGCTGATGAACCTGTTGAGTGCGGCGACCATCTCCATTAACTTCTGAACCTCCTTGACCGACCGAGGGGAGCCAAGTTCTAGGATTGCTGTGATTTGCCTTGGGTTGGCTTCAATTCCTCACTGGTTGACAATGTAACCTAAGAATTTGCCAGAGCCAATCCCAAACGCACATTTGAAAGCTTTCAGCTTCATTCTATATTTGCGTAGAATGTCGAATGTCTCCTCCAGATCGGCTATATGATTCTGCTCTTCCTTGGACTTGATCACCATATTGTCAATGTACACTTCCATAGTGTGGCTGAGTTGCTCCTTGAACATGGTGGTGACTAGTCTCTAGTAAGTTGGCCCTGCATTCTTCAAGCCAAAAGGCATAACCTTATAGCAGTAGGTTCCTCTTGGGGTGAGGAATGCAGTTTTGTCTTGGTCCTCCGAATGCATGGCGATTTGATGGTAGCCTCGGTAAGCATCAAGGGAGCTCATACGCTGATGGCGTGCCATCGCATTTACAAGTTGGTCAATTCTGGGTAGGGGAAAACAATCCTTGGAGTAGGCTTTGTTTAGGTCCGTGAAATCAACGCACACTCGCCAAGTCCCATTTTTCTTCTTCACAACCACAGTATTAGAGAGCCATGTAGGGTAGGTCATTTCCCTGATTGCCCCGGCGTCAAGCAACCTGTTGACCTCTTCAACAACGGCGGTAGTGTGCTTTGCGGTGGACCGCTGGCTTTTCTGAATGATCGGCTTGCATTTCAGGTCAACATTCAAACGGTGCTGCAAAACAAACGGATCTACACTCGGCATATCATATGGAGTCCACGCAAAGACATCAAGATTGCCGAGCATGAAGGAAATTAGTTGCTGTTTGTCAGCTTGATTCAGGGAGGCGCCGACCATGAAGAACCTGTCTGGGTCTCCGTCGATTTCAACTCGATCTAGGGCTTCCGTGGCCTTTCACTTGGGAGCTGCCTAACATCATCAAGGCTCTCCTGATTCGTCGCCTCAATAGAGTTCACTTGCAACTCCTTTGGCGTCTTTCCAGCGAGGAGATAACATGCTTGTGCCGATTTCTGGAAGCCACGAATCTGCTCGATGCTGCGTTCTGTCGGGAAGCGTTGCAGCTGATGATAGGTGCTCGGTACGACCTACATAGTATGCAACCATGTTCGCCCCATGATGAGGTTATATGGCGACGGCAGCTTGACGACCAAGAATTCCACATCCACTGTTCGGGAGCCCACTCGAACAGGTAGTGTGATTTTCCCCAACGGATATTCTGGATTGGCGTTGAAGCCAAATAGCAGATAAGGGGCCGGAGAAAGATCCGATTCTGAGAAGCCAAGTTTGGTGAATGCCTTGTAATACATAACTTCCGATGTGCTCCCCGGGTCAATTAGTACGCGCTCAACGGTGAATCGGTTTACACGTAACTCGATTACCAAGGGATCGATGTGGGGAAGTGTCACTCTGGCCAAATCTAAATTATCAAAAACAATGCTTGGAGCTTCATGGGGCCGTTTAGCCAGAGTGAGTTTGTTTTAAGGGTCGGGATTTGATTGAATCGTATGCACCGCGAATGACATTGGCAGGCTGTATATCATGTGAATCACGCCAAGTGGAGGTGAATCTTGTCTTAAGGCTATTGCTTTGGTTAAGCTGCCTTTTCTGACGTAATGTTGTAGCTGACCATCCTATACCAATTCCTCCAGGTAATCCTTCAATGCGTAATAACTCTCAGTATCATGGCCATGATCCTTGTGATACTCGCACCTTCTATCCCGTCTTCTCGTTTCGGGAGGTCCCACCATTTTGGACGGCCATTTGAAGAATGGAAAGTGTTGGACTTTGGTCATAACCGCGTTGATCGGCTCTGACAATTCTGCGTATTTCTTGTCGGCGTGCCATGTGCGCCTGCTATCGACTTGCAGTTGTTCATTTGCTCGGTGGGGGCAGTGGTCGCTCGATCGGCGAGAATCCCATCTCTTGTCTCGTTTAGCCCGATACTGCGGCTCAGGGCTCTGAGGTGGTACGGAATTTATCGGCTGAGCAATTTCACTAAGGGCCGTCTTGATGATCACGCTTCCGGCTTTAACCCGCAACGCATCATCCTCCACTTTGCAGTATTCCTTAACTTTTTTCAACAACGACCAGACCGTTTTGGGGGGTCTTCTAGTCAAGGAGCTACGGAGAGCACTGTCAGGATACAAACCCATTTTGAAGGCGGTGTTGGCCATGGAGGCGTTGCAAGCATCATCAACAAGATTAAAGCACTCCTATTAGCACGCCAAATACGCTCTTAGTGTTTCTCCTGGCTGGATCTCAGAGAGAGTCTGCTTGTTTCGGCTGGACTTCGTTGGTGATGAATCTGGCCCTGAAGGATTTTTGTAATTGATGGAAGCTCTTGATCGAAGCTGGCTCCAGTTTATAATACCACCTGACAGCCAATGGTCCCAAACTGCTGGGAAATATTCGGCACATGAAGGCCTCGTCATCTGCATGCAATGTCATAGCTTGCTTGTAGTGACGGATGTGATCGGTGGGGTCTGATTTTCCATCATAGAGAGTGAACGACAGAGCTTTGAACTTTTTGGACAGGACCGCCCTTGCGATCCGTCGTACAAAGGGATCATGCTGGTCTTCTTCATCTGAACTGTCTCTTCTTCGCTTATGCCTTATACATACACTGTCTTCAGAAGAACTGGTAGCTTCGAGTCGACTCTTCTTTTTGGGCTCCGGGGATAATGAGTCAGAGTCACTGTCAGTGTCCTGTTGTCGGGCTCGAGGTCGTCGATCACCTGCCCTCAAAGGTCGTTCCGGATCTTGGCATATAGCTTGTTTGGACTTCGCTACTTCCAAGGCCAAATCCTGATGGAGACGTTCGTTCTCAACGATCATGTTCTCCAATCTCTGTTCGTTTTGCTTTGCTTGCTCCATAATCGCTTGCATTGCCTCTTGTGCTGATG
Source organism: Camellia lanceoleosa (assembly GCA_025200525.1). Taxonomy (NCBI): domain Eukaryota; kingdom Viridiplantae; phylum Streptophyta; class Magnoliopsida; order Ericales; family Theaceae; genus Camellia; species Camellia lanceoleosa. The sequence continues at coordinate 63,020,596 of CM045771.1, read as the reverse complement.
TCGAGGGTGAACCGAAGTTCAAGGCCCTTCTTACGGTAATATTCTTTGGCCCAAGCATGTTGCTTGGAGTGGTTTCATCTTGCGGTGTAGGGTCGACAGTGATTGCCGAAGGATCTTCCGTCACGCCCGCCGTAGATGTGCTTGAGTATTCCCACAGACGGTGCCAATTGTGGAGAAGTGGTTTGGAAATACTCTTCTGATCTTGGGGGATGCTCGTGATCCTCAGCTAGTCACCTGAAAAGGAATAAACACTCCGGTCGGGGGTGTCAGAATTAGCACTCCAACGGGCAAGTCAGTCTCTACTCTCTGGGTTACTTGTATTTTAAGTTAAGCGTAATGATTCTCACCTACCTCTTTCTGGCTTATGTTCTTCTATTTATATCTTTTCTTTCTTGGGCCTCGAGATTGGGCCCACTTTTAATTCAGCATTCGGCTTCTTTTGTAGCAAACTGTTTTTCACTCGGCCCCTTGCTCAACCGACTATATGGCCGAATAGGGTAGGATTTGAATGTGCGAGACAGGGCCGAGTGCTATATATATTTCGACTCTCCAAGTTCGACTATTTGGCCTCTTTACGACTCCCAATATTCGGCCCCCACACAAGGTTTCTCATTAGAAACCCCATTTTTCTTGTATAATATATAGATATGGATATAGATATAGATATAGATATTTGTTTTAGATATTTTTTTAATATACAAATTATTTTTTTTAGATTATTTATAAAAATAATTTAACAATCCTATCACTAACCATAGTGTATGGAATAAGTTGAAAAGGGTGCTGCAATAATTATGAGAGAAGTCAAAAATGTTTGTACGTTGGGAGAAGACAATAAATGTTGAGATTATTTATTTTTTTTAAATCAAAAAATTAGAAAATTAGGATTGGGATATTGAAGCTCCCATAAAACTTGTGAGTTAGAAACCCATTTTTCCTCATATAATATATAGATAGATAGATAGATAGATACTCATAAGTTTTATTGATAACTTTTTGAATACACCAATAAGTTTTACAATACCTAGGTTGCCCTCGTTTAATATATTCCTTCATTAAAATTTTATTTTTCATTAGGGAAAATTGCGATACTAGTCCCTGCATTTTGATCTTTGTGTTATTTTAGTGCATGTAATTTCAATTGACTCTATTTTGAGTTGAATTTATGATTTTGTTTCAATTTGGTCCAATTGATTACAACTCATAACATTTTTTTTAATGAAAAATATGTATATAAGTGACGTGTTATATTTTCTAGAGTAAAATTATAAATTTCCTAAATTAAGTGAGTTAACCTTAACTGATTCAGCAATTATTTTTTGTAAAAAACACTAAATTCATTATCAATTAGACTAAATTGACCCAAAATTTAAAATTAAGGGTCAAAATTGAGCCAATTGAAAGTGGATGGGCCAAAATGATACAAGGAGCAAAATGTAGAGATTATGGGTGTAATTTGCCCTTTATTATCTTCTCACTTTTTTCATCATTTCTCCAGATAACTTTTCCTCTTTGAAAAATCTAAAATCCTCTGAGATTGTGATTTGCAATTAGGATTCAATTTTTAGCAATGAACAACAATTTTCAATCAAACAATCATAGATCTAATCCAATTGACTAGAACTGAATTATATCTACAAACAATCAATGACAAATCAACACAATGATATAACATGGAAAAAAGTACAATTGGAGCATCTCCAATTGTGATAAAAATTTCACGAGCCAAAGTCACCAAATTATTCACTACAAAGACAAAAGAATTGTGCACGAGAACCCTTAATTATCTAGCGAATCTGAGCCAAATTGAACCGAACATGTTGTGCTTATTTCACTACCGTCTTCACCTTAGAATTGCTTTGTCCAACGTTGAATTCACAACGCCGATATCGAATCTACGACGATGAGCTAATCCAGAATCTACCAAAGCTTCAAACTCAAGTTCTCTGGAATCCACTAATGAACATCTCTCTTTGAAATTGAATTTGAATGAAAGAAATCCTTTGATGATCTTTAATATAGAGCTTGTTGATCCATAGATCACTCTCAATCCATCAAGGTACACACATGGATCACTTTACAAACCTCTCCCTCTATTTTTCATACTCTAGGGTTGAATATCTAAGAGTGTCACTAAACTCTAATCCAAAACCGCACTTTTAAGTGGTTAAAATGACTTAGACCGCTCGAGCGCACAAATGGTCGCTCTAGCGAACTTTTTAGTCTTGCAATATTTTTCTCTGAGGCTTTGAGATTCTCAGAGCTTATCTTGATTGCTCGAGTGCAAGATCTTTCGCTTGAGCAAACATTTAATCGCTAGAATGCACATTCCACCACTAGAGTGCTCAAGTAGTATCTTTTTCAACACAAACGGCTTCTCTACTTGAGCCCAACTTTCTTTGTTTGAGCACAACTTCAAATTGGGTTGGATTCTCATCGAAACACTCTCATTCTCAAGGAAATAAAAGAGCGAATGTAATTACATTTCAAAGGAATTTTGTCCAATGGGATTACCAATTATAAAAAACCTAACAATCTCTTCCTTTGGCAATTTCATGACAAAACACACCTAACAATGAAATTCTAAATAACTAACCCATTCCACACAGCCAAAAAAAAAAAAAAAGCACACTCCTCAAGCTCACAATCTGTAAAACAATTGTTAGTTTCACAAGAATATATGATAGTGTGAAACATATGACAATATGGAAATATTACAGAAACATCATGCAACAACACTTTTATAATCTCTCCCTTTTTGTCATGAATTGACAAAGGGAGCTGCACTAACAAAAGGAGAAATACTAACCACAGAAAGTCCAAACAATCAACAAGCATAGACAGAGACAACATAGGCAAGGGACAAGATAACATGCGAGAAAAGAATAATACAAAACAGCATGCAAACCAATACGAATCAATCTCCCTCATAAAAACAATCCTAGTAAGTCCATGCTCAACAAACTCCCCCTCAACGAAGAACATACTCACCAAAACAACAATGAGCACTAGAAATAAAGACAAAAACAAAAAGACAAAAACAGGATGAAGGAGCAAGCAAGAAATTTTAGATTAGAACATCAAAACACACAAGAACATCCAAGAAACATAATTGCTCGAAAACATAATGTGCATAATCTCTAGAAGATACCCCATGAATGAATGTAGTGCAACATGTGAAAAGCATAGATCTTATGAGAAAAGAGTGTGAATGAATGTAGTGCAACATGTGAAAAGCATAGATCTTATGAGAAAAGAGTGTGTGTGTGTGTGTGTGTGTGTGTGTGTGTGTGTGTGTGTGTGTGTGTGTGTGTGTGTGTCTTGGAGTTCGACAAACACTAAAGTCAAATCCTGATAATGATCCGATAGCTGGACCTCAGGCAAGAGAATCTATGAATGATTGAGAAAAGTCAAACCACTAGTGATCAAGGGGTATTTGTTGAGTACAGGCAAATGCTCCCTCTCAGACAAAGCAAAAACATTTTCTTGCGCACTCATCGGCAGATTTCACACTCAAGAGTATGGAAACCGAACCAAATATGATGGAAAAAATAGAGAGATACTTGGTTGGTGAGTCTGAGGTAGCTTTTTCCTCATGCCATTAAAAACAGGTACAGAGGGGTAAGTAGCGGAGGTGCAAAAAGATAGAAGGGGGTAAAAGACTCAATATCAACTAAAATATGCTAGCATTTGTCAATTCCTCAAGAAATGCATAAGAAACACTGCTAGAAGTCCATAGAGAACTGTGATCACTTATGCGGAAGAGTCTTGTATTTGCTAATCCAAGAGTGTCTACAGAATAATACATACTAATCAAAGTTCACACACTCAGTAATGAGTAAAGGTAACAGCTGTTGTTGAGTGACCACTTGAGTTGTCATTTTGTCAGTTGAGATGAGATTTGTAACTCCCAGCATCTTGTAGGTTTGCAGGCAAGTCCGCTTAAGTAAAGGAATGGTCACTCGAGCATAGAATGTAAGCTCCTTGCATTTTCACTATAGCTTTGCAAAACTTCTGAGACCTTGCATTTATCACTTGAATGATGGAAAGATCGCTCAAGCAGTCTCTTTGTATTTTGGCGCTTCGCTTGAGCGAAAGAAAGTTCGCTCCAGCTGTCTGTTCAGGATCAGCCAATATAAAACCCACTTTTTGTTCATTTTCTCTCTTTTCTCAACTTCCCCTCTTCATGTCCGAAAACCCTAGCCACAAAACCTTTGATTTCACCTCCTTACACCAAGGATCCACCTTAGATCATGCAAGATTAGTGAAGGAGAAGTGAAGATCTTTCTCTTGACTGATTGGATTGCGATTTCATCAAAGTTCATGCTTGGGTCTTCGTTGTTTGCTCACCTTCTTAAGGTAGAGATTTCTCTTGACTCTAATAATTTATGATTTCTTTCGATTATGTTGTATTATGGGAAATATGGGTTGATTTGAGTTTGAAATCTTTGATTAAAAGATGTTTATATTCGAAATTGGCGTTTTCACTTAAAATTTTGAAATATTTAGAATGTTTTAAGATATTGATAGGAAATATTTGATGATTGGTGGATTTAATGATGAAATGGTGAAAACCCCCAAATTTCTAGAAACCCTAGATTTGGGATTTTGTTTTAAATGAGGGTTTGAATTAAAATTGTACCTTATGTGGAAATTTTGATTAATTCTTTAAGTATCCATATGTGGAATGGGATTGCTATTATGATGGTGTTAATAAAGGATTTAAGGAAGTTGTTTTGGGTGAAAATCTAGCAATGTTGAAAGGTTCATTGTACGAATTATTATATAATTAAAATTGATGGTGGGGAAGACATGGAGACATGGACATATATCTATATTTCATATCGTATTCATTGGATTGATTTTGTGTGTGATTGTATTAGACTTCAGTTAAGTTACCATATTATGAACTCTTGCATTGCATTGCTTAGTGTTGGGTTGTGTAGTTGGGTGTGTGTAAATGTAGAATGCATTGTGTGTGTTGAGGTGCTCAAATGCCCTTCTGTACTTGGAGGCCAGAAAATGTGAGAATGTCACTTGTATGTGGTTAAGTTGCCCAATTGCCATTCCGTGTTTAGCGTTGGTAAATGTAGGGGATACGGTTGAATAAATGTTTTGGGCATCCAATTGTCCCTCTATACTAGGTGGCCGGTAAATGTGGAGGTATTTTTAAAAATATAACGGGTGTCCAATTGCCCCACCGTGCTTGATGGCCGGTAAATCTGGAGGTGCTTTTGGAAATGTAGAAAGTGCCTAATTACCCTTCCATGTTTGGTGGCCGGTAAATGTGGGGGTATTACGAGATGTGTTTTGGGTTTAAAAAAAAAAAAAAAAAACTGGAGCATAATGTTTTCAAGAAGAAGAAAGATCCAAGTGTGGAGTCCATTGTGAGTTTAAAGTTTACATTAAGCATTGAATGTTAAACAAAGTTACAAGACTTATACATTATGAGGTGTTGCATGAATTTAACCAATATGAAATATATATATTTATTTATTTATTTATTTATAGTGTGTTAAGGTTATTTTCCTACTAGGCGCCATTGCTCACTCCTGTTTTATAGGCTGGATATTCCCAATTTCCAAGTGATCAAAGTGTGACTCGTTCATTGAGAAGTTTATGGGGTTTTAGATGGAGCACCAAGCTCTTTGATGTTTCATGTTTTGGCTACGAGCTTACTTGCTGAGAGAGAATTTTATTTGTTGTAATCAAGGTGCTTAGTCTTGAAAGGTGTAAGCCCTTATGGCAATTTGGAAGTATTTAATTTTTCTTATATGTATTTATGTGCCTTGCAAATCATTATAAAGAACTTGAAGAGGAATATATGAGAAAGTGATGGATTTCAGTTTATAAAGTTATTTATTTTTATTTATTGTTCACATGTATCCCCAGAAATTGGGGAATTAATATTGGATTAGTAAAGAATGATGTGATATAAAAATCGGGGCATGATAAATTTGTATCAGAGCTCACCAGGTTTGAATACCTTCGGCTCATGGGAAGTGACGTCTGTCACAATGGTTGACTAGTTTAGAATGGGACGTTTTAAGTGCTTACTCTGATTTCTGTTTGCTGATGTGATTATGTGGGTATGGAATTGAACTCCTGAAATGAAGTTTGTGCCTATGAATTCTTAGGAGTCTTGTTAGGAGGGCCCCTAATCAATGCCATTCTAACTCAAATTCCTTGAATGTTGTGGGGCAAATAGGCATCTTAGGAGGATGATTCGTATGTGCTTTAAGTGAATATGTGTTTATGTGGTTTTCCATTATGAGAATTGTTACGTGTATAAGCATGTGCAGACATTTTAGGTAGAGTGTGTGGTTTCATTTTTGTTAATTTGTGAGCTAAGTTTATTCTTATTCTTCTATAGGATGTCTAGACATAGTGATAGAAGTTGTGGTAGGCCTCATTGTGGTGGTCGAGGTTGTTTCCCTTCCAAGGGAGGGAGTAGACCAAACTAGCATGGTCGAACTTGAGGTGCAGGGTGTAATGGGCTTGTTGGCTCGAGAGTTGCCGGGTGCACTTTGGGAACCTATGAACATTTTGAGGGTTGATGATGCGGCACGGGCCGTCGTGGGAGAGACTAGGGCCTCTTCACTGGCTAAGGAGTTCTTTAAATCTAAACCTATGGAGTTTTATAGCAGTGTGTAGACATCCCATTTTTGACCGTCCTAAAGACTTGGACGTCATCGTTCGAGTGCTCGATGATTGTGCATGTTCGCGCTCGTTTGGAGTCCCTGAGATTTTCGGTTGCGCGCCTTGCCTCTAAGTCTCTGAACTCTCTTGGTTTTGTGCTCGTTTTAAGCCAAAACTGGGTGCCCCCTTTTGCCTGGAGAGAGAAGTAGAGGTGTAGACCACTTTTCTCCCCTGCCAGCCAGTTTTCTCCCCTGTAGACCATTTGTGGTGGTCGGTCAGCTAGGGTTGGTGGTCAGTCGACCACCTTAAGTGGTCGGCAGCCTGCCACCACCTTCTTCTTCTTGTGTAGACCCCCTTTTCCCTCTCTGTCGACCAGCTTTTGTCCTTGTCGACCACTTTGGGTGGTTGGTCGGCTATGTTGGGTGGTCGGTCGACCACCTTAACTGGTCGGCGGCCTTTCTGCACTTTTTGCAGATTTTTTTGGTGCTAGTTATGCCAGCTATTAGACCCAGAATGCATCCTCCCTACACGTGTAAGGAGGGATTTGAGCAAGTTTTTACTTGCATTTCTATATAAGGGAGGTGCTTCCCCCTTAGAGAGGGTTCAGATTTTTTGGAACAAAAAATTCTACTCTGTCTCTAGAATGCTCTCTCTCTCTCTCTCTCTCTCTCTCTCTCTCTCTCTCCCCATATTTTTGTGCTTGAAAGGGCTTGAAAATGGAAATTCTTGGTGTATTTGCAAAGGGACTCTTGATCAAACACCTCTACCTTGAGGCTAAGATACTTTGGAGCCTTATTTCAGTGGTTTTGACTTGGTTTAGCCTCAGAAGTGGCTGGTTTTGAAGTTGTGCTTCAAGGGTGAGTAATTTCCTCTTTTAAGCTTATTTTTGCACACAAGTTTGGTCACCTTTGCATGCTATTTTAGGCCTTTCTTTCAACTACAAAAACCTTTGTTTTAAAGTGTTTAAAAAGGTTGTTTGAGACTTTGCTTGAGTTAGGGGTGGTTTTCCCCCTTCGGTGGCTTGATTTGCTTTGCTTCTTGCCATCTCTTAAGGCCTTTGGGACCATCTCTTTTTGGCCTTCTTACCACTGAAACTCAGAGGAATTTCACTAGTGGAAAAGTGGTTTTGAGGTCCCAAATAGGCGGGGGTGGTCCCCCTTTCTCTTCTCTTGTTTGTATGTGTTGATGGCCCATCAAAAGGGCATGTGTTTCTACTTCTTAGTGGCTTTGTTTAGGCTCATTTTTGTGACTTTTCAAACCTTCCATAACTTTATTTTTGGCTGTCTTGGTCATCTCTTGCATGCTTCTTGTACTTGTAGTGTAATCCTACTTGTAGCCTTGCAAAGTAGCATGTCTATCTAGCATGTTTTGCTTAGTTCAAGCATGTTTTTAGCCATTATTTGCCATGTCATAACTCTATTTTGGGTTGGTTTGGTTGCCTCTTGCATGCTCCTTGCACTTGTAGTGCAATTTTGGTTCACTAGCCTAGTGTATTTGGTGTTTTAGCCTATTGATCTAGCATGTGTATGCTCTATTCCAGCACATTTTTGGCTTTGATTTAACATGCTTTAGGTCTGATTTGAGTGGTTTTGGTCATGCATGCTTGGCTTTGCATAGCTATAGTGTATTTGGCTTTGCTAGCCTTGCACTTTAAGACCTTTAGCATGTCATATTTGAGCCTTTTGCATGGCATGGATTCATTTGATATGTAATTTCAGAGCATATACTTCCATCATACTCTCATGTTTATCACTCTTTCATTGTGTTTAAGAGTTGTGCCCTTATGCCTTGTTTGTGAGCTAATTCGGGAGCCTATCTTTCTTGCCATCTATGTTGCAAGTCTAGCATGTTTTTGCTACCATTTTGACCTTCCTTAGGTCTGTTTTGAGTGCTTAAGGCCATTTGAGCATTGCTTAGTATGGTTGTAATGTAAACTCCTTGATCAGCTTTGTATTTCAAGTCTCTTGGCATGCTTTATTTGAGCTATTTGCATGATATGGCTTCACTTGGCATGTAATTTCAGAGCATATGTCATTGCCACACTCTCACATTTTCCACTCCTTTAATGTGTTTGGGAGTTGTGTTTTTGTGCCTTGTTGGTAAGCCATCAAACGTGCTTATTTTCCTTGTGTTATATGCTTTGATCTTAGTATATTTCAGCTACTGTTTTGGTGTATTTAACCTCTCTCCGAGGTTGGTTTGGTCATTTAGGCTTAGTATTGTATGCCTATAGTGCTATGCTCTATGCTAGCTTTGATGCCTTAACTTCTAAACATGCCATGCATGCATTGCTTACATGATAGAGCTTTGTGCATGCCACTATAGCATCGATAGATGAGCATGTTGTTTGCATGTGTGTTGCATTGCATTGTGTTTGGATCGGACGTTAATCCAAACACGAGAAACAAGGGGCGTTTCATACTTGAAGTAATGAAACGTGCCTCACTTCTTGGTCGCTGTCCCCCTTGATTGTGCATGATAGGGTGGAGGCCTTTCGAGTCTTATGTGTTCATTCATTGAGTTTTGCGCAAGCTTGATCCTTTGGCCACTATGCATTGAAAATGCTTGGTTGTTAGCTTGAGAGTCAAGTGCCATACTCCTTTGAGATTGAGATATGATAAGGAGTGTGAAAGTGCATACATTTTCTTGCAAATACACTCTCTTGCCTCTGTCTGTGCTCTGTTGCAGCAACAGGAGGAATTTCAGCCCTCAAGGTGTTCTTGAGATCAGAAAGAAGCAATATGGAAATCGGTGTAATTTTCAAAGGTTCAAAAGAGTGCAAATAGAGGTGCCTCGAGGCAAGGCGGTGGATTTCCGAAAGGATGCAACCGAGCATGCATATCTCCCTCGCCGGCAAGGCCATTTATCGCCTTTGTTAGCTAGTTGTAGTTGAATACCAGTGCTGTAATTAATTTAGCTTAGTGCTTTGTAATATTCTAATTAGCTTAGATTAGCTAGTTATTCAATCTGGTTTGTAATAATTAATTAACTAGAATAGTTAGTTAATTAGTTGGTTTGTAATAGTTAGCTTAATTAGTGTAGCTAGTTAGCTTTCATTTTATTCGGACCCTCCGTCGAGAAGGCAAATGTTGTAATAAGTGTGCGTGTGTGTGTGAATGTCTTCCAACCCCACGTCTTTCTCCCTTTTACTTATCAGCTTTCGATGGTTAGTTTTAGGGCATATTTCAATTAGCATCCTTATGCTTGCATGCATGCATCATTCACTTGTCTTGCATGCACCGAGCTCAGCGTATCATACAAATTGCATCGTATTTTAATACACTTTTTTGAATACGTGTTTCAAAGCACGTTATCGAGTGTTGCATTCATATGCCATCTTAGCTAGCCGAGCCTATTTTAGTTGCATTTTGCATGTGTTGCATTAGGCATCTTATATAATTAGGATCATGCATTGATTTCTAATTGGTTCATGTTTTGGCTCGGAGTACACTGTAAGTGTTTATGCTTTAGCATCCTTGCATGTGTGTAAGTGACTGCCATGATAGCATGCTTGCCATGAGGCTATGTGCTTAAATGATTAATTGCATGAATGCCGGTGGATGAAGGCTTCATTGCTTGAATTGGAACAATTCATCAAAATGTGCGTTTTAAGCCCACTTGTTTGTGGCAAATCATGTTTTAAGCCCACTTGAGGGTGGCAAATCCACATTTTAGCCTACTTGCAAGTAACACTTTCAAACCATTTTCAAAAACAAACATGAGATGTTTTGTTCCAAATTGAGTGATTTAGTCTATACTAATATGCTGCGCGCATCACATAGTAATGTTAGCTAATAACCAGAACAAGAACACATATGTTTTCAAAAATAACATATTATGCTTAGTAGAGGTCGATCCTTTGATCGGGCGAGCGGGGGTGCTCATTTCAAGACCTTCCCCTCTCGTACCCAAGTTCCCGAGCCGAGGCAACTTTAGTGATGACGGACACGTGGCCTTAGGCATAAGTCAGGGTTTCCTAAATTTCCCAAAATAAAATATTTAGGTGGCGACTCTAAAATCTGGCAAAGCAGTCTATGTTTGGCGTTTTTTTGATTAAAATCGATTTTCCAAAATGATTTGCCAGATTTGGACTCTTTGGTGATTTATTAGTCTTACATTGCACTTTGTGAGATTAGATTCAGAACCGTGATAGGAGTCCGAGCTGTAGTAACTAAGAACTCAATTTGCGCCCTCACGCGCGGAGCAATTTTAGGCGGTCTACACGGTGCTAACCCACTTCTGGTGGATGAGTGGCTTGAACAGACAGTGAAGACGTTTGAAGTGTTTCACATAGTAGATGATGAGCTTTGGGTCACGTTGGGGGCTTTTCAATTGAAAGGGGACGTGGGTCAGTGATTGAAGTATGCAAAAGACTGTATAGTTCACACATGGGAGGCATTCACTCACGCCTTGCAAAAGAAGTATCTTCCACCCACAGCTAGAGAGCATTTGAGAAAACAGTTTGAAGAGCTCAAACAACTCGACACAACCATAGTGGAGTTTGAGGCAACTTTCACTAGCTTGTCTAGATTTTCACCAAAGTTAGTGGCGACCGAGGAGTGCCGTTGTTTGGCATTTCAGAAGAGACTTAGGTAGGAAATTGGGAAGAAAGTGGTTGGTAATATGATCCAAAATTATGATAGACTCATGGAAGCAGCCACACATGTGGAAATCACCATGGAAGGGGGAAAGAAACAGAGGGGTAAGAGGCAAGGGGGATACGAGTCACAGAGTGACTCGGGGACGGCCAAGAATGTAGCACTCTGTACTTCCTGTTATAATGGAATTATATTTGAGTCTTTGATTTTCTTGATTGAGAACCTTCTTAGTTGATATTTGAACCTTGATTGAGGTGTTACCATAGTGGTTGGGCGAGATTGAATCAAAAACTCCAAATTTGAATAGCTGTTATAGAGTAGTTTTCACTCTTTCGTCATTTTTTCTCTCTCCACACTTTGAATCTTGATGTGAGGCTATAACCATTGGAAACCTTCCTTTCGGGGCTTCAATTTGGATACCAGAATGACCCTAAACAGAATTCGAACGAGAGAGTTATGCCTATTAGAAATTTGCGAATCTGTGTTGTGAGCATAGTGTGCTCGAGCGCAATTTTCACCGCTCAAGCAAACTGTCCAGAATCAGATCTTTAAAAGTCACTTTTTGGGTCACACCTCTTTACTTTTCACTCTCTTCTCTATATCCTTCCACCATTTTTTTTATTTTTTATTTTTCAAGCTTTTAGCCTTGATTTCATCTATTCTACACATCTTTGACCCCTAGCCCCATATACCAAAATGTAGAGCTCGACAAGGGCTTCCATTTAATCTAAACGGATCATCTTTTTGTTGCCGATGGTTTTTTTGACTTGTCTTCTACTTGCTTCAAGGGGTAGGGTCTATTTCTTAAACTCGATGTGAGTTCGGTAGTGTATTTGTGGTGTATTTTAAATATATGGATTTCATTATTTTTGGGTTAATTTTAAAAATTTGATTTATAAAAGGAGGGTTTGTTCCAAATAGGATGATTGAGCTATGGTTTAGCTTTAAAAAGTCTATTTCCATTTACAAAGATGTATATGAATTTTTAAAAGTGAATGCCCAATTTGAGAAAAACCCTAATTGATTATCTTTAGAGAATTGGTTGAATTTTTGGAAAGAGGGTTTGGTTGGAAAGGTGTTGTGAGATTTATAAATACCGAGTGTTGGATACTCTTTGGAAATACTTAGGAACTATGATTTTTAATATTTTGGATTTGTATATTCGGCTTGTTATCTTTATTTATTGTTTAGAGATAACTATTTTGGCTATCGGTGGATGATAGCATTGTTGTGTGTTAGAAATTGCATGTGGACTAGGCAAACTGGACTGTTTGTAAATCATTCATAGCATGGTGCTTATAATGAATTTTGGGAATTTAAATGGTGTGTTTTGGAAAGAGGTTTTGAAAATTCTTGTGTCATGTTTTAAGAGCATTTGTTTCATTTTGAAAACCATATTTTGGATCAGATGTATTGTGTTATTTGGAAAAGGGTAAATAAAATGGTGAATTTGGGAAGTATTGTCTCGTTGAAATAAGTTGGTCGGAGTGCCCATAGTGAAAGTCCTAAAAACCGTGTGTATACATGGGTGCCAATCCCATAGACGAAATATCTATAAAATGTCAATAGTAGCGCTTGTATGTTTACATGGGTACTGGTTTACGGTTTCCTGCGGAAGAAATTTTCGTGAAAGGTTGTATTTGTTCTGGAGATTTACCCATTTTATTTATTATAATTTTTGGTTTGGAAAAGAATGGTTTGGAAACGGTTTTAGCAATGTAATTACTTTTGTTTAACAATGTATTCGTAATTGACTTGGCAATTTATTTGCTCATGGGTATTGAGATACCTGGATTCGTTTGGAGATGGATTTCTTTTGTTTCAAACAAATGTTGTAAAACTCAAAAAACATTTTGAATAAACGAAAGATTTTGGAAATTTGAAAGAAGGGATTTTAATTGAGAAATCAGTTGGGCTTTAAAAATGCATTTGGACATATTGTATATATGTATTGCATCGTGACCATTTATACTAGTGGAGCATATTTAGTTCCTAAAATATCCTCTACTGGGCTTTATGCTCACCCTACATAGCTGAAAATGTTTTTCAAGTGTGTTTATAAGGATATGGAATGAAACATCGGAGTTGTATTGGAACCGTGTAGGGTGGTTCCCTTATTTGTAGGCCATGGGCCATTCATGTTATATATTGGCTGTGTGCCATTCTTGTAAGGGTCACACCCTTTGTATGTGATGTAAGCCTTTGGGCGTTTCAATTTGACTTATAACATCTATGTATGTTTTAATTACAAGAACATCCATTTGACTTAGATGTTGTATCTAGGAAGGTATTAAATTGGAAAAACACATGTACTGTGTGACTATATCATTTACATTTGCATGAGTATAGTTATCTATTATTTATCATTGTGTGGTTTATTCACGTGGGTCGAACGTCGTAAATCCAGGGCATGACAACTTAGTATCAGAGCTAACCGGGTTTGGAAACCTTGTGCTCGTGGGAAGTGGTTAGCCATAGTGGGGTTGTCATGCTCAGTGAGGGCATTTGTATGTTGTGTACCAAGTGATATCATGCTTATGTGTTGCATTTTGTGTCGGTATGGTGTTGAGACTCATAGATATTATTCAATCTCTAGTTGACTAACTTGGAGGTCATATTGGAAACATGCTTGATTAACGTTGTTTCTAATGGGAAATCTAAACGAGCGCTAGAATGGATAACTATTTTTGTAGACTTAGCATGATTATGTGTTATATGGTAGATGATGTGTGATTTTAGTGGAGTCTCAATGTGGTGTTTAGAATAATTGTTATGTGACTATGCTAGTATTTTGGTGAAGGGTATTTGTGTTATGTATCCTAGGTTACGTGTTTTCTCTTTAATAGAGACGTGTTTGGCGGTGGCAATAAACGTTGAGTGGGCACCTCTGCATGTGCTATATAGGTGATATGTTATTTGTCTAATGCTAGAGTGTATGAGATTTTGTTGGGAACACCATTTGATGTGGGCTAAATTTGTTATGCTTGTTTTGATTAGAATGCCTATGCGAAGATGTGACGACTTTCCTTCTTCCACATGGGAAAAGTTGAGGAACCAATTTCTGGAGTTGCGCCAAGGTACTACACCTTTGGCACAATTTGAGGCGTGGTTTACTGTAGACACTCCATTTTTGACCGACCTCAAGACTTAGACGTCATCGCTTGTGCACTCGATGATTACGATTGCATTTGTTCACTTTGAGTGCTCGAAGTCCTTGGTGGAACACCCTGTCTTTGAGCCTTTAAACCTTGTCCATTTTGTGCTTTGTTTTGGACCAAAACCTTGTTGTTTCAAGCCTGGAACTTGTGGTGACTAGTCGGCCACCACCATAGGTTGTTAGCCATGGCTCATGGTTGTCAACCATTGGTGTGGCCGGTCGGTCATCAGTGGTGGCCGGTCGGCTACTAGTGGTGGCCGATAGCCACAAGTGTCCCTTTCCTCACACGATTCCAGCGTGTTTGGAATTTATCTCAAGATCCATGGAACGTGCTCCTGACGGCTTTTCTTTGGACCTCTTCTCACGATTTTAGAATGGTTAGAGTGTCCCTTTCCTCACACGATTTCAGCGTGTTTGGAATTAATCTCAAGATGCGTGGAACACGCTCCTGATGACTTTTCTTTAGACCTCTTCTCACGATTTCAGCGTGGTTAGAGTGTCCCTTTCCTCACACAATTTCAGCCTATTTGGAATTTATCTCAGGATGTGTGGAACGCACTCCTGACGGCTTTTCTTTGGACCTCTTCTCACGATTTCGGTGTGGTTAGAGTGTCCTTTTCCTCACACGATTCCAGCGTGTTTGGAATTTATCTCAGGATGTGTGGAACGCGCCCCTGTGTGGTTTTCTTAGGATCTCTTCTCACGATTTCAGCATGGTTAGAGTGTCCCTTTTCTTACACGATTTCAGTGTGTTTAGAATTTATCTCAAGATGCGTGGAATACGCTCCTGACGGCTTTTCTTTGGACCTCTTCTCACGATTTTAGCGTGGTTAGAGTGTCCATTTCCTCACATAATTCCAATGTGTTTGGAATTTATCTCAGGATGCATGGAACACGCTCCTGACGGCTTTTCTTTGGACCTTTTCTCATGATTTCAGCGTGGTTAGAGTGTTCCTTTCCTCACACGATTTCAAGGTGTTTAGAATTTATCTCAAGACACGTGAAACGCGACCCTGAACGTGGTTCATCTCAGGACGCGTGAACACGCCCTAGTGGCTTTCTTTCTTTTCTCATGATTTCAGCGTGGTTAGAGTGTTCCTTTCCTCACACGATTTCAGGGTGTTTAGAATTTATCTCAGGACACGTGAAACGCGACCCTGAACGTGGTTCATCTCAGGACACGTGAAGTACGAACCTGAGTGGCTTTTCTCTTCTTCTCACGATTTCAACGTGATTAGAGTATCTCAGGACACGTGAAACATGACCCCGAGCAATTTTTGATTCTCAGTTTACCCTGAACAGTGTTTTCTTTCCTCATCCTGTGTTTTGGAGTGGTTGGAGTTTGTTTTATAGTTTTTTGCTTGAAACCTTGAAGCTACTCATTCATATGTTGTTATCTTGCTTATTGCATCTGTTATTGTTTATTACATCGTCTCGCATGATCATGAGGTTTGTCAAAATAGCCGGCTTCGCATAGCGTGTGAGTCCAACCTTCAAATTGCTTTGCATTGTGTAGATCATTTGTATCCTGCCCCAGAACTACATTGGTTTGATTCCTTGCAAAAGGATACGTAGGCAGCCTGTGGGCGCAACCATTTTTGTCTTGCTTGTTTGTTTGTCCAAGTCTTTGGCCTTGTCAAAAATGGGTCGTCTCTGGGTTTTGACATTCACTCCCGTCATTTCATGACTTCCGAGTTCTGTCAAAGAATGGCAACTGTAGACACCCCATTTTTGACCGACCTCAAGACTTAGACGTCATCGTTTGTGCACTCGATGATTACGATTGCATTTGTTCGCTTTGAGTGCTCAAAGTCCTTGGTGGAACGCCCTGTCTTTGAGCCTTTAAAACTTGTCCATTTTGTACTTTGTTTTGGACCAAAACCTTGTTGTTTCAAGCCTGGAACTTGTCGTGGCCTGTCGGCCACTACCATAGGCTGTCGGCCATGGCTCATAGTTGTCGGCCATCAGTGGTGGCCGACAGCCACCAGTGTCTTTTTCTAGATATTTGTTGATAGCTATGCCAGCTGTTAGCACATTGAGCTGCATCTCCCTACACGTGTATGGTAGGATGTTTCAAAGTTCAAGGCTTGTTTTCTATATATAGGGGGGTTCCTCCCCCATTTTGGAGGGTTAGCAATTTTGGTACAAAATTCTCTCTCTCTCTCTCTCTCTCTCTCTCTCTCTCTCTCTCTCTCTCTACATTTCTCTTTCTCTCTTGAACTTTTGTGCATACAAGTATAGATACACTCCACTTTTGTCTATCAGTCCTTAACCAAAGTTGCTTATCTTTCAGCTGAGGTTACTTGAGACCCTCTTTGAGTTCTAAAATGTGGTCTTAGCTTGGTTTATTGCCTCATTTGTGTCTTCCCTTCAAGAGGTATAACATTCTCTTTTTATACTTGTTTTGCACACTTGCTTTGCCATCTTTTTCAACTGTTTTGGGGCTGGTTTTGAACTGTCAAAAACTCTATTTTTGTGGCTTAAAAGTGTTGGTTTGAGGCCATTTTCAGTTAGGGGGTGGTTCACCCTTCTTACTTCTTTGTTTGTAAAGTTTTTGTACCTTTGTTCACCACTTTCAAACCAACTTTTTTGGGCCTTCTAACCACTGAATTTTAGATGTTTTTTAGTGGCAAAAAACTCATTTTGAAGTCCAAATTTGGAAGGGTTAGCCTCCCCTCCTTGTGTCTTGTTTGCATGCCTAGTTAGCCTAATATATTAGCTTAATGTTTTAGCTTTTTGTGACTCAAGTCCAACATGTTTTACACTTTGTTTTGAATTGTTTTGCCACTATTTTGGCTGTTTGGTATCTTTTGAGTCTTGTATTGCATAGTTGTAGTGTGAGTCCTTTCACTAGCTAGGTGTTTTAAGGCTTTAACCACCATTGGTTTGAGTTGATTGCATATTTTAGTGCTTTTTCTCACCTAATTTCAACACTTATAATCTCTGTAATCTCCTTTTTTTCTTCACTTTTTCATTTGCTTTGAGGGTTGTTTCAACCTTAGAGTTATTTAAGCTTGAGATTGAGGCTCATGCATAATGGTTTAATCCTCCTTAGAGGGTTCATAACCAACGGTATGAAGCTTCTCTCATGCCTTAAACTATCCCTTGGTTGACACTTCTTTCATCTTAGAAGACACTCACAAATGGATAAATTGATTAATGAATGATTTGGTAACTAAAATGTGTAAACAAAATTGGCAAGTAAAAGTGGCAAGATAAGCATTTCTTTGTGTTGCATTGCATGTGTTCAAATCAGACATTAGTTTGAACACAAGGAAAATGGGACATTTCATACTCAAAGGTGATGAAATGTGTCATTTTCTTAGGTCTCCATTGCCCTTGATCATGCATGATAAGGTGATGGCCATTTTGGTCTCATTTTGCATTTATTAAACTTGCACAATTGGTTTCACAAGACATCATGCAATGAAATTGCTTAATTGATGGTTTATTAACCAAATTTTGTCTCTCCTTTGATTTTCCCATGAAAAGGAGAGGCAAAATGTGCAAACAACCCTTGAGAAATACACTGTTTTGCTCTGCTCTCGGTTACAACAAGGAAGTCCAAGTTATCAATGGCTGACAGCCACCACCAGTAGCCAACCGGCCACCAGTGGTAGCCGATCAGCCCCTTGTTGGCCATTAGTGAAATTTACACAATGTGTTGGTAAGGTGGAGCAGAGGTGTTTTGGAAGTGGGTAGCATTGTTGGTGTTCAAATGTGCAAACAGAGGCCTGCAGCAGCAAAACGGTGGCTTTTCGGGTGGAAATCGAGCACGTGCATGCATT
Organism: Camellia lanceoleosa; assembly: GCA_025200525.1. NCBI lineage: Eukaryota > Viridiplantae > Streptophyta > Magnoliopsida > Ericales > Theaceae > Camellia > Camellia lanceoleosa. The sequence continues at coordinate 63,002,414 of CM045771.1, read as the reverse complement.
CTGAGCTTATTTAACGTCTAAATATCTAGTTTAAATATGTGTTGTAATTAATTAGTTGTAGCTAATTAAGTGTTGTAATTAATTAGTTAGTTTAACTAGTTATTCGATTTCGTTTTGTAATTAGTTAACTAGAATAGTTAATTAATTCGAGTTTTGTTATAATTATTTAGCTTAATTAGCGTAGCTAGTTGGTTAGCATATTCATTCAGACCCTCCTTCGCGAGGGCGTAATGTTGTAATAAGTGTGCGTACGTGTGTGTATGTCTTCCAACCCCACGTCTTTCTCCTTTTCATTTAATCGCTTTTGATGGTTAGATTAGGGACATGTTTTAACTAGCATATCGCATGCTTGCATCCATTCATCTTGTCTTGCATACACTGAGGCTCGGCGCATCATTCAAACTGTATTGTCATTTCAATACTTATTTGAATACGTGTTTAACCGCATGTTATCAAATCGATCCATAGGCCATATTAGTAGCCGAGCCTATTAAATTGCATATCGCATATGTTGCATTAAACATTCGGCATAGTTAGGAACCATGTATATTTTTCTAACTCATATCTTCTTAGCTTGGAGTGCTAGGTGAGTTTTTATGCTTTAGCATACCTGTATAAGTGTGAATGTTGCTATGACTAGCATGCTTGCCATGAGGCTATGTGCTTAAATGTTAAACTGCTTGAATGCCTATGGATGAAAGCTTGTTGTTTGAATTGGAACAATTCAACGAATGTGCGTTTTAAGCCCACTTTGTTGAGTGCAAAATTATGTTTTAAGCCCACTATGTTTGGTGGAAAATTCGCAAACTTTAACCCCACTTAAGGTGGCAAATTCAAACCATTTTCGCAAACAAACATGAGTTGAATGGTTCCAACTTTAGCAAACTAATCTATACTTGCTTGTGCACATCACATAGTAATGCTAGTTTAATAACCGGAATAAGAACACATAATGTTTATAAAAATCATATCATGATTAGTAGAGGCCGATCTTTGATCGAGCGAGCGGGGGTGCTCAATTCATGACATTTCCCTCTCGTACCTAAGTTTCTGAGCCGAGGCAACTATATTGATGACGGACACATGGCCTTCGGCACGAGTCAGGGTTTCCTAAATTTTCCCATAACAAAAAATATTTAGGTGGCGACTCTGTATTTGGAAAAACAGTCCAATTTTGGCATTTTTGATTCAAAATCAACTTTTCAAACGATTTGTTGAATTTAAACTCTTTGGTGTTTATCAGTTTCACATTGCACTTATGAGATTAGATTCGAAATCGTGGGAGTCCGAACTGTAGGGCATGAGATTAGATTCGAAATCGTGGGAGTCCGAACTGTAGGGCTTTCTTTCAAACCTTCCGAAAGGGGGCGCGAAAAAGCTGAGCCATATTTACCAATTTGTCTAGGTTCACTCCGAAGTTAGTGGAAACTAAGGAGCTCCGTTGTGCAGAGTTTGAGAGTAAGTTATGTGATGATGTTCGAGGAAGGATTACTGGGTCTTGGCATAGGAACTATTGTACACTTGTGGAAGTGACGGCTCATGTGGAGGCCGCAGTATTAGTCATGGGGCGGAGTGGAGAGGAGGCCACTTCGGCAACTCCTGCAGTTTGGGGTTGTGGTAAGCTTAGTAAGAGCCAAAAGAGGAGGGCAAGGTTGTTACCTCGACCAATAGTTGTACCAACGTGATCATCTAGCCAATCGGGACTTAGGATGATTAAGTGCTCATAGGGGGAGCAGTTATTGGGATCTTTACCAGTTCAGGCTTCGAACAAGTCACATCTTCAAAGGCCTCCTATTTGTTATGCATGTAACCAACCGGGTCATATTATGCATTTCTGTACATAACTGGGAACTTCTTTGGGTAATCCACAATCTAGTAAGGTTATGCCTTATTCATCTGGGCAGGGATGATATTAATACCAGAACCGAGTAGGCCAAACTTCGAGGGCTATTAGAGGGTCGAACTTTTACCGTTAGAGTGGGGAGATGTGTGTTTATTATAAGTGTGGCCAGCTGGGTCATATCTATAGTTCTTGTCCTTGGCGTCATAGTTCTAAGAGTGTACCGAGGGTTAAGAATAACTTGTCTCAGCAATCTGGTTAGGGATGTGATGGTGGTGTAGGCGGAGGAATAGTTAATTTGGGTAATCCGTTTTGGTTATCTTGTTTTGTGACCGGAGGGTTAATGGTTGTAATAATTATATAGCCGTTTTGTTTTGTAACCCGTCGGTGTGGACCGTTGAAATATTATGACTTTGTTTATGTATGTATGTATGGTGGGTTATTTATTTTATGAGTTGTTGTGGAATTTGGAAATCTTCGTATTGACGTGTATGAACTATTGCGTTTTGACTTCGGAATGTGATCGCCAGAGAGCCTTATTTTGATTAAGGATGGTATGTTATGCTAAATAAATTATGTTTGATGAAATTGATTTAGAATGGGTGCATGGTAAAGTCGGTTGTGGTAGGCCAGTGTTTTGACGGTCATTATGACTCGTTGAGTTATTGTGAGAGTGGAATTATACCAGTTAGTATGATCAATTTTGTTGAGGTTGGTTATTGGTTTGTGTTCGAGGTATAACGAATTCTGATTTAGACTAGACCCGTTTGATGTTTTGGATTTAGGTTTCCTTGTCTTTAATGGTTGATGGTAATCTTGTTTGTCTAATTCTTCTTTCGTATTGGGTTGTTTGAGTATTGTGGTTGCGTTTGGAATAGGTCGGAGGTTTGTTTTTCAATAGAAAATTTGCCCAAATTTTGGCCCCTTCACTTGAGCGGTACTTTCTTCGCTCGAGCGGTCTTTGAGAACTCCCAGTACCTTTGCAGGTCTACAAAGATGCTGGGAGGGTAGCATTCTTCGCTCGAGCAGTATTTCTTGCGCTCGAACGATGTTGGCTCGAACGGTGGTCTTCTGTTTGCAGAAATTTTGGGAGTTGGTATTCTTAGCTGGAGCAGTGTTTCTTGTGCTCGAGCGATCCTAGCTCGAGTAGTACTTGTTGCACTCTAGCGGTTAGCTTGTTTTTGTAAAATTTCTGGGAGTGTAGTGTTTTGGTCACTCGATCGGTCTATGCGTATACAGGACCCATTATAGGGGTGTTTGGTGTTGGAGTATTATTGTTTTGGTGCTAGGTAGTGCTAGGTGAGAAGAGTAGTGAGGCAAATAAAACATGAGTCTTATATATCAATGTCGAGTAAAGCATTGTTGTTCAAACCAAGAAGTGGGTTAGATAAATTGGTGTCCTTAGAACATCTTTAAGAATTCCTTATCAGGTCCTTAGGAGTTAACAATGTTGGTGTTTGAATTAGTTAATAGTGGCTGGTGTGAGAGTCACTTGAGTTTCTTTATGGAGCAAGTATTTCTAGTCTACTGAGGGAGTTAGTTTTATTTTACGGTGATTGCTTTCAATTATAGAATCTCTTTTGTTTTAGATCTGCGGTTTGTAGAAGTATACTGTTAGGAGGTACGTAGAAGGGGATTGGTCATGGGACTATTCCAAGAGGTTGTCTTGGTATGGTATTAGTGTACTTAGTGTATTGTTGTGTGATTATATATGTGGTTAAGCTAAATTACTTTTGTTGTAGATGGAGTTATTTATAAAACTCATGTAGGATCCCTAGTGTTGGGGTGATTTTCTATTGCAATTTTGGTTTGAGAGTGGAACTTTTGGTGGTACAATAAGGTTGTGTAGAGCAAGTAGTGAATTGTGTGAGTTCGTTATTGACCTTATCAATTTTTGGAGTGAATGCGTATTTTAATCTTTAGGAGTTCAGCTCAAACTCGAGTGTGGTGTGAGGAAGTGTTGCCATGTAGGCATAAGTGCAGGGGATGGACAGAGATTTAAGGTAGTGTGGATTAACTTGCGGGATCCGGTGTGATTCAATTAGAATGTAAGATTGTGTGAGGAACTCCATCTCGAAGTTGGTTTGGTTAGATAACATATTGGTATAGTGTTGAGATACAAGGAGTTATGTAGTAAGTCGGTGTTTGGAGACTGGTGTGGGATAAGAGTGTTAGATAGTTGATTGGTTGGTATCTGGGGTTGGTTGACGTATAGTCACTTCAAAAATAGGTTGGAATTGAAGGTGGTGTGTTGAAGTGTCAATGTGTGGCATGTAAGTCTCGTATGGACAGTTAGAAGGTCTATTTGAGTTTGTGGTAATTGGTTTGGGATTACAGTTGGGAACCTTGGTCTTATAGGCGCTTTTGTGCAATTGTGTGATTGGTGGTTATGAAATTTCTTCTCTTGCGTTATTGCATTGTTGGTTTTTAGAAAAATAGCTTGGAAATCTTTGAGTTTTGTTTTGGATAGTTGAATACGTATCTGGATTGTGACGGTGTGGTTTGAGCACCATTTGGGAAAGCAAAGTGTTTTGAAACAAATGTGAAAATAAGGAATTTTCTTTTAACTTGAATGGGGCATCTTGTACCTTGTATTGGGAAATTGTGTTTTGATCTAGCCAGAATTGCTAATTACATGTTGTATGTTTATTTTACAAGTTGCTGGTTGGTTGTGTGTCTTTTTTTTTTTTTTTTTTTTTTTTGTCTCAAGTTACAAGAGAGTTGATTGGGAGCTTTGTGTGCGAGGAATTTTCTTGTTCTCTATGTTCAAGTATTTAAACACTCGATGGTGTTTTGGGTGTAGTAGGTGATTGGAACCTGGTTGATGCCGTTGAGTCAAAGAGTTATCGTTGTTGTTATGGTGATTGTTGTTTCTTGCCTCGTAGACCACAGTGAGTTATGTGGGTTGAAGAGGCATCTATGCTCGTTCGTTGATGTTTCGTTGTTCGTGCGTCTTTGGGGCCCTGAGGTGTTGAACCGTGAATCCAGGAACTTATCTCAACAAGGATTTGAGTGTGGGTCAGTGTTGTATTGTCTATTATTGTTGTGTGGCTTTTTAGGTTTTGGTATTTCTTCAATTTTGGGGATGAAATTTCCTAAGGTGGGGAGGTTATAACACTCTGTACTTCCTGTTACAATGGAATTATATTTGACTCTTTGATTTTCTTGGTTGAGAACCTTCTTAGTTGATATTTGAGCCTTGATTGAGGTGTTACCATAGTGGTTGGGCAAAATTGAATCAAAAACTCTAAATTTGAATAGTTGTTATTGAGTAGTTTTCACTCTTCTATCATTTTCTCTCTCCACACTTTGAATCTTGATGTGAGGCTATAACCATTGGAAACCTTACTTTCGGGGCTTCAATTTGGACACCAGAATGACCCTAAACAAAGTCCGGACGAGAGAATTATGCTTGTTTGAAATTTGCGAATCTGTGTTATGAGCATAGTGCACTCGAGCACAACTTTCACCGCTCAAGTGAACTGTCCAGAATCAGATCATTAAAAGTCACTTTTTGGTTGACACCTCTTCACTTTTCACTCCCTTCTCTCTCTCCTTCTGCCATTTTTGATTTTTCAAGCTTTTTAGCCTTGATTTCATCTATTTCTACACATCTTAACCTCTAGTCCCTTATACCAAAACGTAGAGCTCGACGAGGGCTTCCATTTAATCTGAACGGATCATCTTTTTGTCATCGGTGGTTTTTCTAACTTGTTTTCTTCTTACTTCAAGAGGTAGGGTATATTTGTTAAACTCGATGTGAATTCGGTAGTGTATTTGTGGTGTATTTTAAACATATGGATTTCATTGTTTTTGGGTTGATTTTGAAAAGTTGATTTATAAAAGGAGGGTTTTCTCCAAATGAGGTGATTGAGTTATGGTTTAGCTTTAAAAAGTCCATTTCAATTTACAAAGATGCATATGAGTTTTTGAGAAAAAACCCTAATTGATTATCTTTTGGTAATTGGTTGAATTTTTAGAAAGAAGGTTTGGTTGGAAAGGTGTTGTGAGATTTATAAACATCGAGTGTTGGATACTCTTTGGAAATTCTTAAGAACTATGATTTTTAATATTTTGGATTTGTATATTCGGATTGTTATCTTTGTTTACTGTTTAGAGATAACTATTTTGGCTATCAGTAGAAAATAACATTGTTGTGTGTTAGAAATTACCTGTGGACTAGGCAAACTGGACTGTTTATAAATCATTCATAGCGTGGTGCATATAAGGGATTTTGGGAATTTAAACGATGTGTTTTGGAAAGAAGTTCTGAAAATTCTTGTGTCATGTTTTAAGAGTATTTGTTTCATTTTGAAAACTATATTTTAGATCACATGTATTGTGTTATCTGGAAAAGTTTAAATAAAATGGTGAATTTGGGAAGCAAGTATTGTCTCATTGAAATAAGTTGGCTTGAGTGTCCATAGTGAAAGTTCTAAAAACCGCGCGTATATATGGGTGCCGATCCTGCGAACGAAATATTCGTAAAGTGGCAATAGTAGCTCTTGTATAACCTACGCTTACATAGGTGTCAGTTTACGGTTTCCTGCGGACGAAATTTCTGTAAAATGTTGTATTTCTTTTATAGATTTACCCATTTTATTTATTATGATTTTTGGTTTGGAAAAGAATGGTTTGGAAATGGTTTTAGAAATGTAATTGCTGTTGTTTAACAATGTATTCGTAATTGACTTGGCAATGTATTTGCCCATGGGTATTGAGATACTTGGATTCATTTGGAGATGGATTTATTTTGTTTTAAACAAATGTTGTAAAACTCGGAAAACGTTGTGAATAAACGAAAGATTTTGGAAATTGGAAATAAGGGATTTTTATTGAGAAATTAGTTGGACTTTAAAAATGCATTTGGTCATATTGTATACATGTATTGCATCATGGTCATTTATACTAGTAGAGCATATTTAGTTTCTGAAATATCCTCTATTGGGCTTTATGCTCACCTTACGTGGCTAAAAATGTTTTTCAGGTGTGCTTATGATGATGTGGACTGAGACATTGGAGTTGTGTTGGAACCGTGTAGGGTGGTTCCCTCTTTTGTAGGCCATTGGCCATTCATGTTATATATTGGCTGTGTGCCATTCTTGTAAGGGTTACACCCTTTGTATGTGATGTAAGCCTTTGGGCGTTTCAATTTGATTTATAACATCTTTGTATGTTTTAATTATAAGAACATCCATTTGACGTAGATGTTGTATCTAGGAAGGTATTAAATTAGATAAACACATGTACTGTGTGACTGTATCATTTACATTTGCATGAGTATAGTTATCTATTATTTATCGTTGGGTGGTTTATTCATGTGGGCTGAACCTTGTAAATCCGGGGCGTGACAAAGAAGTCTAGGGTAGCACTGGCACACCTTTGCAATCGCAGCAGACCGAGCCTCAGCGTTTGGTAACGAGGATGAGTTTAGGGAGTACCAGTCAGAATAAGATGACTTGTTTTCGATGTGGTCAGTAGGGTCACAAAGCTTTAACTTGTCCTCAAAAAGAGGGAAGACAACTTCTGCAATGGTCGGCTCCTTCTCAAACCAAATTTTGGGCTAGTGGTCTGGTGTCCGCCTACTACCAATGTGAACAACTAGGGCATTTGAAGAGACTTCGCCCACAGTTGGTAAAGGTCCCTAGTGCTTCGCGATCCCAACAGTCGCATAACCTTTCGGCGGTTTCAAACTGGGAATAACTTCACCAGTCAACCCAGTTACAAGATAGGGGACCATCCACTTGTTTTAAGTGTAATCGACCAAGCCATGTTAAGCGTAATTGCCCCCAGTGTAGGTGGCACCAGTTTGGTGATCCTAGTCAGGATGGTGATGTTAGTATAGTAATGCTATGGTATTGTAGGTAGGGCAGTGTAATCACTGATGTTGCATATTTATATGTGTGTGTGTGTGTGTGTGTGTGGGCATATTTTTCAAAGGAATTGGACTTTCGTGATTTGTAATTTTATATGTTTTGATGAATCCTTGTTAAGTTTGTAATCTTAACCCTGTTGCAAACACGTTATTGCTTCATATGTTGAGTGTCTGAGGCCTTGTTAGAATTATATGTAATTGGATCTGGGTTGTCGGAATTTGGGACTCATACTGAGATGTTGGGAATGAAATTTCTTTATTTTTGGTGTATGATATGGGGGCAATGTGACCCATTAGAGTTCATAGAATGAGAGAGTGTGGTTGGAGACAGGTTAGTGCGAAAAGTGAGTGGTTGTGATTCTATCAGTCTGTTGTGTGAAATGCGGGGTTTCTTGACCAAGGGAATATATGTAACTTGACCTAAGGGTGTGAGTGATATGCTTTGACCTTTAAAAGTCAAGTTTGGACTTAGGTGTGATGGGAGGATCCGTCTTCTATGGAATGTGGGAAATAGTGCGTGAAACTTATCGAAGTAAATAGTGTTAGGTAACATGTCGGTGCTTAGAGCTGCGTATAGGAATTGTTGAGTTGGTTAATCGGTGAGTTGATAGGGGAGTTTAATTGACAAGTAGTCACCCTGGGAATATCGGGGATAGGAGAGGAGGACTATAAAGTTGTGGGTGCCTTAGATTGGTTTTACGAGTGTGAAGTCTCGTATATGTGGCTGTGAAGCTAGTGTAAATCTTGTCTTGAGTTAACAACATCTCATCGGGTTGAAGTTGTAATGACTTGGATTTTAATTCACATTGGATTGATGTAAAGTGGTGTCCGTCACCTTAAAACTTGTATGGTTGTCGAACTCTTGATATTGATGGGTTGGCAAGTGAACTTTAAATATTATAATTGAGGACCCTTGGGTGATGTTTGGAACCTTGATTGAAGCCTTAACAAGGTATTTAGGTAAGATTAGATAAAAAGCCACAAGTTTGAGTTTGAGTTTTTGACCAACCTTCAGTCTTTTGCCCTTTTCTCCTTTCACACTTTGAATTTGGATGCGAGGCTAGAACCATTGGAAAGCTTGTTTCCGGGGCTTCAATTTGGACACAAGAACGACCTAAAACGGAGTCCGAACGAGAGAGTTACACCTGTTTGAATTTTGAGTTTCTATGCTGAAAACATGCTCACTCGAGCGAGCTTTTCTTCGCTCGAGCGAAGAGTGCATTTTTCAAAAAACCTGAGAGCTTCTTTTCCACGCTTGAGCCAAGCTTCCTTCGCTCGAGCGACCAGGTCGCTAACAAACATTATAAAGTGGCTTTTTGGCCCAAAAATTGTATTTTTTTCTCCCTCTCTTCTTCTTTCCTCTTCCAAACCCGAAAACCTAACTTCCCAAACTCTTGATTTCTCTACTTTTTACCAAAGATTCACCCCAAATCTTCCAAGAAGGTTGAAGAACAAGCAAGGATCAAGACTTTTACCCATTAATTTGTGATTCCTTTGAAGTTTGAAGATGGGTCTTCGCCCATAGCTTCTAATCTTTAGATAGGGGTCCTAGTTCTTCTTCAATACTTGCATTAATAGATAAATTTGTGGTATTTTAACTATATAAATGCAAAATCTACATTTTTGAGCATATAGTGTTAAATCATGAAATTTTGGGGTTTAGGATTTGAAATGTTGGGGTTCAATTGTTGGGTTAAGGTTGTGGATTATGAACCTTTGGTGTATAATCAATGGGAAAATTGGAATAAAAAGTAGTAGTGTGAGAAGTATTGATTTTTCTTGAAAACCCTAGGTTGATTCATGATGATAATTAATGATTTTGCCCAAATTGAAAGTAGAATCATGAAATTGAGATATTGAATTGTATATATACAAGTTTAATTGAATTTTGGAAGTGTTTGAAAATTATGTTAAAAATTAGCGATTGAACCTTTATTATGGACATTGTAAATCATGCTACAATATGAAATGACTTTGGGGGAAAAGATGTGTTAATGATATAGATGATATAAACTTGGTTATGGAATGTTGAAAGGGGATTCAAGAATTTATCTTGAATTATGTTGAAATTGCAAATAGTGTTGTTGATTTTGGTTGTTTTCGTTTATGTTGAATTAAGTGTGTTGAATAATGTTGGATTGAATAGTGTTGAACTATGATGAATTGTGTTTAAATTATGTTGAATTGTGTTGAGTTGAGTTGTGTTGGGTTTTGATGAGTTATGTTGAGTCGAGTTATGTTGAGTTGAGTTATGTTGGGTTGTGTTAAGTTGGATTGAGTTGTGTTGGGTGGTGTTGTGTTAGTACTTGCGTGGGGAGTTGAAAAAGGTTTTTGGGGGCCCACGTCCTGCCGTATAGTAGCCAGCAAATGTGGGGGTGGTTTAAATTAAAGGTGCCCAATTGTCCTGTCTAGGCTTATCGTTGGACGAATATGGGAAAATGATTTTTTGAGTGTCCACACAGTCCCACTGTATAGTAGTCGGCGAAAGTGGAAAAATGATTTTTGGGTGTCCACACAGTCCTGCTGTGTGGTAGCCAGCAAAAGTGGAAAAATGGATGGTTTTCGAAAATGTTTTGGGTGCCCACATCCCGCAGTATAGTAACCGGCAAATGTGGGGGATTGTTTTAAAAAGTTGAAAAATGGTTTTTGGAGAAATATGGTTTTTGAAAGAAAATAGTTTTTGAGAAAATGATTTTTGGGAGTTCACTTCCGCCGTATAGTAGCCGGCAAAAAGTGAAAAGTGTTATGAATTGAGTGCCTGCTATCCCGCCGTAGTAAGTCAACAAAATGTGGATTGTGTTGAGCTATGTGTTGAGAAGTGTATTGAGTTGATGATGTTATTTGTGACTTGTGTTGAATTTGTGAAATTACATATTGATGTGTAACTTGGTTTAAAGAGGAAATGTGCATAGGCATTATTTGTAAAGAATGGAAACCAAAAATGGATTTGAGGATTATAGACTATGATTGTAAACTTAATGAAGTAGTTGTGTTAATAAAAATAAATTGTGAGCGTTGTTCTGTAATTAAATAAAGGATTGAATTGAAATGGGTTTATTAATATTGCGTTATCTTGAAATGAAACTATGCCGGTGTAATTAATGGTGTGAATTGAGTATAGGAGAATTGTTGGTGAGTCAAAAAGGAACCTGAACTTGAAGTTATGGGGATTTAAATTAAAAATAAAGAATAGAAAAGAAGAATGAAAGGAAAAGAGGAGTATTAAAAATAGAAAATTAAATAAGAAATATCTTGGGAATTGTTTAATAACTTTTAAATGATGTCGTTTCTTAAATATGTTTGTTTCACAAGGATCTATGGTTTTCTAAAGTTAAGGGATGATTTTTTATGGCTAAAGGTTTTTCTTAAAAGTGTTCAAATAGTTTTTGAGAAAAAGTACTCTACTTATGATATTTTGAAATTATAAAACGTCACTCTACTATATGGTATCACTCTACATGCATGATCATTTCTATCTGTGTGTTAGTTATTGATTGAGAACTATGAGATTCCTACTGGGCATTAGTGCTCACCCCGTTGTTGTTTTATCCTTTTACAGGAAGAAAGTTTAGATTGTTTGATTGAAGATTTATGGAGTTCTTGAGTCCCTTTGTATAATTTCATAGTAGATGTAAAGGAAATGGATTTTGTATTTGTATTTATTTATTTGTAGCACGGTAGGAGATTGACATGTATTGTTGTCATTGTAATATTCATTGAGAGAGAGAGAACATGTAATATTGTATTTCTATTACTCCAGTGTAATGGATATTTGTATATATCTAAGAAAAAAAGAAGAAGAAATGGACCTAAATTACAGGCTTTGGTAATGTTTCCGAGTAATTAAAATTGGGGCGTGATAGAAGTGACGTGTGGTAGACCCATTATTTGACTTATGCATTATGTCTTGTGTAGGTAATAATCGATGGTGATGTTATGGAGTAATAACATTGCCAAATTGTGAATTTTCTCGTGCCTTACTTGTGTTCGCAATACATTTGTTATTTCTATGATTATTATTACAAAGATGTTGTGTATATGTTGTTGTTGCATCACTGTAAGAGTGATTAATGTTATTAGGTGACAGTAAAGGTTCACAGGGTGTCATGTGAAAAAGGAAGTGGAAATGAAAATTTTCTTGTGTGATGGTCTTGAATGGCGTTGATAAATGTAGATGTTGTGCATTTGACCTAAAATTTCGATAAGAGATTTCACTAAATAGCTTTTGCAACTTACTTGTGGATGATTATGTGTTCAAATTAACATTTTGGAAAAAAGAATGTATTTCTAATTTTGGGATGGTATGAGTTTGAAAATCTTTTGAGAAATGTTTTTAATACAAAGGTTTGATTTTCAAAGAACTGAGAAAAAGAGAAAATGTTCTTTTAACGAGTTATGTTGTTAATTGTCTAGAATAAACGGGTTGAATTTTGTTTGGTATCGAGGAGTTTTTGTTGTCGTGGTGGTAGTTGTTGTTCTTGCCTCATGGACCACAGTGAATTATATGGAACGAAGAGGCAACCGTGAGATGTTCTTAGTATTTTGGTGTTTGGGCGTCTTTGGGGACCAGAGGTGTTGAATCGAGATCTGGAGATTTATCCCAAGTTTGGGTCCAGCTTTGGGTTGGTGGTTGTGCTTTCGGTTGTAATTGAGTTGCCTTGTTTCGACCTTATCTTAAATTTCGAGGATGAAATTCTTTAAGGGGGTAGGTTGTAACAGCTGTTTTTGGGTGGTCACTCGAGCAGCCATTTTGTCATTAAAGCAGAGATTTGTAACTCCCAGTATCTTGCAGGTTTGCAGGCAAGTCTGCTCGAGCGAAGAAATGGTCACTCGAGCATAGAATGTGATCTTCTAGTATTTTTACTGTAGCTCTACAAAACATCTGAGACCTTGCATTTATCGCTCGAGTGATGGAAAGATCGCTCAAGCAGTTTCTTTCTATTTTGGCACTTCACTTAAGCGAAAGAATGTTTGCTCGAGCGGTCTATTTGGGATCAGCCAGTATAAAACCCACTTTTTGTTCCTTTTCTCTCATTTTTCTCTCTTTTCTCTACCTCTCCTCTTCATGTCCGAAAACCCTAGCCACAAAACCTTTGATTTCACTTCCTTACACCGAGGATCTACCTTAGATCATGCAAGATTAGTGAAAGAGGAGTGAAGATCTTTCTCTTAACCGATTAGATTGTGATTTCGTCGGAGTTCGTGCTTGGGTCATTGTTGTTTGCTCACCTTCTTAAGGTAGGGAGTTCTCTTGATTCTAATAATTTATGATTTTGTTCGATTATGTTGTATTATGGGAAATATGGGTTAATTTGAGTTTGAAATCTTTGATTAAAAGATGTTTATATTCAAAATTGGTGTTTTCACTCAAACTTTTGAAATATTTAGAATGTTTTAAGATATTGATGGGTAATATTTGATGATTGGTGGATTTAATGATAAAATGGAGAAAACCCCCGAATTTCTAGAAATCCTAGATTTGGGATTTTGTTTTTAAATGAGGGTTTGAATTAAAATTGTACCTTATGTGGAAATTTCGATTAATCTTCTTGAGTATCCGTATGTGGAATGGGATTGGTGTTATGATGGTGTTAATGAAGGATTAAATGAAGTTGTTTTGGGTGAAAAATCTAGCAATGTTGAAAGGTTCAACGTACGAATTATTATATAATTAAAATTGATAGTGGGGATGACATGGGGACATGAACATATATCTGTATTTCATATCGTCTTCATTGGATTGATTTTGTGTGTGATTGAATTGGACTTCAGTTAAGTTACCATATCATGAACTATTGCTTTGCATTGCACCCATAGAGTATTGGATATCAATGTTGGGTTGTGTAGTTGGGTGTGTGTAAATGTAGAATGTGTTGTGTGTGTTGAGGTGCCCAAATGCCCTTCCGTGCTCAGAGGCCAAAAAATGTGGGAATGTCACTTGTATGTGGTTAAGGTGCCCAATTGCCCTTTCGTGCTTAGCGTTGGTAAATGTGGGGGATACGGTTGAATAAATGTGTTAGGTGTCCAATTGCCCCTCCGTGTTCAATGATCGGTAAATGTGGAGGTATTTTTAAAAATATAATGGGTGTCCAATTGTCCCTTCGTGCTTGATGGCTGGTAAATGTGGAGGTGTTTTCGAAAATGTAAATGGTGCTCAATCGCCCATTCGTGTTTGGTGGCCGGTGTAGACACCCCATATTTTACGACCTTTCAAGACTTGGATGTTCCTGCAGGTACACCCGATGTTGAGTCTATTTGCTCACCAAGCGCTCGAAGTCCTCAGCGGAACACCCAGGTTTGAGCCTTTCAAACCCTACATCCATTTTGTCTCTTTTTTTGACCATGTCTTGGTCTTTCTCCCCTGCAGTTTTTGGTAGCCTGCCGGCCATCTATAAAGGCTGCCGGCCAAGGCTTATGGTCTACTAACCATTAATGTGCCTTGCCAGCCATCAATGTGCCTTGCTGGCCAACACTGATAGTCGGCCGACCACCAGTGTTTTCTATAGATATTTTGTGCCAGCTATGCCAGCTAGTTGCACAGATGCTTGCATCTGTCCACACATGAAGGGTTGGATCTCCTTGTATAGAATTTATGTTTTCTATATATAGGGAGGCCCTCTCTTATGTTTTAAGGTTAGATGATTTAAGACTCAAAATTTTCTCTCTCTCTCTAGATTTCTCTCTCTCTCTTGCATTTCTCAACACTTTTGCCTAGATACACTATACTTTTGCATATCAATCCTTAACCTCGAGTGATCACCTTTGAGCTGAGGTCTTGATTGAGCTCTTGGAGGTGGTTTTGGCTTGCTTTTGTGCCAAGAGTGGTGTTTGGCTTCAAGAGCATGGTGATCTAATGCATCAGTGGCCGGCAGGCATTCATCCATGGCCGACAGACCACCTTCTTAGCCAAAAGATGGCCGGCAGCATTCATCCATGGCCGGTAGGCCACTAATGTAAACCTCAGCAGATTTTGGTAAGTTGGAGCAGAAAGGTTTTAGAAATGTTCAACTTTGCAAACAGAGGCTTTCGAGAGCAAAACAGAGGTCTTTTCGAGCAGAAAACCGAGCATGTGCATCCTCCACTTCCCGAGGTGGAGTAGTGGCAGCGTAGTTTAATTATTTAGTTTACTTACATTCGTGTTGTAAATTAATTAGTTAGCTTATTAGTTAATTCTTTCAAGTGTTGTAATAACTAGTTAATTAGTTTAGCTTTTTATTTTGGTTTGTAATAATTAGCTTAATTAGATTAGCTTAATTAGCTTAGCCCTAATTAGTTGCTAGTTGATTAGCTTTATTCATTCGGACTCTCCTTCGTGAGAGCAAAATGTAATAATGTGTATGTCTTCCAACCCCGCGTCTTTCTCCCTTTTATTTAATCGCTTTTGATGGTTAGATTAGGGTCATGTTTCAATTAGCATACCATATGCTTGCATACATTCATTCGTATTGCATGCACCGAGGCTTGGCGCATCATTCAAACTGCATTGTTCTTTTAATATCTTATTTGAATACGTGTTTAACTGTATGTTATTTTAATTGCTTCATATGCCATATTAGTAGCCTAGCCTATTAAATTGCATTCTTTGCATGTGTTGCATTAGGCATCTTGTATAGTTAGAAATCATGCATAGTCTTCTAACTCATATCTTCTTAGCTTGGAGTACTAGGTGAGTTTTAATGCTTTAGCATACTTGCATGAGTGTGAGTATTGCCATGATTAGCATGCCTGCCATATGGCTAAATACTTACTTGCTAAACTGCATGAATGCCTGTGGATGAAGGCTTGTTGTTTGAATTGGAACGATTCAACGAATGTATGTTTTAAATCCACTTTGTTGAGTGGCAAATCAGTTTTAAGCCCACTATGTTTGGTGGTAAAATCGCAAACTTTAAGCCCACTTGATGTGGCAAATTCAAACCATTTTCGCAAACAAACATGTGTTGAATTGTTCCAATTTGAACAAACTAGTCTATATTTGCTTGTGCGCATCACATAGTAATGCTAGTTTAATAACCGGAACAAGAGCAAATAATATTTATAAAAAATCATATCATGATTAGTAAAGGCCGATCTTTGATCGGGCGAGCGGGGTTGCTCAATCCATGACCTTCCCCGCTCGTACCTAAGTTCCCGAGCCGAGACAACTTTGGTGATGACGGACATGTGGCCTTTAGCACCAGTTATGGGTTTCCTAAATTTTTTCAAAATAAAATATTTAGGTGGCAACTCTATTTCTGGCAAAGTAGTCCAATTTTGGCATTTTTATTCAAAATCAGTTTTCCAAAACAATTTGCCAGATTTAGACTCTTTGTTGTTTATCAATTTCACATTGCACTTGTGAGGTTGGATTCAAAACCTGAGTCCGAATTGTAGGGCTTTCTTTTCGAGCTTCCGAAAGGGGGTGCGAAAAAGCCGAGCTACAGCCGGTAAATGTGGGGGTATTACGAGATGTGTTTTGGGATTACACAAAAAATTTAAATATAAAATAAAAATAAAAATAAAAAACAGAGAATGAAATGTTTTCAAGAAGAAGTGAGGTCCAAATGTGGCATCCATCATGAGTTTAAAGTTTCTAGTGAGCATTGAATGTTAAACCAAGTTACAAGACTTAAACATTATGAAGTGTTGCATGAAATGTAACCAATATGAAATTTTTATATTTATTTATTTATTTATAGTGTGTTAAGGTTATTTTCCTACTGGGCGTGTAGCTTGCTTTCCGTGCTCCTTTTGGATATGACTAGTCCTACAGTTCGAACTCCCGTGGGTTCTGAATCTGATTTCACAAGTGCAATGTGAAATAATGAAAACACAAAAGGAGTCCAAATTCGAAAATTCTTTTGGAAAATTGATGTTTGAATCAAATGCCAAAAATTGACTGCTTTGCCAGATTTTAAAGTTGCCACTTAATTTTTTTTTATTTTTTTATTTTTTGGAAATTTAGGAAACCCATGACTCGTGCCAAAGGCCACTTATCCGTCATCACCAAAGTGTCTCGGCTCGGGAACTTAGGTAGGAGAGAGGAAGGTCATGAATTGAACACCCTACTCACTCGATCAAAGATCGGCCTCTACTAATCATGATGTGATTTTTATAACATTATATGCTCTTGTTCTGATATTTAGGCTAACATTACTATGTGATGCACATAAGTATAGACTAATTTGCAAAGATTGGAACACTTTGAATTCATGTTTGTTTGAAAAATTGTTTTTTGATACTTGTCACTTGAAAAGGTGAGTTTGTACATTAATCAATTTGTCCCAATTTCCGCAATTAGCCTCCATCCACAGGTATTCAAACAGTTATATCATTTAAGCACTTAGCCTCATGGAAATATGCTTGGCATGGCAACACAAACATTCGATGCAAGATGCTGAAACTCAAAATTAAAAAAATGAAAGAAAAAAAAATCGCAAGGTCGAAAACCCGAAAGGGTGACTTTGCCAAAAATTAGAGCGCAAAAGGAGAGTATTAATACCCGAGTGAGCCTTAACCCATGAACTACGTAAGGCATGATTCCTATCTTTAGGATACGTAGGCAACTTCATTTTGAAGTTCGGCCCTAACCATTTTCAACTCCCTTGTCCCATCCATGTTTGATTGGTAAATTTTTACTCGACTCGGCTATCATGTCCATGTTTAATTGGTTCATCTCCGTTCAATTCGATTATTCCATCTATTCTTTATTTAAGGGTATCAACCCACCTTCTAGTTGTCAAGCCAACCACTGTGCCTCCCTTCGAGGTTCCTTTTCGGTCTAACTCTAAGGCTTTTGGGTGATTATGAATTCACCCTTTTGTAAAGTGACCAAGTGATTTACAGCTAAGAGCTTTTGGTTTTATACTCTTTTTGGATAATGTGTATGTTTTGTTTTTTGTACATGTATGTGATGTGATATGGTATGGGATAACTTTACAGTGATGCATATAAAAGTCTGCTTATTCATTTTAGTTCACAGCTCATTGGATGATGTATTGTGATTTTATTGGCTTCCACTAGCCCCTTAATATTTACTGTTAAGTAGGCCTTGGGTAATTGCGGGTTACTGGCCAGTCTCGTCGCTAATCCTGTGGGGCGAGGGTTGGGTCGTGATAAAGTGGTATCAGAGCACGATTTTTGCCACACACACACACGCGTTCAAATGAGCTATAGGATGTCCTAGAGAAGAAATTAGGACATTGTATTGCATGTGTGAGTGTGTGTGGAGTTCATCTGTGGAAACATGATATGAATGTGAGAACTGCCTTGCCTATGTTTAGTATTTCCTGTTTTTATATAGCCAAATGGATACAAGAAATGTAGATGATTCAGAGTTGTCAGGTACCAAAATAGACAGACTGGAAAGAATGGTAGAAATGTTGACTGAATCTTTGAGGCAAAGAGAGCAAGTCCCACCTCCTCCTCCACTTTTGGTGCAATTGAACCAATCAACAATGATGATATCAAAACCCTAACACAAAAGTATAATAAATTGAAACTGCTAACTTTCCAAGGAGGTCTTGATCCGCTGAAAGCCGAGGCTTGGATCCTGGAAATAGAAAAGTTATTTGAGGTTTTCCCTTGTTCAGAGGTACAAAAAGTTTACTCTTCAAGAGGAAGCAAGACGGTGGTGGATGCTAGTCCGAGAGGGCAACAACGCTATGACATGGGCTCAATTTAAGGAAATGTTTTATGAAAAGGATTTCCCTCAATGTGTTTATGACCGGAAAGTATCAGAGTTTGAGCAGTTGAAGCAAGGCACCATGTCCATGGCAGAATATGAGGCTAAATTCATGAAGCTGGCTCGGTATGCACCACATATGGTGGACACGGATTATAAGAAGGCTCACAAGTTTGAAGGCGGACTTGATGTGGAAGTGTTGGACAAAGTGAATGTTCTTCATCTAACAAAGTATGTAGATATTCTTAATCGCGCTCTCATGGCTGAGACCAATATCGCGACACTGAAGCAAGCTAAGGCACCGGTCACTGAGTGGAAGGGAAAAAGACAATGGTTCAATTTTAAAAGGAGCCGGGCTAATTTTCAGAATAAGAAGCAGAATACCGGGTCAACGACGAGTTCTAATCAAGGAAGTGATTCGATACTGCCATGCCCTGAATGTGGAAGAAGGCACAAGGGGGTGTGTTATAAACTTTCTGGGGCTTGTTTCCAGTGTGGCAAAATGGGCCACATGGTTAAAGGTTGTCCTCTCTTATCCCAAGGCACAACAGATCACTGGCTAGCTCGACGACATCCGTCTCTGCACCAAGATCAAATCCTAAAGCTGCGACAAGAAAAGAAACATTAAGGCAAGGCCAAGTTTTTGCTCTTATGCCAGGAGACATCCAGAACACGGAGATAGTACTGTCAGGTATACTCCCTATCTGTGCCCAGAATGCTTATGTTTTGATTGACTCGGGGTCTACGTATTCGTTTGTTTCATCTGCATTTTCTTGCCAATTAACTAGATCCTTGGAACCGATGAATTCTTTGCTAGCTGTGTCATCTCCAATTGGAGGGTCTATGATGTGTGCCTATATATATCCTGTATGTGACGTTGTTGGGGATAGGCATTTATCTGTTGATTTGTTGCCCCTAAATATTGACCATTTCGATGTAATTTTGGGGATGGATTGGTTATCAAAATATCATGCGACGATTGACTGCGTAACTAAGCAAGTTATTTTTTGCCCACCTGATTTGCCCGAATTTACTTTTAACGATGTTGGTGTTGTGCCTCCTCCTTATTTGATTTCATCTATGAAGGCCTGTAAACTAATGAGGAAAGGCTGTAGAGGATATTTGTGTTGTGTATTGCAAACACCTATTATTGAGAAACAGAAGGTAGACAGTATTCCTATAGTTCGAGATTTCCTAAAAGTATTTCCCAATGATTTGCCAAGGGATTTGATTGATAGAGAAATAGAGTTCACTATTGAGATAGTACCAGGTATACAGCCAGTTTCCAAGACTCCGTACCAAATGTCGACCACTGAATTGAAGGAGTTAAAAATTCAATTGCAAGAGTTGCTAGATAAGAAATTTATCAGGCCTAGTACCTCACCATGGGCTGCTCCGGTCTTATTCGTGAAAAAGAATGATGGTTCATTGAGACTCTGCATTGACTACCGTGAATTAAACAAGGTGACTATGAAGAATAAATGTTGCCCCACATTGACGATTTATTTGACCAATTACAAAGGGCGCAAGTCTTCTCCAAAATTGATCTTCGATTCGGATATCACCAATTGAAAGTCAAGGTGGAAGATGTAGAAAAGACTGCTTTCCGGACAAAGTACGGCCACTATGAATTTCTTGTTATGCCCTTCGGAGTAACTAATGTGCTTGCTGCATTTATGGATCTAATGAATAGAGTCTTTAAGCCGTTCCTAGATGAGTTTGTTATTGTTTTTATTGACGAAATTTTGATTTATTCCAAAAATCAAGAGGAACATGAACGTCACTTAAAAAATTTATCGCATCATAAATTAAAATGACACATATTATGCGACATGAGAAGCCATATAAGAGAGAGAAATTCAATATACTTCTCCTAATCATATATGACATCCTTGTATTGTATACTCTAACATTTTTTTAACTATTACTATATTGACAACTTGGCATCAAAGGGATAGGAGAGTGGGCAATGAGATCAAACAATTTTACAACTTTTTATTACCTCTACTCACTAAGAAACTAAACAAAAGAGGCCAAAACAAACTTCAACAAGGCTAAAGACACATGAAAATTCACCAAAAAAAAAAAAGAGTCCCAAAAAACAAAATAGATTACCGGATTGCATGACGCAATATCTTATTTGTCTTCATTATTGTTTTTGATTGATTATACCAAATAAAAGAAACCAAATAGACATTAATAATAAAAAAAACGATAATAGGTAGCATTTTTTATAGCAGCTACACTACAAATTCAGAAATTACCCAAAAATACTAATATGTGTTTCAGATTCATTCACTACAAGAATTTTCACTTTTGGCGACTAAATTTTTAGTTGCCAAAAGTCACTATTTAGTCGCCAAAGGCTTATAGCAACAAAAATATTTGGTCGCAGAATTAGTTAGGAAAGAATTATCAAGAAAGATCATTGGCGACTAAAATTATTTTAGTCACCAAATGTACTACATTGCCGACTAAGTTTTTAGTCGCCAAAAGGTCTGAAATAAAATTAAATATCATATTTTCGGCGACTAATTTTTTTGTCGCTAAAAGTTCAATTATTTTTAACAACTAATCATTTAGTTGCGGAAAAGAGTTTTAGCTACTAAATATATTGGTGGCCTAAAGTAAATAACAATGTTTTGGCTACTAAGATTATAGTCGCCTAAAGTCTTTTTTTTTTTTTTTTTTTTTTGCTTACTAAAGGTTTAGTCGCCTCAAGTCTTATATTTTTAGCTACTAAGATTTTAGTCGACAAACATTTTGTGTTTTGGCTACTAAACATTTGGTCGCCTAAAGTCTCATATTTTTTTGCTACTAAAGCTTTAGTCACCAAAAGTTTTTTTATTTCTTCAGCTTATTTTTTTAGCTACGACATATTTTAGTCGCCATATGTTTGATTGTTTTTTGCTACAAAATATTTTAGTCGCCAAATGTTTGATTGTTTTTTTAGGCTATTAAAATTTTAGTAGCTAAAACTATTTTCCGATTTTTTTTTTTTTAGCTACTAATAATTTAGTTGCCAAAAACATGCTCTTATGTTTCATCGCAAAATTATAATTTATTCACAACCTGTCTATATTCCATGCAACCTGTAATATGTATATAAACAAAAACAATACATATACTATCCATCATTTCACAACGTAAAAGTATCAATCATGCCACAATCCATATTACTTCCAACCATCCAAAAATGAATAACTTTAAATGTATATATTTCATACAAACCAACTATTGTCCAAACTTTACATGTATATATTCCATACAAAAATCCAACCCGCCATATACAAAAAATATATTTACTACCATGCGATATGGTCATTTGGCATGGTACAACTTACCATCGTAATATGTACCACAACAAAAGGTGATCTATATGCCACGCCAACAGCTATCAGTTGGATTACAAAAGTTATATGTATCAGTAATGCTAATATTCACAAAAACAAAGGAAGACATAGTTAGCAGGATTATACAAAAGTGTCAAGTGTCCCCCATAGACAAAAATGTAGACTATCCACAAGTCCACGCCAAAAGCCATCTACAAAAAATAAAAAAAAAACAATTGCACCCATTACAAAATATCAATTCATTCAGATATAGGAAAAATGTTGTAATAACATGCATTTAAGGCAAAACAATCTATAAAAACCTTTTTTTTCGAAATACAATCATATGTATGTATCATAAAAGATTTATTCCAAACTTGATTTCAATTTACAAATAATACAATTTTTAGGAGCATACCTCTTTATAAATAAAATTTTATAAGTAGAATGTTTTGGTGGTAAATTTATTTTAACTCTTCTTCATTCTTATTTTCCTAGTCAAAGTAAAATGATTGAGTAATCTACAGGGTTATCTCCATAACCATATCATGCTTTCTTAATACATTTACCACCCAAATGACCACCGTGTATGATGAAACAATGACATCATTTACAATGAAAATGTTGAACATTTATTGGATGTCAAACTCTCCCTTTTTCGAATAAGTTTAAGTCGTTTCCGGCTCTAACTCTCAAACTACGTGTGCTAATGACATTCCATCTATTGTCACAAGTCCGATATGTTACGAGGAAGCTGGCCGTGACATCTCTACGATGGTTCAGGGGCTGTTTTGTTTTTTTGCTCCCTTAACGCCCTTTTTCGGTTAAGCTTAAAGCGTTTTTGACACTAACTCCCAACCTACATGTGCTAATTATATTCCGTCTATTGTCACAGGTTCTATTCATCACAAGGAAGGTGGCCGACTGTGACATCTGTATGGTGGTTTAGGGGCTGATTTGCATTTTCGCCCCCCTAACGCCCTTTTTCGGTTAAGTTTAATGCCTTTTCGGCTCTAATTCCCAAACTACGTGTGCTAATTACATTATGTCTATTGTCATAGGTCCTATTTGTCACGGGGAAGGTGGTCGCAACATCCGTACCGTGGTTTGGGGGCTGATTCACTTTTTTGCCCCCTTAACGCCCTTTTTCGGTTAAGTTTAATGCATTTTCGGCTCTAACTGCCAACTACATGTGCTAATTAAATTCCTTGTGTTGTACAGGTCTTATTTTTTTATAGGAAAGGTGGCCGTGACATCTGTACGGTGGTTTGGGAGCTGTTTCGCATTTACACCCCCTTAACACCCTTTTTAGGTTAAGTTTAAGGCATTTTCGGCTCTAACTCCCAACCAACACATGTTAATTACATTCCATCTATTGTCACAGGTCATATTCATCACAGGGAAGGTGGCTGTGACATTCATACGGTGGTTCGGGGGCTTATTTGCATTTTCGCCCCCTTAACGCCTTTTTTCAGCTAAGTTTAATGCATTTTCAGCACTAACTCCCAAACTAAGTGTGCTAATTACATTCCATCTATTGTCACAGGTCCTATTTGTGATGAGAAAGGTGGCCGTGACATCCATACGGTGGTTCGGGGGCTGTTTCGCACTTTCGCCCCCTTAACGCCTTTTTTCGGTTAAGTTCAATGCATTTTCGGCTCTAACTCCCAAACTACATGTCCTAATTACATTTCGTCTGT
Source organism: Camellia lanceoleosa (assembly GCA_025200525.1). Lineage (NCBI taxonomy): Eukaryota > Viridiplantae > Streptophyta > Magnoliopsida > Ericales > Theaceae > Camellia > Camellia lanceoleosa. The sequence goes on along the minus strand of CM045771.1, from coordinate 62,979,004 downwards.
TGTCATAGGTCCTATTTGTGATAGAGAAGGTGGCCGTGACATCCATACGATGGTTCGGGGGCTGTTTCGCATTTTCGTCCCCTTAATGCCTTTTTTCGGTTAAGTTTAATGTGTTTTCGGATCTAACTCCCAAACTATGTGTGCTGATTACATTCCGTCTGTTATCATAGATCCTATTTGTGACGAGGAGGTTGGCTGTGACATCCGTACGGTGGGTCGGAGCTGATTCTCATTTTCGCCCCCTTAACGTCATTTTTCAATTAATTTTAATGCATTTTCAGCTCTAACTCCCAAATTACATGTGCTAATTACATTCCATCTATTGTCACAAGTCCTAGTTATGACGGGGAAGGTGGCCGTGACATCTGTATGATGGTTCGGGGGCTATTTTGCATTTTCACCTCTTTAACGCCCTTTTTCGGTTAAGTTTAATGCATTTTCAACTCTAACTCCCAATCTACAAGTGCTAATTACATTTTGTCTCTTGTCATAGGCCCTATTTGTGATGGGGAAGGTGGCTGTGACATCCGTACGATGGTTTGGGAGCTGTTTCGCATTTTCGACCCCTTAACGCCTTTTTTTTGGTTAAGTTTAATGCATTTTCGGCTCTAACTCCCAAACTATATGTGCTAATTACATTTCATCTATTTTTATAGGTCCTATTTGTGATGGGGAAGATGGTCGTGACATCCGTACGATGGTTCGGGGTTGTTTCGCTCTTTCGCACCCTTAACGCCTTTTTTCAGTTAAGTTTAATGCGTTTTCGGCTCTAACTCTCAAACTACGTGTGCTAATTACATTCAGTCTATTGTCACAGGTCCTATTTGTGAAGGGGAAGGTGGCCTGGACATCCGTGCAGTGGTTCAGTGGCTATTTCACATTTTCGCCCCTTTAACGCCCTTTTTCGGTTAAGTTTACTGCATTTTCGGCTCTAACTCCCAAACCACAAGTGCTAATTACTTTCTGTCTGTTGTCACAGGTCCTATTTGTGATTCGGAAGGTGGCCGTGACATCCATATGATGGTTCGGGGGCTGTTTCGCATTTTCGCCCCCTTAACACCGTTTTTCGGTTAAGTTTAATGCGTTTTCGGCTCTAACTCCCAAACTATGTGTGCTAATTACATTCTGTCTATTGTCACAAGTCCTATTTGTGATAGGGAAGGTGGCCGTGACATCCATATGGTTGTTCAGAAGGCTGTTTCGCATTTTCCCTCCCTTAACGCCCTTTTTTCAGTTAAGTTTAATGCATTTTCGGCTCTAACTCCGAAACTACGTGTTCTAATTATATTTCTTCTATTGTCACAGGTCCTATTTTTGACGGGAAAGGTGGCCATGACATCCGTACGATTTGCCTTGTTAACACCTTTTTTCGATTAAGTTTAATGCATTTTCAGCTCTAACTCCCAAATTACGTGTGCAAATTACATTTTGTCAGTTGTCACAAGTTCTATTTGTGACGGGAAAGGTGGCCGTGACATCCATATGGTGGTTTGGGGGCTGTTTCTCATTTTCAGCCCGTTAACGCCCTTTTTCGGTTAAGTTTAATGTGTTTTCGGCTCTAACTCACAAACTACATGTGCTAATTACATTCCATCTATTGTCACAGGTCCTATTTGTGATGGGAAAGGTGGCCGTGACATCCGTATGGTGGTTCGGGTGCTGATTCACATTTTTGCCCCCTTAACGCCTTTTTTCGATTAAGTTTATTGTGTTTTTGGCTCTAACTCCCAAACTACGTGTTCTAATTACATTCCGTCTATTGTCACAGGTCCTATTTGTGATGGGAAAGGTGGTCGTGACATCCATATAGTGGTTTGGGGACTGTTTCACATTTTCGCCCCCTTAACGCCCTTTTTTGGGTTAAGTTCAATGCATTTTCGGCTCTATTTCCCAAACTACATGTGCTAATTACATTATGTCTATTGTCATAGATCCTATTTGTGATAGGGAAGGTGGCCGTGACATCCGCACGATGGTTCGATGGCTGTTTTGCATTTTCGCCCCCATAACACCTTTTTTCGGTTAAGTTTAATGCGTTTTCGGCTCTAACTCCCAAACTACGTGTGCTAATTACATCCGTCTGTTGTCACAGGTACTAATTGTGACAGGGAAGGTGCCCGTGTCATCCGTGTGGTGGTTCGGGGGCTGATCCGCATTTTCGTCCCCTTAACTCCTTTTTTCAGTTAAGTTTAATGCATTTTCGACTCTAACTCCCAAACTATGTGTGCTAATTACTTTCCGTCTATTTTCACATGTCCTATTTTTTACGGGGAATGTGGTCATGACATCCGTATGATGGTTCCGGGGCTGCTTCGTATTTTCGCCCCCTTAATGCCCTTTTTCGGTTAAGTTTAATGCATTTTCGACTCTAACTCCCAAACTACATGTGCTAATTACATTCCAGCTATTGTCATAGATCCTATTTGTGATGGGGAAAGTGGCCGTGACATCCGTACGATGGTTCGGGGGCTATTTCACATTTTCGCCCCCTTAACACCCTTTTTCAGTTAATTTTAATGCATTTTCGGCTCTAACTCCCAAACTACGTGTGCTAATTACATTTCATCTATTGTCACAGGTCCTATCTGTGACGGAGAAGGTGCCCATGATATCCATATGGTTGTTCGGGGGGCTGTTTCGTGTTTTCGCGCCCTTAACGCCCTTTTTCGGTTAAGTTTAATGTGTTTTTAGCTCTAACTCCCAAACTACGTGTGCTAATTACATTCCGTCTATTGTCACAGGTCATATTTGTGATGGGGAAGGTGGTCGTGACATCCATACGGTTGTTCGAGGGTTGTTTCGCATTTTCGCTCCCTTAACGCCCTTTTTCGGTTAAGTTTAATGCCTTTTCGGCTCTAACTCCCAAACTACATGTGCTAATTACATTTTTTCTATTGTCACAGGTCCTATTTGTAATAGGGAGGGTGGCCGTGACATCCGTACGGTGGTTCGGGGACTGTTTCGCATTTTCACCCCCTTAACGTCCTTTTTTGATTAAGTTTAATGCGTTTTCGGCTCTAACTCCCAAAGTACGTGTGCTAATTGCATTACGTCTAATGTCACAGGTCCTATTCATCATAGGGAAGGTGGCCGTGACATCCGTACGGTGGTTCGAGCACTGTTTCGCATTTTCACCCCCTTAACGCCCTTTTTTGGTTAAGTTTACGGCATTTTCGGCTCTATCTCCCAACCTACACATGCGAATTACATTCTGTCTCTAGTCACAGGTCCTATTCATTACAGGGAAGGTCGCCGTGACATCCGTACTGTGGTTCAGGGGCTGATTCGCATTTTCACCCCCTTAACGCCCTTTTTCAGTTAAGTTCGATGCATTTTTGGCTCTAACTCCCAAACTACATGTGCTAATTACATTCCATTTGTTGTCACAAGTCCTATTTGTGATGGAGAAGTTGGCCGTGACATCCGTACGATGGTTCGAGGGTTGTTTCGCATTTTCGCCCCTTAATTCCCTTTTTCTGTTAAGCTTAAGGCGTTTTCATGTCTAACTCCCAAGCTACATGTGCTAATAACATTATGTCTGTTGTGACAGGTCCTATTTGTCATGGGAAAGGTGGCCGTAACATCCGTATAGTGATTCGGGGGTTGTTTCTCATTTTCACCCCTTATTGCCATGTTTCGGTTAAGTTTAAGGCATTTTTGGCTCTAACTCCCAACCTACATATGCTAATTACATTTCATCTATTGCCACAAGTCCTATTTGCCATAGGGAAGGTGGCCGTGACATCCATAGATATAGATATGTATAGTCAACTAAATAGTTTGACAAGTTCTATGGAAACAAAATAACATTTATGCACATATGTTATTAAGTTTGAAAGATGTAACATCATCAACCATTATACTGTGTGTGTGCTATAATTATAGCAATCATTTCAAAATTTATACCAAACAGAACCAGAATTTAAACACCATAAACACCCTAGAGTCACATTCATTAAAATAACAATGTTTCAGAGAAAAGAAAAAGCATGGAGTTTATAACCAATTATTTAAATAAGAAAGAGGAGAGTTTTATAGCCAATTATCTGAATAAGAAAGTGAAGGGAAGCTTCTTTAAACTCCTTGTGCCTCCCACGGCCTTAGGGAATCCAGCAAGCTTTTAAACTTATGCTCAGATGATTCTAAAGCTGATGCTATAGCCAAATAACTTCTTCCATTGATCTTCTAGAAAATAAAAATCCCAAGGAGATAGAAAAATACTTGTCAGAAAAAAACCAATAGTACAAATGAGTAAATGAAACAACTCATTAGTAAATTAACACATGAATATGTTCAATGGAAAAGAAAATAAAATACAAGTGCATGAAGAAAAAAAACCAACCTGATAAGAAGAAACGGTAGTCCCCAAAACAAAACCTTTTGGAAAACTTCCTCAATTGATATGTTTCGGCTGTGCCAAACATGTCTCTAAGGACCCCAAAACCACTAAAACAATAAGCAAGGCAATGCCTTTTCTAAACAACATGGTCTCTCGCTCTCAATATATTCTACATCTACAATCTAGATAGATCAGATCTTTCAATCTATAGATGTAGAGTTAAGATTGATATATATATATATAGAGAGAGAGAGAGAGAGAGAGGAACACAAAATGGATAAAGAAGCTAGGAGGGTTGAGAAGAGTGAACAAAGAGAAGTAGAGAGAGAGAGAGAGAGAGAGTAGGGTAATGCTGTAGAGTCCTTCCTTGTTTACACCCTTACAAGACCTTAATATAAGCTTTGCTCTCTATTTGTATCTTATAATTTGATGTGTAATTTTTAATTGAGCAATCTACATTACTACACAGAAAAAATGTGGAAAAAATCACGCAAAATTAAAATTGTACCGACCAAATTCAATATGATGCTGACCCACATCATATTATATTAATCTATATCAGAAGTTCACTTTTTGGATAAATTTCATAGTAAAATTTTTGAGTTTGTATCCTTTCCAATTATAGTAGTCAGCAATATACATGAATAGTAGGATCAATTACATCAATATTGTGTTAACAATCATAGCATCAAATTTCAATTCAAATAATCAGAATACATACACAATCAATGAGCAGCCATACATGGAAATACATATACAATGAGTCGGATTAGGGCTTTGAGCCTAATGAGAGAGAAAGGAAAAGAGGGAAAAGGTATCAAACCACATAAATCAAACCTCTTTACCACATCAAACCCATAAAACCCTAGAAATCATGAGTCATTTTAACAAAAATCTCGTGAGTCATGTAAATTTTTTATAGAATTTTAAAGCTCTTTGAAAAGCTAAAATTATAAATTTTGATTGGTGGTGATTTATGTTAAAATTAGGAATTTTGGTTTGTTGTTTGTGTTAAAATTAGGGATTTGATTTGTGCTAAAACTGAAAATATTAATTGGGGCTAATATTAATTTTCCGTGTTTAATATTAGCTCAAAAAATTGTTATTATGTTATTGTTATTAATTGGGAAAGAAAAATTTTAAGATTATAATTAATAGGTGCCCCTCCATATTAAATTTCAATCTCATCATTATTTCTATTCAATGAAATCACAAACATATGAAACACTAAAATTACCTCTCATCAATTGTATGAATCTGAAGCAATAGAAGGAAAAAAATCGAGCATGAGCATCAACAAACTTAGGTGATCAATTCTAGCAATCCCGATCAAAATTCAACACACATAACCGAAAGAGAAATTCAAATAACAAAATTGATGAAAGAGGGAGAGAATTAACCAATTCAAAATCACAACAAGCAACATCAGGTAAGAGAAGAATTGGTGAATACGTTGATCCAAAACCCTAGAAGTAGATTCAGATCATAAAATAAGAAGAAACAAAGAGAGAGGAGATCCGAGAGAGAAAGGAGAAGAACAAATAGATTACCAGATAAAGAAGTTGGGGGAGTTCATACCGTTGGAGGTCTCTTCTTTATGATGAGAGTACTAATAAACAACCATAAAATTCATTAAATTCCAATAAGCATCAAATGATGAAAGTACTAATAAACAACCATAAAATTCATTAATGTCTAGAATATGATTTTAAACATCCAAAAAAATATCTATGAATCTATCAAAAAAGTCCAAAATATTGAGAGTACTAATAAACAATTAGTTCAATGAAATAAATTGACTTGGTCAAACAAGTGAACTGATGTCATAAAGCTAGATTCATATAAAGCTGAAGCAGAAGTCTAATAGTTTCAATACTAATGGAGTGACCTTTGAGAACCACTTGTTAGAATAGGAGCTGAAGTTCTTGTACCAGCTATAAAGACAACGTGCCTCCAGTCCAACTTGAATCGAATCTAAACAATTTTTAGCCCATTAGCACTAAAAAAATTTTACACTTGAATCAAACCTAACTTCAATCAGATAAAGAAGTGATAGAGGTAGGGGTAGCAGTCTACATTTTCCATGCACCACTTCTACCATTCTGAGCTTCACTACTCATTATGAGAAATAATATATATGCAAGGAATAGTACAAGTATCAGAAAATGAAGAATGAACACAAGTACAGAACCAAAATGATGCACCAGTTTAAGAAAAAATCATAATCATATTTGTTTATGATTCTAATAAAAGAATTATCACCCTAAAATCCTTATTTCTAGCTAACTACAAATGGGGTATATTAAGAATGACATCAAATATAGCAAAATATGTAAGCAAGAAATTGATGTGATACTTTTGAATCTCTTGGTCTAACGCCAACTGCTTTATCAATAAAAGATTTGACACCAATTAAAAAGAAGTTCAGCACATTTACGCTACGTGTGACTGAGTGGAAAACATTTTCTGAAAAAAAGGAAAATGTTATACGTAAATGCATCTTTTATCTCATTTTCTTATTACTAAAATAAAATAACCAAGGAAAGCTATCCTCCAAAGTCCATAGTTAGTCCCTCTGTTTTTCCAAACAACAAAGCCCCAAGTCCAAAATATATATATATATATATTAAGGAAATCTTGACTCTTATCCATCAAATTAAACTTCATGAAATCCATGCATTAATACACAATAAATCAAGAATGAAGCCATCTACCAAGTGACATAACAAACTCCATTGCATATTACCTGGAAAATATGGGAAAATTTGGGCACTTTGCAATAGAGATGGGTTTGGAGAGGGTTTTGTGCTTTGCCCATTTGAAGCCAATACTGATTTCCCTTCTCAAAGTTTTTTTTTTTTTTTTTTGAATGAACCCCTTATTAAAGTTGAAAACCTAAAATTCACAACCAAAAAAAAAAAAAAATCACAAATTAAACAAATTACAATCTAACTTACCATACCTTGAACAAAATTAAACCCCAAACAACAAAGTATAACATGAAAATAGAATGGGAACCCATGGCTTACAATCTATCTAATCACTTTAACAGACTGAAATCAATCATTAATTGAACCACAAAGAGTCCAACAAAATCAAACAATTTACCTGAAAAAATTACATAAGTTTGACCATCTTTATAAACATAGAGACACAAGTCTATGGATACATATATGCAACAGAGAAAAACTTACCCTAAAATGTAAAGGAAGGTCAAGTCAAAACCCTACGGTGGAGAGATTGAGGGAGAACCAGAGCAGATCAGTGATGAATTGTTCGTCATCACGTCGTTGTTCGTCAATTTGAGGATACAACAAGCGAGAGAGTGAGAGTGAGAACGAGAGAGAGTGCAAGACCGAGAGAGAGAGAGCGAGAGATAACCTGGTATTGTGGCGGTGGCGGTGGCGGTGGCAATGTGCGACGTCGAATGCTTCCCGATGGTGACTGATTGTGTGTGAGAAAGAGAAGTGTTTTGTATTCCTAAACAGAGGAGAATACCTGGGCGGGCAACAATAGCTTTTTATTTTCCTACCAAAATTTTGGCACCTTTGGCGACTAATGTAAAATTTTGCTGGCAAAAATTTAAGTAATAACGACTAAATTATTTAGTAGCTAAACCAACTCTAACAGCGACTAAAATGTTAGTCGCTAAAAGTAGACATTTGGCGACTAGTTTTTCTTTGGTCGGAAAAAATGAATGTACCGTGACTAAAAAAAATTTTAGTCACCAAAACTTTATATTTGCCAACCAATTTTTTTGTTGCCAAAGGGTAACAGTAAAACTATGGCTGTTATTTACCAACTAAATTATTTAAGTCAGCAAAACTTAGCATACCACGACTAAAATAGACTTTAGTAGCCCAAAAACCAGACTAACGCCGACTAATATTTGTTTTGGTCGCCTATTATGGTATATTTAGCAACTAAAATTTTTTTAGTCGCCAATAAATAATATATCCCGACCAATGCATTTTTAGTCGCCAAAAGTCTTTTGGCGACTAAATTCCTTTTAGTTGCCAAAAGTGTAAACTGTTGTAGTGATTCTATACTTGAGTCCCATAATACACATTTTCAATCTTAACCAAACATTCCATTCTTGACCCCAAATTGGGATTGTAAGTTTAGGTTTCATAGTTATAATAAGAAGCCAGTAATAGGATTGTTTAGTTATTAATTTGTTAATAATTTTAGTCATTGAGCTTCTGTCAAAGGAAATTATTAATAGAGATGGAAAATTATATTCATGTATAAAATTCATACAAAAAACTTGATAAGAATGATATTGTAAACAAACTCATTTTCAATGATATTTTGTTTTAAAGTGAAAGATCTAAAACCACATCATTATATATATATATATGAATTTTTTTTGTTTACATGGCATTACTCGAGATTGATTAAGCTCAACTAACACTTCGTAACCTATTTCAATTTAAATAATTCTATGAACCCCACTTTCTTTTTCTTTTTTTCTTTTTTCCCACAAGAGATAACAATTAATATGTTAGTAATTAGATTACAACGTAGGTCAACACCTCTTCAAATATTCGAACTTGAAACCTCACTCATCTTGGTAGCTAATTACTCTCTCCATGACCATTTGGGCAATTGCCCGAGGTCTATGATCCCTACTCAACTATGCCGAATTTGTCTTATCTAAAAAAATATTCCTAATTTATCCTGAATGAAAGTGTGTGGTTGAAATTGAATTTGTGTAATGTGATGTTCATACATAGAATAAATTTGAAGCACAAGATAATAATTTTGAATAATTTCTAAGTAATTAAGTCTAGATTTATAGTATTATTATTTCATTTTAGGCAATAAGGAGTTGTCGTTTAGTCTCGTAGTACTAATTTTCTTTTCTTTTTTCTGGGTAAATTACACTTTACTTCTTTATGTTTTACTTATTTTCTTATCTTATCCATTAAAGTTTTTATCTCACTTTAGTTATTCACGTTTTAAGTTTTTTCAATTTAACTCTAAAGCTAAATTCTATTTAAAATTAGATAATAAAAAAAAATATCATGTTAACTGCCACGTGGTGTAAAAAATATATTATTATATTTAAATGATTGTCATGTGGTGTAAAAAATCTATTATTATATTTAGATTTAAGTTTGGGTGAGGTATAGCATAAATATAATAATATATTTTACATCATGTGATTCATAATGCAACATATTCTATCTAATTTTAAATAAAAAATAGTTTTAAAAATAAATTTAAAAAAAACTTGAAAAATAAATAATCAAAGTAAGAAAAAAAATTTAAGAGCTAAAATGATAAAATACAGGAATCAAAGTGTAATTTAATTTTAATTTTTTAATTTATTAAAATAAAATAGAATGAAATGAAATAATTAATTTTTAATTAATCTTTTGTAATAATAACTGATAATTCAATTTATAATATATTTTTTATTATTTCTTTAATCAATAGACAAAGATTTGAAAACGTTTGATGTGTGACGGTTGTGTTAGTCATCAACCAACCATAGATTCAATGATGGTGGCTGGAAAAATTATTGATTGGTCCTTGTCAGGCCTTTAATCAATCATAAACTTTTATATTCTTTTTGATGATATGATACCCTTTGCCATAGCTTTAATTGACCAGTAATACTATAAATTTATATTTAGGTAAAAAAAAAAAAAAAAAAAAAAAAAAAAAAAAAAAAAAAAAAAAAAAAACTATTCACCAAAAAAAAATCAAACATACTACAATACAAATTTCAAATTTTTTTTTAAAAAAAATTTTTTTTTTTTTTTTTTTTTTTTTTTTTTTAAATGGAGGGGAAAAAAAAAAAAAAAAAATAAATATATTTTCAACCCTCATTTTTTTTCAAAAAAAAAAAAAAAAAAACACTTATTTAGTCTTCCCAAACAAGGCCTAATTATATAAAAATTACATCAAATTATTATTTTATAATTTAAATTTATTCTATACATAAATTTAATAATACAAAAATTCAATATCAACCACATATCTTCATTTCACAGGTTGTTTGGATATCTTAAATAAGTGTACTTTTTTATTTTTAAAATTAAAAAGTTGAGAAAAAAAAGTAATTATTTGAGTTAATTTTTTGAATTTTTATAAAAAAAATATGTATTAAAAAATTATATAAATTAATATATAAGAAAAAATTAAGATAAAAAATTGTACAATCATACTTTTTAATTTTTAATAAATAATAATAATTTATTAACTTTTTAAATAATTTTTTAATTTTTTAGACTCATGTCGAACTTAGCCTTATAATGGTTAAGGTAGAGTTCCCACCATGTCAAAAAAAAAAAAAAAAAGGTAGAGTTCCCACACCCGTTATTATTGATTAACCGTTTGCTATTCTTATCAATACATACTCTGACCCAGAAGACACTGCAAAAGTTTACGATTACAAAGTGGCCACATGCCATTTTGTCCTTATTATTAGTATTATGAGTCGTCGTAGAATCTATATACCGTCAATGACGGAGTCTTAGTCAACAATTTATATACGGGTCCACACTTTTATTAAGACTTAAGTCTTGTTTCACACCATAACATTTTAATTTAAAAATTAAAAATTTATTTAAAAAATATATAAAAAATTATTAATTAAAATTTTCTTGTTCTTTTTATTTTTTACATATTTTTTTATAAAAAAAATAAAAAGTCATCTCAAACATATTAATTTTTTTACCTTATATTTTAACCAAAAAATCAAAAAAGTTATTAAAATAACTTATTTACAATTGAGGCCTTTTTCTTTTCTTTTCTTTTTTTGTGTTAAAAGTCAGTTTTTAGTTTTTTGATTTTTTTGAATCATATCAGTGTGTTTGATTTTAGTTTTTTGAATTTAGTTTTTAAAAACTGAGTATTTTATTTTATGGTATTTTTTTATTTTTAGTGAATATTTTTAAAGTTTTAAGTATTTTTTTTTACTTTTTTAGATTTACCTTACTTAGATATATCTAAAAAGTAAAATATTTATGAAAATATATTTTTGAAAATTAATGATTACACAAAAATACAAAAAATATACTAAATTTTCTTTCTTTTTTTTGGTATTTTTGGTAATTTATGGATTTTTTAGAGATTTTTTCATGAAAATTAAGTGTATTTATGTTAGATGCATCTAAAAATTAAAAAAAATTACTTAAAATATTTTAAAAAATCAGTAAAAATAAAAAAATACGAAAAATAAGAAATTAGAATTTTCTAAAAAATGTTTTTAAAAAATTGAAAACAAACAGTGCTTTTTTATTTTTTTTTTTATACTTTTTTTTTAAAAAAATCAAAAAATTAGCTTTTAACCTACTTCTCAAAATAAGTCTAATTATTGTTTGCTATGAATTTATTACTTAACAAAATTTAAAATAGTTAAATATTTTTTATAATAATTTTTTTAAATAGCTAAAATAAATTAAAATTTTTGAAATTATTAAAAAGATCAACGTATAGAATACAACAAAATAAAAGTTTGGTGAGGAATTTGTATCATTTCAAAAGGATTATATTCCAATTAAATTGACACATAGAACAGTCAACCAATGTATTTTCCATGTTATTTGTGTAGCAACACTGTGGCGTGAGTTATGAGGTATCTAGTTTAGGAGTATTTTGAGAAGTTGGTAAAAAGTTGATTTTTAACTTTTTACTAAGTTTTTTGGCTTTTTTGAAAGTGATTTGAAAAGTTGATAAAAAGTTGACTTTTTTGATTTTTGGTTTAATATTTTTTAAAAGTGTCACATCACTCTAAGATGACCAAAATATCCTTACTTTTTAATTAAATTTACAATTTATAATTAATTAATTATAATATTCCAGATGATAGTTTGGTAAATGGCTGAATTGCTTTTTTAGGTCTTCCCAAATGGGATCTCAAGCGTTTTAATTTGGTTTGACGTTTTTCATGATTGGTAAAAACGTAGCTTTTTGTTGTTGTTGCCAAAACGGCACTTAAGAAGTTTGATATTTTTTATGATAATTTTGAATTTTAATATATTATATATTTTTTATTATACTTATTTTGATATAAAATATATAATTATTTTTAATTATAAATAGATGGTTGGGGACGATAAAAAGAAAGTGAATTGTTTCAGTTGAAATCATCTTATTTTATGTCCCATTCACATCGGTGCAATGTGTTTATAGAACAGGAACTCACCTAATGTGGGGGTGTTTGGAACGTTTATTTATTGGCTAAAAAGTCATTTATTCTTTCAATTTTTTTTTGGTTTTAGTGATTTTTTTTTTCAAAATTATATCAAATTTTTTTATTTTTTCAATTCATCTTATATAGACAAATCTAAACAGCCAAAAAAAAATAATTTAAAAGCCAAAATACGCTTAAAAAGTTACTATTTTTTGCTTACTTTTTTGTAGCATAACATTTTAATTTTATAGCATGTCCAAAAAAATTGATGATTTATTTTCAAAAATATAGTTGTTGTTTTTTTTTAGAGACAAATATGATAAAATAAAATTGCTATGATTATCAAATAAACATATTTTTTTTCAGAAATGATACATATAAAAGCCTTTACAAAATGAACGAATCAAATCATCAAAATGAGAAACCCCACTGATCCTAATACAATAATCAAGTTCAAATTTTAAACTTCAGAGGACCTTAATCCTAATTATTACACCAGTTTCTATGCTCTAGGTGGCTTCCCTCTCCACATTTATAAAAGGGGGTAAATTTTTAGGAAGTGGTTGTTTTAGATAACCCCATTAAGATTAAAAAATATTAACAAGTGTTATGCAAATAAAAAAAAAATTATAAAAATTTTATATCACTTTAAAACAAAATCACACATCAAATATTCTTTTAATTATAAAAATGCCACCATCACATTGTTCTAACCCACTTAATTCAACAATAGTACCCATGTTATTGAACAAAATTATCTTATGTTGAATTTTTGTAACAACAATGATAGAGAGTTCTAATTAGGGCTAATTAGAGCTCTAATGATATGGCAATCCCAAAAAAAAAAATAAAAAAAATACACACATCACATTACAAGTAAGACCCACTTGTTTAGAGCTCCTCTAGAGCTCAAGAAATCATATCTAAACTCATGTACAAATTACCTCCACTTATTTTTATTAATATGACTGTTTAGAAGTTAGAAGACAAAAGGAAAATATATAATTTCACAAAAATAATGTGGTGTTTAAAGTGATAGACTCAGATCAAAGCCACATATTTCTATATAAAATAATAATATAAAATTCCATTTTCTTGCTTGTATATTGTACCCTAAAGGAAAGGGAAATCAAAAATTGCCTAGAATGCAAATCTAAGGTACATATTTAAAGGGTTTAGATTTTCTGAAATTGGCCATTTAATTTGAGAGAGTATTTTGAATTTTGTGAGTTCATTTTGTGCCAACCTCAGTGATTCAAATCATTTACCTTTGAAAATTTATTAGGCAGAATATTTATGTAAAAGATTAATATGATCAGATATCGATAGCTATATATTTGAATTATATTTGTTTTTTAAAAAAATGAATGATAGATATAATTTTAAAAATATCTATCTATTTTTTATAATACAAATGCTATTCAAACATATAGTTACCGATATCTAATCATCTTGATTTTTTTTTAAAAATATATTCTAGTAAATGAATCCTAAAAAGTGAACAGGTTGGATCATTGAGATCGATTTTAAAATGAACCCACCAAATTCAAACACTCTCCTATATTTAGGGATTATTTGGGAAGTGGCTTTTTGGTTAAAATAGCCAAAAATCCAAATCAAATGATCGCATCATTCTATCTATTTTTTTATACATATTTTCATAAAAAGTCAAAAAACTTATTAAAATAACCTAATTTCCAAAAGATGGTACCATGAATCAATCTTCAAATTTGATAATAAATTTTAAATAATTTTCTAGTTTTTTTTTTTTTTTTTTACCCCTGAGCTGTAGACCTTACAGAGGAAAATATGCTCCACACAAGCATTGCGATGTTAACATAATCTTCCGCACGTGTGAAGCACTTCACAGCTCACACATACAGGCCTATAAAGTATCAACCATACAACAAACTAAACCTTAGGTCATCCCCTTGAGTGAGACAAACCATTTTCCATAGAAATGGAGGGTGTCAAAACCAAGCCCCTTCTTCACACACTTAGGTTCTCCCCTCTCATTGCCCCGAACCGTGTTTTCGCGGTAGTTTACGCATGTGCCATTTTGGCTCTCCTCTATCACCATGCAATCACAGTCTTCCACTCCACCACCTTACTCTCCTTCTCCATCTCCATCACCTTATTAATCTCCGATGTAATTCTAGGGTTCATGTGGGCTGCCAAGCAGTCTTTTCGCATGAATCCAGTCCATCGCCAAGTTTTCCCGGAAAATTTTGAGAAAATCATGAAAGAAAATGATTTTCAAGCTTTGGACATATTTATATGCACTGCAGATCCGTATAAAGAGCCACCGATGAGTGTCGTGAACACGGCCTTATCGGTCATGGCTTATGATTACCCGACTGAGAAGCTTTCGGTCTATGTATCGGACGATGGAGGCTCTGCCATGACTCTCTTTGCTTTCATGGAAGCTGCTAAGTTTGGAAGCCACTGGTTACCCTTTTGCAGGAGGAATAAGTTAGTAGAGAGATGCCCCGATGCGTATTTTAGATCAAACCATCATCAGAGCTCTGAGGTTGAACAAATTAAGGTAATTAGTACTAATAATATTAGTTGATTTAATTTTTCTTAATGTTTCTATATCATCTCAATCTTGTTTGATAAGGTTGTTGCACATGGTCAAAATTCAAAATCAACGGCTTAAAATATCAGGGTCATTATAAATTTTTTGAAATTTGCTGAATCATTTTAATTTCGAACTAAGATTTATTGATGCTGGTCTTTAAAACTATTAATTATAAAATAAAAATATTGATTGATCTGTTTCATATATATATATATATATATGTCATGAGAGTTAAATAAGTACAAATATTTTATAATTCTTTTAAAAATGGCACTTGTACTATTTTGAATTAATTTTATATATATATATGAAATTTTTTGACTGGTGAGTCATTTTTCTTTTTGTTTGATATATTTTTATTGAAATCTAGTCTCAACTTAATGCCAACTCCGTGGGGCAACCTATAAAAGTCATATTGTAAGCTTCTATGTTTGATGCAAATTTGTTACTTCACTTTGGCGACGTTTGGAAAGTGAAATTTTAGATTAATTTAAGACTGGTTTGGTATATCTTAAAAAAGTTTAAAAAGTTATCCTTATTCACCAAAAAAATATATAAAAATTAATTTTACAAAAAAAAAAAAAAAAAAACTCACATGTCACGTGAGTTATACTTTAACTGCCCACTGTTTGTACAAAGGGAACAGACGGAGAAGCAAACAAGACGGTGCTGTTCAGCCCGTGGGGGCCCATCACGGGTCCCGTTTTGATAATCTGAACCGTTCAATGTGTAGAACTAATCAAGTAATATATGTCTATAAAAAATCACGTTGATTGGATATTGCTAACTATATGATCAAATCAGTTTTGTATAAAAAATTGATGGTTTTATAGTTAACGGTTGACAAAAAACTAATCCGATCAGATAGCTATTGATATCCGATTAACGCGATTTTTTACAAACATATAGTACTCAACGAGTTTTACATATTGACAGTTCCGATTAGCAAAACGGGACTCATGGTGGGCCTTCACGGGCTGAACAGCACCATCCAATTCAATGCCCGAAAAGGAGGCAAGCTTTTCCCATACACTACTATGCCCACCATACTGCCTACCCTATCCAAGCTTCTCTGATACACTAATTTATATAATTTTTTAATAGATATTTTTTTTTTAAAAGTCAAAAAATTATTTCAAACAACCATATTTTTTTACTCAACTTTTTAGTCTAAAAAATAAAAAATGCACTTATTTAGAATATCCCAAAAACCCCAAAATTTATAAAAAGATAAAATAGATTAAAATAGTTAATAAGATAAAATATCACATTAAATTCATAATCATTTCATTTTTTTTTTTTCACAAATATCACATCTAATTATAAAAAAAAAAATCCAATATTCTTTCCAAAGATAAATATTTTAACCTACAAAAATAACCAAAAACTAAAATAATAACTTTCTAAACACCCACTTTCTGTTTTTAATTATAATTTTGAAGCAGTTTGGTACCTTGCCTATAATTCCTATAATGGAGGGGAGGGAGGGAGAGAGAGAGAGAGAAATGTTTTTTTCATTTTTTATTTTTTTTAACTATTTATAGCTGATGACAAAAATCAAGATATAGGGGGTTTTCATGCTCCAATAAATATATTATTTTAGATAATAAAAAATATAATCATAAAAAATATATTTTTATGACCAATGAGTGAGGAGCTAATTTTCTGTTATAAGGAGTGAGAAGCCAACAAAATCCAGAAATGAAAGTTTATAAAAATCAAAACCAAAAGGTTCGTTGCTCTCTCTCTTTCCAAGGAGCCATATATTATTTACTCAAAAATAAAAACAGAAACAAAAACAAAGTAATGGCAACGTAAGAATCAAATCGTACATATATATATATATATATGAGTTGTGTTGAAAAATTAGTTAAAAGTTGATTTTTTTTTACTTTTTAATTTTTTTTAAATGTATAAAAATGTAAAAAGATAATGTAATTTAAAATAAGTTAAAAATTAAAAAATAATTTTTAACTATCTTCCTAAAATAGCCTATATATCATCCTAGAAGGTGGGATGATTATCAAGGGAACATGGATGAAGATTGACCATTAGACCCATTTGTTTTCAGAAGTAGAATAGAGGGGATTCATAGTGAGGTGATTAAAGTGAGGGTGCGTTTGTTTGGACGGACTGGATAAGGAGGGATTGTAATCCATTGGACTATTAGTCCTGGGATACATTGTCCCAGGACTATTTGGTTGGACTAAATTTGTATTCTATGTTTGTTTAGTCATGAGATTAGATGTTTTGATTGGACTATTTTTAGTTATCTAATGTTTGTTTTGAATATTATGGAGAAGGATAAATGCTCAAATGACTATTTTATCATTTTCAATTATTTACTAAGTAATAGTAATATTAAACATAACTTTAATATTTTAATTATTTTTAGCTAGATTAAATAAAATTTTGTTTTATTTTATTTTTTTCACAATATTTTAATTTATTATTTTCAATTGAATTAAATTTATAATTTATAATTTATATTTTTTATTTAATATATAATTTTAAATTAACGACAATAAAAAATAAATTTATTTAATATATAAATTAAATTTTCAACAACACTAAAAAAATTTAATTTATAAGGCCATAATTTATAATTTATTATTTTTAAATAAATTTAATTTATAATTTATATTTTTATTTAATATATAATTTTAAATTAACAACACTAAAAAAATAATTTATAAATGTTCAAAAGACTATTTTATCTTTTTTCTAATTGTTAGCTAAGTAATAGCATGAAGGGTAAAATGGACATTTCACAAAATAATCCCATGGGATACCAATTTCATGGTTTCTATCCCACCCCCATATAGAGGTAGTAGATATATATTTGGACTACTATGGGTCGGAGCAAAAAAATGATAGTTGTTAGTGTATGAATTGTTAAATTAGTTTTATATAAAATAATAAAACAAATAAAAAAATATAAAAAATTAAAATTTAATATTTTTAAAAAAAAATTCTCAATATATAAAAAATAAAAAAATTTCTAATCCCCTCACTATTTTTCTAATACCACCTCCACCTCCACCTCCTCCATCCCAATCCCCTTTCCAATCTCCATCTATATCCCCTCCTCCATCTTAATCTATTTTCCAACTCTACAAACAAACACAACACTCACTACAACATTTTCTTAGTTTAGTGACATTTGAAAGTGCCACAAAACTATTGGTTTAATGACATTTTTTAGTCTTGTAACATTTTGAACAAGTGCTATTTGTATCCGTGCCACGGTAGATACTAGTGCCATGGTAGATATTTGCAAGTGCCACTACACCATCATTGCTAAAAACTTTTAATGACATTTTGATGTCATGGTAGATATTATTTGTGGCACTATCAAGCGCCATTAAAAAAAGAGTTAGTAACACTTATAAGTGTCATTACACCATCAAGACTAAAACCTTTCAGTGACACTTTAATGTCATGGTAGGCACTATTTGTGACGCTATCAAGTGCCATTGGTGACGATAATTCGTTGTAGAACAATTTGATCCGCTCTTACAGAAACTCGAACCGCCAACCTCCCGCACTATAAACCTTATACACCACACTCTTCCCACTACACCTTTATAGCACCACATGATTATATATGCAACATATATTATTTATATAGTACATACATTCATATTAAATATAAAAGTATATGTATAAACATAATTATTTTATTGAACATAATTTATTTAAAATAAATTATTTACTAGCAAAATAAAAAAAGACTACTTTTGGCGACTAAAAATATTTTTTAGTCGCCAATTCTATACTTTTGGCTACTAATTGTTTTTTCGTTGCTAAAAAACTTAACTTTTGCAAATCAAAATCGGATTGGTTGCCGAAGATGCACTTTCAGCTACCAAAATTTTGGTCGCCAAAAAATTTAATTCCCGCCTTAGGATTTTAGTTCTCCCGCGCTAAAAATGACCACTTTCGGCGACTAAACTTATTTTTTTGTTGTCAATTGTAAACTTTTGGCTACTAAAATGTTTTTAGTCACCAAAAAGCTTTACTTCTGTCTATTAAAATTTTTTTAGTCGGTAAAACCCATATAATCAGCAACCAAACTTATTTTTAGTCGCCAATTGTAGACTTTTGGCTACTAAATTTTTTTAGTCGCTAAAAAGTTTTACTTTGGGCTACTAAAAATTTTTTAGTCACTAAAACCCATATAATCAGCAACCAAACTTAGTTTTAGTCGCCAATTGTAAACTTTTGGCTACTAAAATTGTTTAGTCGCCAAAAAGCTTTACTTTTGGCTACTAATGTTGTTTTGGTCGCTGAAAGCTATACTTTCAGAGACCAAATTTTTTTTGGTCAGGAAATTTAATCGCCGAATGTGATTTTTCCTGTAGTGTATATTGAGTTTAATTCATTTATTTTTAATCATTTACTGCATTTTAAAAATTTAGAAAATATATTGGCATTTTTTGTTTTTGCATTTTTTATTTTTTCAAAAATGCCATTATAAGCTTAGAAAGTTTTTGGCTTAGTGGCATTTCTCAAAATGCTATAAAAATATTTGTTTATGACACTTTTCACCTAAGTGCCATAAAAAGTAATTTGCACCTACCTAGTGTCCTGACATGTTTTTAAAAATGCCATTGCTACTAAAGTTTAGTGGCATCTGTTGGTAAATGTCACGAACATAATTTTTTGTGTCATTATTTTATAAAATGCCATAAAATTGATGTGACATTTCTTTATTGAAATGCTACTAGAGCCTTATATGTTTGTGATTCTGTGGCATTTTTCTAAAACATTTAATGCCAATTTTTATTTTTGTGGCATTTTCTAAAAATATGCCATTAGTGTAGTGTCATTGAAGTGTAAATTTGTTGTAGTGACATTTTTGTTGTAGTGAAGTGACACTTTTTTTAATTGAAATGCCACTAGAACCTTATATGTTTGTGGCTTTATGACATTTTTCTAAAAAATGTCACTAAATATTCTTTTTGTGACATTTTTTAAGAACATGCTACTAGTATGGTGTCACTAAAATGTGTTTTTGTTGTAGTGACTAAATAACCACACCTCCATCCTAATCCCCTTCCATCTATTATACCCCAAAACAAACGGGGCCATTAAGCATTTATTTTTGCTACCCTTTGATGTAATTTGATAATCAAGTTAAGTGCATTTGGGTGTGGTCCAATGATATGTAGTCACAATATGTTGAAGATGCTCAGTGATAGGATTATTAAATTATTTTTATAAAAAATCTAAAAAACATAATTTCTATATTTAAAAAATATCTAAAACAAATATATTATTATTATTTTTTCAAATAACAAGTTGTAATTGCAAAAATAAATAAATAAATTGTACTGTTCCGTTCAACCGGTTGGACGTCCAGGAAGATGTCTGGGCAGATGACCGAGTAGACTCAATTAGCTCTTTTCAAAATTTAGAATTTAAAAATTCCTTGCAAAACATTTTTCAAAACTCATAACTAAACAAATTTTCTCTTTTTAGAACTTAACTCACAATTCTACACTCAAATCACAACTCCAAAAAGAGAATCATAATTCCAAAACTAAACCAAATGCAACTTTTATTTTTATAAGCATAAGGATAAGGATAATTTAAAAATTATATTATTTCTATTTATTTGCCTATCTACTCATTTATTTGTCGATATTTTTATTACAAGTTGTCATCAATGACTTTTTTGGTGAATATTTTGACCGCATTAACTCGTCACTAATGATAATTAACAATTGACAATGGTTAATGATTGATAATAGTGTATGAAAATATTATAACGAGTAGTGTTATACAAACAAACTTTCTAAACAAATTTTTCTTACAAACTGATGTATCACCTAAAATATTAGTAAGTTGGGTCTCATTTCACATTCTAAAGTTGTATCACTTCATATCACATCAGTTTGTAAAAAAAATTTGTAAATTTTTTTTTGTTTGTATAACATTTTTCTATTATAACCATAATGACTATATTCATTAAACATATCCTTAACACCAAAACAAAATTATTACTGAATTTAATACCATATATACCTATAAAAATGAACTTATCACTAATTTTTTTCCTTTTTTATCACTATAGATTTTTGTAGTAACTCTTGTGCAACTAAACACGGCCAAAACCATGCAAATAGTTGTGTTCATTAGACTACATCATATCTAGAAGAGGGATTTTGATTCTCTCAATAAAAAATTTTATATCGTTTTATATGATTAAAGTGTATCATTAAAATTTAAAATTAACAGTTATAATTAAAATTTTCTTAATCATTTTTTATTTAAAATATAGATATGTTGATGTGAATTTTTAACTGTTATTGATTATGAAAGGGAAATCTCCATTCTGAATTAATCATGTGGTAAAGAGATTTTTTGAGTGAAGGACAAAGGAGATCAGAAAGAAGAATTCCCAACCCACCTAGATGACTAAAAATGTATCATTTATAGCTTGATACACCTCTATATTTTTTAATTTTTTTGAATCATGTTATAGATGATGTATGAAAGCATGAAGGCAACGGTGGAGAACGTAATTGAGAGAGGGAAGATTGGGGATGAGTACATCACTAGCCAACAACAACATGAGGCTTTCAACAAATGGAATTCTCAAGGCTTTACTCGCCAAGACCATCCTACTGTTATTCAGGTTAATCTCTTATCCAATTTTACTGTCCCTTTCATTTCGAAATTTTTTTTGATGTGTTGTTTGGATCTTAAATTTATAAAGTAATTTATGAAAAGGAATAGAAAAGTATTAAGGGGGCAAAATGATGTTGGGGGTGAAAGTGGTGCTTGGTTTGAGATAGTAATTCTTGGGCCAAGTCTACTTAATTTAAGAGTAGGCAAATTCGAGAAAAAAAAAATCATATTTTTATAATTTAATCTAGGATTATTTTAAAATACACACTTTTAAAAAAGTGTTTATTATATGTAAATTATGATATTTGTGGTATTAATTACTACAAATGTCATAACTAAATCATTTTCGTTTATAATTAAAAATAAATAAATAATGAGTTATAACTAAATATATATAAGGCATAATCAAAATAATAATTATAATAAATCATAACCGGCATTACAATAAATTATAACCAATGGTTATAACTAAACACTGGACATAACAAGAATTCATAATTAAGTTAATCAATATCACAATAGGTTATAATAAAAAATTACAAAAATCGTAACAAAACATATTTTATAAAATTTTCTTTTTAATCTATTATGTGAGATAAAATAACACACTTTTAATATACAAATTTAATCATAGTATTGTATGTGGTCTAAGTTTAACACTAGCTTCACATCAATGTGTTTACAAGCACTACACCTCTGTAATGAAAAGCAGGTTTTGTTGGAGATTGGGAGAGACAAAGACATCACGGGCGAATCAATGCCAAATCTTATCTATGTATCCAGACACAAAAGCAAAACGTCCCCACATCACTTTAAGGCTGGTGCTCTCAATGCCCTTGTAAGTTTTTCCTTTTACTTCTCAGCAATTTTGGGTATGGTATTCTCGTCTGATGGCTTTCATGACTTCATTTTTGTTTTGCCTAACAAAATGAAAAAAAAAAAAAAAAAAAAAAACCAATTCATAATGATGATGTCATTGAAAAATGCAATCCTTCTAAATAAATTTATATTGAATTGATTATGAGAATGACATAATAGTGATAATTTTGTAAACAATATACTGGATGGGTTTCAAGTTTTAAAGTGATAGGCTCACAACTTAACTTATCATTTTGCAAATATTTTGTATGGATTTAACTTATTTCAAGTTGGTTATTTTAGCTTGAAAGAGTGTTTGGGCATGTTAGGTTTATTTTGGGACCGATTATGGTAATTCGAATAATTCATTTTTTAAGATTCATTAAATAAAATATTTATGTAAAAAATTAAGATGATCAAACATCAATAGCTATATGTTTAAAGTAGATTTGTATTATAAAAAATGAATTGGTATTTTTTTTTTTTTTGTTTTTTTTTTGATTGAAGAAACTCAATTACATCGAAACAGAATCAAACAGATTAGCAAGCTCCAATGGAGTGTGCCTGACCCAATCACACCATTTGCCTCTCTTGGGCACCACTTGAAAGACCAACTCCAAAATAGGCTTATTAAGTCTAAACGTTCTCTCAAATTAAGATGACAATTTGAAATACCAACTCCAAATTATATTTGTCGTTCATTTTTTAAAAATAAATATGATTCAAACTTTTAGTTACCGATATCCAATCACCTTAATTTTTGCATGAATATTCTTCTTAATGAGTCATATAAAATGAACAATTGGGATTACTGAAATCGGTTCCAAAATAGACTTACCAAGCCTAAACGCTCTCTCAAGTTAAGATGGCAATTTGAGAGAAACCAAACCATATATATATTTTATGTTTGTATATCATTACACTATTTTATCCGTATTTTAAAAAAAAAATTCTTTTTCTAGAATTAAGATTTCGTCCCAAGAACATACTATTCCCTCCCTTATGCTTTCACAGCTTTTAAATTTTTTAAATTTAAAATTAAATTATGTGATTATAAATAATAAGATTAGGAGACATTTTTTAAGGCAAAAAATTCCAGCTTCTTTTCAAAGTTTCACATTGCATATGTGAAGTGACCTCTGAATAGAAGTCAATGGCCATGTTGCGAGAGATTCTATCACAAATGATCGATGAGCATGTTTAACTAAGGAAAATCATTTAGAAATCAAATTTTTATACAAGAACAGATTATTTAGATTAAAAGTATGAACTAGAATAATGAATATAACTTAAAATGATGGATCAGAAAAAGTCATATTATTTTATATAAAATGCATATACAAAAATTTTGTTTGTACAGTTAATTATCTCTTAAATCTTCTTTTTAAGATTAAAATAAAGCAAAATCCTTAAGATTCTAAAACAGCACATTTCCTTTTTATATACCATTTATTGATTTGTTAAAGAATGAACAAACTAAGACCAATTTTTCTTATCAAAAAAATTAAGACCAATTTTGTAGTGTTTTAAGACTGACATCATTTAAAATAAAACATATATATAGGTTGCTTCAAAAATAAAAAAATAAATAAAAGATAAATTATAAATACACCTTTTCATTTTCTTAAAATATGGATTGATCTCTGTGGTTTGAAAAATTACAAATATCCATTTGTTAGAATTTTTTATTTAACAAAATTAACTGAAAAACTAAAATTCTTAAATGCTCTCTTATACAATAATAAAATTACCTGAATTAAAATAAATTTATAATATCTTTAAAAATTATTAATTGACTTGATATTTTATTAATAAAATGGACAATTTATAATGAAATTAGAAATTTCAAAGGGCGAATGTAATTTTTAGAATTACAAAGACAAATTATATTTTAAGCAAACCTCAAAATATGTATTCATTTTTTATCCATCAATAGTAAATAAATAAGTTGCTGATAATGTTTTTTAAATTTTAAGTTTATTTATTTATTTTTGAAGGTTCGAGTATCAGCAATCATGACAAATGCTCCTATAATCCTGACCCTAGATTGTGACATGTATTCCAATGATCCCCAAACACCTCACCGCATGTTATGTTTCTTCTCGGACCCTAAACTTAGGCCCAATCTAGGGTATGTTCAGTTTCCTCAGATCTTTCACGGGCTCAACGAGGACGATATTTATGCTTGTGAGTTTAAACGCTTGTTCCAAATCAATCCTGTGGGAATGGACGGTCTGCAAGGCCCAAGTTATGTTGGGACTGGATGCTTTTTCTCTCGCAGAGTCTTTTTTGGAGGCCCATCATCTTTTCTGGCTCCCGAAATCCCCGAATTGAGGCCGGACCATGCTGTAAGCAAGCCCATCCAGGCCCAACAAGTATTGGCATTGGCACACCAGGTTGTAGATTGCAAGTATGAGAACCAGACCAATTGGGGTTCCAGGGTAAGCTAAAAGCTCGTTAATTAAATTTGAATTATACATTTTTGTGTGTGTGTGTGTGTGGATAAATCACACTGACATTTACTGAAGTTTCAAAAAAATATAGTAAGTCTTCATAAATTTGATTTATGAAAATTGAGTTTTCCTAGGTTGAGTTTGGATTATGAATTCATGTATAGATTTAGAAAGGAAATGAAAAGATGAGAGAAATGCGTATGAAATATAAGCTAATTGTTTTCTCTGTTTTTATCGCCTTTTCCTTTTCTTTTCTTTTTTTTTTAAATTCCTACCCAAATTCATGATCCAAATACAACCCTAAGGTTTTTAATTCACATAACAATTAATCCATTTTTTATCGGTAATTGGTAAGTCATATGTATGAAAAAATGATACTGTCATCTCTTTTACATTGAAATATATATATTAGCATGTGTTATTTTTTTATCTCCACAATATGTGCATTGATTTTGGTTCCTTTAACCTTATTAAAAAGGAAGTCAATATATGTGCCAAAGCAGATTTCTCTAAAACTCAGAGAAGATAACTGTAATTTACCCCTTTTTTTTTCTCTAAAATTGTAGGATTTACTGTTACTATTATTGTTATTAAAACATTTACTTGGTTGCAAAATATGCAGTTGGGCTTCAGATATGGGTCACTGGTGGAGGACTACTATACTGGTTATAGGCTGCAATGTGAGGGATGGAAGTCTGTGTTTTGCCATCCAAATAGAGCAGCATTTTTAGGGGATGTACCCATAACCCTCAATGATGTCGTAAGTCAAACCAGGAGATGGTGTGTGGGCCTACTTGAGGTGGGCTTCTCCAAGCATAGTCCAGTAACTTTTGGTTCCAAGGCTATGGGGCCTCTAATGGGTCTTTGCTATGCACACTATGCTTTCTGGCCCATTTGGTCAATTCCAATCACCATATATGCTTTCCTCCCTCAACTCACTCTCCTCAATGGAATCTCCATCTTCCCTAAGGTATGTACCTACCTCCACTAGTCAATTCAGTTCTACTTAAGTCTTCAATAAATTGATATCAATGACAAAGAATAATCTATATACACATAATTAAATTACAAAAATCCTACACGATGAGCAGAAATATAATATATATATAGAAAAATTATTAAGAAAATTTAAGCACTTAAAATTTCAATATATAGTATTGATTTAAACTTTGTGTATGGTGAGCCAAACTCTCTAATTCACATATTTCAAATTCATAACACTTTTTTAGGGTTTACATAGCATTATTGCATGTTAAACCCACATTGGGTAAAAATAATAAGGACAATAGGTTAAGTACTCTCTATCCCCAAATATCTATGTTCCTCTCTCCTAATCCATTCATAATTGTTAGATCATGTAAGAATTTTGAGATATCAAAATTTTAATACATATTTAACGACGGTGAGTGAATTGAGAT
Source organism: Camellia lanceoleosa (assembly GCA_025200525.1). Lineage (NCBI taxonomy): Eukaryota > Viridiplantae > Streptophyta > Magnoliopsida > Ericales > Theaceae > Camellia > Camellia lanceoleosa. The sequence goes on along the minus strand of CM045771.1, from coordinate 62,952,573 downwards.
TAAGGGATAAGGATATTTGGGAACAAAACATACTAGCACATTTTTGTTTGGGTACATTGCACTAATCTCCACTAACATTGAGAGAAAATATAAGTTTAATAATTTTAACATAATTACACTTATCTCCTTTTTAGTAAGGTCAAAATGACTGAAACTAATATGCCTTTTGACATAATTACACTCTCTGTCTTTGATCTAGGGGCAGTTTTGTTTGTTTGTTGGCTGGATCTACTTCCTTTTGGTTTGCTATATGTTTTTAGTCTTTTTTTCTTTTTATTTATTTATTTTTTTCTCTCTTAAGTTTGGTGCCTTGCTGACTTCCTGCACAGCCTTGAAGCTACACAGATTGTACTCTTTTGGTGTTGTGCTATGTCGGTTGCACGTGATTTGCTTGTTTCCATGTGCCAATCTAATTAGGATGTGGGATCAGCTCTATGATACATCTCACCATTTAGTTCCCTTTTTGTATTCTTTTTCACATCTTTAATAAAAATTTCTTTGCCATTCAAAAAAATAAAAAAATTAACTGAAACTAATATGAATTATGTGAACACAAAAAGATAAATAATGTAAAATATATATTTCAAAGTAAAATATTTGATGTCGTTTTTTTTTCCATTTATATGATTAACATATTTTTGATGAAAACACAATTAAGTATTATGTGAATTAAAATTTTAAGGAAGCTCATTGTAATTATATCAAACTCATGAGATTTTATTGTATTTTCTTCAAATCTCAAGGAATGTAGTGTAACGGTTTTTGTTTTTATACTTTTCTATTATTCTATTTTGTGTATGTAAACTAACCCCAAATTGTAATTAAACTAATGTTACAGGTTTCGGATAATTGGTTTTTCTTATACATTTTTCTATTTATTGGGAGCTATGGACAAGATTGTCTTGACTACATCTTAGCCAAAGGAACATTTCAAAGGTGGTGGAGTGATCAAAGGATGTGGATGGTGAGGGGAGTCACATCTTACATGTTTGGATTAATAGAATTCATATCGAAGTACTTAGGCATTGCCACACAGGGATTCAATGTCACCAGCAAAGTGGTAGACAATGAACAGGGCAAAAGGTATGATCAAGGGACATTTGAGTTCGGAATTGAGTCGCCCATGTTTGTGTCACTAGCAGTAGCAGCAATAATCAATTTAACCGCGTTTGTTGGAGGGTTGATTGGAGTTTTGAGAGGCAAGAACTCGGAGGGACTGTTTGGTCAATTGTTGATTTCGGGTTTTGTGGTGTTGAATTGTTGCCCAGTTTATGAGGCTATGGTGTTGAGGACTGATAAAGGAAGGATGCCTACTAAGACTACCATCATTTCCACATTTCTTGCATGGGCTCTATACACAGCAGCTTCTCTTATACTAAAGATGTGAAATTGAAAGGGGGATTATTATATTGTTTTACTTTTCATTTTATAGAAAATGAAGAGATAGAGAACTTGAATTGCATTTGCATGTAATCCTGATTAACAAGGGATATGATTTGGGGAATACTAGTTTATTGTAAACTACGTGATTTTGTCGACATTATTGCCTATTTAAGATTGTGTTTGGCCTTGTGATTCATAATAAAAAAATAAAATAAAAAATTTTAAATAAAAATGCTAGATACTAACAATCTAAGTGAACTAACATTTTGGTTCCAAAAAAAAAAAAAAACAAAAAAAAAGTGAACTAACATTTCTGTTGATTATTGCCTATTTTGTGGTGTTAGTGATCCTAACATTTCGTCGCAATTCATGAGTACCTTTGAAATAAGCACTCTCTGATCTACTACTAATAATTATGGTGTACAAAATGTGTATAAAGAAGTATTTTATGACATTAGGAACTAAGAAAAAGTAATAAAAGTATTGTTATTCATGTCCAAAAATTAGATTTTTACTTTCTAGGTGGCTTCCCTCTCCACATTTATAAAAGGGGGAAATTTTTAGAAAGTGGTTGTTTTGGATAACCCCATTAAGATTAAATATTAAGAAGTGTTATGCAAATAGAAAAAAAAAATTATAAAAATTTTATATCATTTTAAAACAAAATCACACATCAAGTATTCTTTTAATTATAAAAATGCCACCATCACATTGTTCTAACCCACTTAATTCAACAATAGTACCCATGTTATTGAACATAATTATGTTATGTTTAATTTTTTGTAACAGCAATGATAGAGAGCTCTAATGATGTGGCAGTCTCCCCCCCTCCCAAAAAAAAATATATATATATATATATACACATCACATCACAAGTGAGACTCACTTGTTTAGAGCTCCCCTAGAGCTGAAGAAATCATATCAAAACTCATGTACAAATTACCTCCACTTATTTTTATTAATATGACTGTTTAGAAGTTAGAAGACAGAAGGAAAATATATAATTTCACAAAAATAATGTGGTGTTTAAAGTGATAGATTCGGATCAAAGCCACATATTTCTATATAAAATAATAATATAAAATTCCATTTTCTTGCTTGTATATTGTACCCGAAAGGAAAGGGAAATCAAAAATTGCCTAGAATGCAAATCTAAGGTACATATTTAAAGGTTTTAGATTGTCTCAAATTGGCCATTTAATTAGAGAGAGTATTTGAATTTTGTGAGTTCATTTTGTGCCAACCTCAGTGATTCAAATCATTTATCTTTTAAAATTTATTAGTTAGAATATTCATGTAAAAAATTAATATGATCCACTACAAGAATTTTTACTTTTGGCGACTAAATTTTTAGTTGCCAAAAGTCAATTTTAAGTCACCGAAGGGCTTTAGCCACTAATTTTTTTGGTCACAAAATTAGTAGCCGAAGAGTAGTCGGGAAAGCTAATTGGCGACTAAAATTATTTTAGTCGCCAAATGTATTCATTTGCCGACTAAATATTTAGTCACCAAAAGTTTGGACATTAAATTAAATTGGACCCTTTTCGGCAACCAAACTTTTAGTCGCCTAAAGTCCCACCTTTTTAGCTACTAAAATTTTAGTCGGTAAAGAGTTCTTTTTTAGCTACTAAAAATTTAGTCGCCGAAAGTCTCCATCTTTGGTTATTAAATGTTTAGTCAACAAAGAGTTCTCTTTTGGCTACTAAATATTTGGTCGCCTAAAGTTCTACATTTTTTGCTACTAAAATTTTAGTTGGAAAAAGTGTGTTTATAATTTAGTTTTTTTTTTTAGTTACGAAATATTTTAGTCACCAAATATTTGATTTTTTTTTGGCTACTAAAATTTTAGTCGCCAAATGTCTATTTTTTTTTATTTTTTTTATTTTTTTGGCTACTAAACTTTCAATCGCTAAATGTCTTTTTTTTTTTTTTTTTTGCTACAAAACTTTTAGTCGCCAAATGTCTTTTCCCAATTTCTTTTTAGCTACTAATTGTTTAGTCGCCAAAAACTTGATATTATGTTTTATCGCGAAATTATAATTTCCCCACAACATGTCTATATACAATGCAACATGTCTATATACAATGCAACCTGTAATACGTATAAAAACAAAATGATACATACTATCAATCATTCCACAATCTGCATCCATATACCAAAAATAAATAACATTAAATATCAAAGTTCATACAAATCAACTATTGTCCAAACTAAAATGATAATTCCATACAAAATATGTCATACAAAAATCAAAGCCCTCCGTATACAAAAAAAAAAAATACATTTACTACCAAGTGAAATTACCATTTGGCATGGTACAAATTACCATCGTAATCTGTACCACAACAATAGGTGATATATGTACCACGACAAAAGTTTTCTATGGACCATGACAAAACGTCCTATATGTACGCCGACAAATTATATATATATGTACCATGACAGAAGGTGATCTATGTACCACGATAGTCATTATCTGTTAATTGTCAAAAGTTTTATGTATCAGTAATAATGAACTACACAAAAGCTGAGGACGACAAAAGTATTATATTAGTTCTATACAAAAGTGAAAATTCTTCTCCATACACCAATATGGATTATCCACAAGTCCACGCAACAAAACCATCTACAAAGAAAAACAAAAAACGAAACATTAGAATTGGTTACAAAATATCAATTCAGTCAACCATATGGAACATGTTCTAACATGCATTTAAGGTAGAACAATCGAGAAATGTCTTCTTGGAAATAAAAGAAAGTATATATACATATATATGTATCATGCAATATTTATTCCAACCAACTGCACAAACAATGTAATATGTAATTTCTTCATCTTATAAATCTATAAAGGCAATTATTAGAATATGTATACGTTATTTTAATAAAGTTGTTGTTTTTTTAACTAAGTGTTGCAAGTTTTTCGACTAAGTGTAAGGCGTATTCGGGGGCTGTTATGAATTTTCGCCCCCAGAAAGCCCTTTTTCGAGTATGTTTAGGCCGTATTCAGCTCTAACTCCCAACCTAAGGGTCTGAATTACGTTCCGTCAAATCTCACAAGTCCTATTTGTCATGACGAAGCTATCCGTGTGAGCCACACGGTCGTTCGGGGGCTGTTTTGAATTTTCGCCCTCGAAACGCCCTTTTTCGACTAGTTTTGGCTAAAATAACAAAAACTCCAAACTAAGTTATCACATTATTCTCTCTATTTTTTTATATATCTTTTTTAAAAAGCTAAAAAACTAATTAAAATAACCTAATTCCCAAAAGATGATACCATAAATCAATCTTCAAATTTGATAATAAATTTCAAATAAAATTTTTTTTTTCTCCACCGAGCTGTAGCCTTATACAAAGGAAAACTATCTCCAATGGTTAAGCAAAACCATCACCAAATTTGAATTTGGTGAAAAAAAACTACTTTTTTGGCTCCAATAGTTTCATCAAACTGATATCAAAATGAGAATTGCCCAAAAATTTCACCAAACTGAGGAGCTGAGCAGATTTCACCAAATCACTGTGCATTTACGTTGAAGGTGGGTCCACCAAACAACCGGTTGGACGTCCCACCGGTTGTCTCATCGGTCGTCCCTTGCATACAAAAAATGCGAAACTGTTGTGCAGTGTTTCAGTGTTTTGGGTTACATTTGTTTTTCTCATTTTCTCTCATTTTAATATAGTTCTTTGAATGATTTCACAGTCATATCTTACATGTTTGTTGAAAGTAATGGTTCTTTCAAATTCCCTAAACCCATGAATCAATTATGCAAAGAATTCTCTTCCGAAGCAGGTGATTGGATTCATTTTGAGGGTACAAAGATATCAGAGCTACCCATCTAAAATGAGTATGATTTGGATTCTTTCATTGTTGTTGCTCCTTGTTAGCATTTTTGCAAATGGGTTTAGTGGGAATGTTTCTTCAAGACCTGCTATTGTGAATATTGGAGCTATTTTCACATTTGAATCCACCATTGGTAAAGTGGCCAAGATTGCAATTGAGGAGGCTGTGAAAGACGTGAACTCCAATGCTAGTGTTCTCCCTAGAACCAAACTTGTGCTACAAATGTAAGATTCCAATTGCAATGGGTTCCTTGGCTTGATTGGAGGTACTCTAGTATTACTCTGTTTTTTCCCCAAACTTTAATTACCCTCTATTGGTTGCTAAGAGAAGTTTCAGTCCCTTAACCGGTCGACCTACTGGTCGTTTTACTAGACGTCCCTAGTCTTTTAATGCAAGTTACAGTGCATCCGTTGGAGCATCTCGTATCACATTCAGGAAATTGTAATTTTTTCCCTCAAATTTGATAAATAAAAAAAAATAGTTCACCATTAGAAATACTCTTATACAGAAGAAAATATGCTCCACACAAGTATGGCGATATTAACATAATCTTCCACACATGTGAAACACTTCACAGCTCACACATATAGGCCTATAAAGTATCAACCATACAACAAAGTAAATCTTAGATCATCCCTGTGAGTAAGACAAACCATTTTCCATAGAAATAGAGGGTGTCAAAACCAAGCCCCTTCTTCACACACTTAGGTTCTCCCCTCTCATTGCCCCAAACTGTGTTTTCGCCGTCTTTCACAGCCCCAAAAGAAAAAAAACACACACACACATCACATCACAAATAAGACCCACTTGTTTAGAGCTCCCCTAGAGCTCAAGAAATCATATTTAAACTCATGTACAAAGAAAAATATTTAAGACCACTAATTTAAGATCTCTAGGGAAGCTCTAATTGGTAGGGCCCACCTCCTGATGTGATGTTTTACCCCTTTTTTATTTTTTTTTCTTTCCCTACCAACTCATTAGAGTTGGCAATAGTGCTGTTGATTTAGTGGTCTGTATCACCACTGCATGTACAAATTAGCTCCACTTATTTTTGTTAATATTACTGTTTAGAAGTTAGAAGACAAAAGGAAAATATATAATTTCACAAAAATAATGTGGTGTTTAAAGTGATAGATTTGGATCAAAGCCACATATTTCTATATAAAATAATAATATAAAATTCCATTTTCTTGCTTGTATATCGTATCCAAAAGGAAAGGGAAATCAAAAATTGCCTAGAATGCAAATCTGAGGTACATATTTAAAGGGTTTAGATTGTCTGAAATTGGCCATTTAATTTGAGAGAGTATTTGACTTTTGTGAATTCATTTTGTGCGAACCTCAGTGATTTAAATCATTTACCTTTTAAAATTTATTAGGTAGAATATTTATGTAGAAGATTAATATGATCAGATATTGATAGCTATATATTTGAATTATATTTGTTTAAAAAAAAAATAAATGACAAATATAATTTTAAAAATATTTATCTATTTTTTATAATACAAATGTTATTTAAACATATAGTTATCGATATCTAATCATCTTGATTTTTTTGAGGAATATATTTTAGTAAATGAATCCTAAAAAGTGAATAGTTTGGATCATTGAGATCAGTTTCAAAATGAACCCACCAAATTCAAACGCTCTCCCATATTTAGGGATTGTTTGGGGAGTGACTTTTTGGCTAAAATAGTCAAAAACCCAAACCAAGTCATCACATAATTCTCTTTATTTTTTTATACATCTTTTCTTAAAAAATTAAAAAAATTAATTAAAATAACCAAATTCCCAAAAAGATGATGCCATGCATCAATCTTCAAATTTGATTATAAATTTTAAATAATTTTCTGGTGGTTTTTTTTTTCCTTCTGAGCTGTAGACCTTATTATACAGAGGAAAATATGCTCACACAAGTATTTCGATATTTACATAATCTTTCGCACGTGTGAAGCACTTCACGGCTCACAAATAGGCCTGTAAAGAATCAACCATACAACAAACTAAACCTTAGGTCATCCCTGTGAGTGAGACAAACCATTTTCCATAGAAATGGAGAGTGTCAAAACCAAGCCCCTTCTTCACACACTTACGTTCTCCCCTCTCATTGCCCCAAACCGGGTTTTCGTGGTAGTTTACGCGTGTGCCATTTTGGCTCGCCTCTATCACCATGCAATCACAGTCTTCCACTCCACCACCTTACTCTCCTTCTCCATCTCCATCACCTTATTAATCTCCAATGTAATTCTAGGGTTCATGTGGGCTGCTACGCAGTCTTTTCGCATGAATCCGATCCATCGCCAAGTTTTCCCGGAAAATCTTGAGAAAATCATGAAAGAAAATGATTTTCAACCTCCGGACATATTTATATGCACTGCAGATCCGTATAAAGAGCCACCGATGAGTGTCGTGAACACGGCCTTATCGGTCATGGCTTATGATTACCCGACTGAGAAGCTTTTGGTCTATGTATCGAACGATGGAGGCTCTGCCACGACTCTCTTTGCTTTCATGGAAGCTGCTAAGTTTGGAAGCCACTGGTTACCCTTTTGCAGGAGGAACAAGTTAGAAGAGAGATGCCCCGATGCGTATTTTAGATCAAACCATCATCAGAGCTCTGAGGTTGAGCAAAGTAAGGTAATTAATACTAATAATATTGGTTGTTTTAATTTTTCAGTGTTTCTATATCATCTCAATCTTGTTTGATAAGGTTGCTGCACATGGTCAAAATTCAAAATCAACGGCTTAAAATATCAGGGTCATATAGATTTTTGAAATTTGCTTAATCATTTTTTTATTTCAAACTAAGATTTATTGATATTGGTCTTAAAAAATTAGGAAAATTTATGTGTAGATCTTAATAAGTAGATTTATTATCTAATAGGTCATATGATAATTAATAATATTTTTCATTAAATATTATTAAAAAAAGTCACTAAATTTTATTTTCTAATTTTCATCAACAGTTTGAAAATTGTCACAAAAAATATTACTAATTATAAATTTTAGCGACAATTTAAAAAAATCGTCATAAAAAAAGCCACTAATTTTCAACTTTTAATGACAATTTAAAAAATTTGTCACAGAAAAATGTCACTTATTATAAGTTTTAGTTACAATTTATAAAAATTGTGACAAAAAAATCACTAATTGTCAATTTTTAACAACATACAAAAAATCGTCATAAAAAATTATTTTAGTGACGATTTTTGTAAGACTTATTTTCTATAGAACTTAATAGAAATTAAGCCCAACAATTAAGACCTATTGATAATTTACCTTAACAGTATCAATTATAAAATAAAACATCCATTGATCTGTTTCATAAATATATTTTTATGTCATGATAGTTATGTAACTACAAATATTTTATAATTCTTTTTAAAAATGACACTATTGTATTATTTTGAATTAATTATATATATGAAATTTATTTGTGTGGTGAGTCATTTTTCATTTTGTTTGATATATTTTTATTGAAATCTATTCTTAAAGGCCAACTTGGTGGGGCAACCTATAAAGTCACTTTGTAAGCTTCTATGTTTGATGCGAATTTGTTACTTCACTTTGCTTTCGTTTGGGATGTTGGTTAGTTTTTGATTTTTGATTTTTTAATTATTTTAATTTGAAATTAAAAAGTTTCATTTGAGATAAAAAAATTTATTTTTTTTTAAACTTTTGTAAAAAAAAATAAAATAAATATGAATCAGATATTATATTTTATCCCATTTAACTATAATAACTAATTTTATCCTATATAATTATTTTAGTCCAAAGTTACTTCTCAAACATAGCTTTCTATTTTTAATTATAATTATAATTTTGAAGCAGTTTGGTACCTTGCCTATAATTCCTATGATGGAGGGAGAGAGAGAGAGAGAGAGAGAGAGAGAGAAATATATTAACCATTTATAGCTGATAACAAAATCAAGATATAGGGGGTTTTCATGTTCCAATAAATATATTATTTTAGATAATAAAAAATTAACATATCACCTGTGTTATGCACGGATTATATTTACAATTATCTATATATATGTGAATTGTGATTTTTAAATGTCTTTTTATTTTTTATTTTTTAAATGCCTTTTTTTTTCTTTTTTTAAATTATATTAAAGTTTAATATTTTGATAATAATCATATATATTAGACTTTTCAATGAATTAAATGTCTTTTTTTATTATATTATATCAAATTTTAATATTTTGATGATAATCATATGTGTTGGACTTTTCAAGAAATTTTTTTTATGCTTGTTCTTAATGCATTAAAGTGTTATTATGAGGAATAATAATCATATGTGTTAGGACTTTTCAATAAATTCATATGTGTTGGATTTTAAAGATTTTTTTTTTTATGTTTGTTCTTAATACATTAAAGTATTGTTATGAGGCTAAGATTTGGGGGTTAGGAGAAATTAATAAATGCTAAGGTTATTTTTTTTTTAAATTAAAAAATCAAGAAATTTAGATTGAGAGATTAAAACTCCTACAAGGCTTGAAATTAAAAATTCTCTTTTTCTTAATATATAGTATAGATATATTTTTATGACCAATGAGTGAGGAGCTAATTTTCTGCTACGTAGGGAGTGAGAAACCAACAAAATCCTGAAATGAAAGTTTATAGAAATCAAAACCAAAAGAGTCGTTGCTCTCTTTCCAAGGAGCCATATCTATCTATCTATACTATATATTAAGTAAAAGGGGGTTTTTAACCCCCAAGGTCTATGAGAGTTCCAATATGTCAATTTTAATTTTCTAATTTTTTCTTTTTTTAAAAAAAAAAAATTAACCTCAGCATTTATTAACTGCTCTCAACCTACAAAATTTTTTGACTTCTCTCATAATTATTACAGTACCTTTTCCAAAAAAAATAATTTGTATATTAAAAAAAAATTAAAACAAATATAAACATCTATATCTATATCTATTTATTTATATGTATCTCTAACCCACAAGTTTTGTGGGAGTTCCAATATTTAAATCTTAATTTCTTAATTTTTTTGATTTTTTTTGAAAAAAAAAACTTAGCACTTATTAAATTCTTCCAAATCTTTTTAACTTCTCCAATTCACACACTCTTTTTAACTTTTCACATACCTATTGCAAACAATGAGTCTCCTTTTTGTTTTCTCCTACTTGGCTTCTCACTTTTACACTTTCAACTTCGGTGACTACGTATGCAAACAGTAAGTCTTCTTTTTGTTTTTTCCTTCTTGACTTTTCATTTTGTTTATTGTTTTAATATTGTAGTTAAATAGCGCATAAAAATATTTGTGATTTATCTAGCGAATAAAATATTATAATTTGATTTTTTAATATGATTGAAATTAGATAAATATAAACCCTCACAAATCTATACTATATATTAAGCAAAAGGGGGTTTTTAACCCCCAAGGCCTGTGGGAGCTCCAATATGCCAATTCTAATTTTCTAATTTTTTGTTTTTTTTAAAAAAAAAAATTAACCTCAGCATTTATTAACTTCTCTCAATCCGCAAAATTTTTTGACTTCTCTCATAATTATTGCAGTACCTTTTCCAAAACAAATAATTTGTATATTAAAAAAATTTAAAACAAATATAAACATCTATATCTACTAGCATATCACCCGTGCTATGCACGAATTGTGTTTATAATTATCTATATATATGAATTGCAATTTTTAAATATCTTTTTTTTTTTTTTTTGAATGTCTTCTTGTTTTCCTTTTTTTATATTATATTGAAGTTTAATATTTTAATAATAATCATATGTGTTAGACTTTTCAAGAAAATAAATGTCTTTTTTTTAATTATATTATATTAAATTTTAATATTTTGATAATAATCATATGTGTTGGATTTTTCAAGAAATTTTTTTTATGCTTGTTCTTAATGCATTAAAGTGTTGTTATGAGGGATAATAATCATAAGTGTTGAGACTTTTCAAGGAATTTATATGTGTTGGATTTCAAAGAATTTTTTTTATGCTTGTTCTTAATGCATTAAAGTGTTATTATGAGGGTAAGACTTGGGGGTTGGGAGAAGTTAATAAACGCTAAGGTTTTTTTTTTTTTTTAATCAAAAAATCAAGAAATTTAGATTGGGAGATTGGAGCTCCCACAAGGCTTGGGGTTAAAAACCCCATTTTACTTAATATATAGTACTAGCTTATCACCCGTGCTATGCACGGGATAATTACAGATATTTATATTTGTTTTAGATTTTTTTTAATATATAAATTATGTTTTTTAAGATTTTTTATAAAAATAATTTAACAATCTTATCATTAACCATAGTGTATAGGAGAAGTTGAAAAGGATACTGCAGTAACTATACACGGATTGTATCTATAATTATTTGTATGAGGGGATTTTAAATGTTGATCAAGGAATTTTGACCAAATCAATAAATGCAGGCATGTGGAAAGACATATGGATTGAAAAAAGTTAATAAATGCTGATCAGGGGATTTTGACCAAATCAATAAATGTTGAGTTTTTTTTTTTTAATAAAAAATTTAAAAAATTCAGATTGGGATATTGAAGCTCCCACAGGCCTTGGGGGTTAAAAACCCCCTTTTGCTTAATATATAGTATAGGTAGTATAGTATAGATAGCATATCACCCGTGCTATGCACGAATTGTGTTTACAATTATCTATATGTGTGAATTGCGATTTTTAAATGTCTTCTTTTTTTTTTTTCTTTCTAAATGCCTTCTTTTTTTCTTTTTTTATATTATATTAAAGTTTAAATTTTGATAATAATCATGTGTTAGACTTTTCAAGGAATTAAATGTCTTTTTTTTTTATTATATTATATTAAAGTTTAATATTTTCATAATAATCATATGTGTTGAACTTTTCAAAAAAAAAAATTTATGCTTGTTCTTAATGCATTAAAATGTTATTATGAGAGATAATAATCATATGTGTTGGGACTTTTCAAAGAATTCATGTGTGTTAAATTTCAAATAATTTTTTTTATGCTTGTTCTTAATGCATTAAAGTGTTATTATGAGGGTAAAACTTGGGGTTTGAGAGAAGTTAATAAATGCTAAGATTTTATTTTTTTTTTAAGTCAAAAAATTAGGACATTTAGATAAGGAGATTGGAGCTCTCACAAGACTTGAGATTAAAAACCCCCCTTTTGCTTAATATATAACTAGCCTATCACCCGTGCTATGCACGGGATAATTATAGATATTTATATTTGTTTTCATTTTTTTTAATATATAAATTAAATACATGGGGTTTGACCGAGAAGTTTGAAAGAATTTCATAAGTGTTTATTTATTTATTTAAGAGGCATTTACACAATAATTACATAATATATAAATTAAATACATGGGATTTGATCGAGGAGTTTGAAAGAATTTAATAAGTGTTTATTTATTTATTTAAGAGGCATTTACACAATAATTACATGGGTCTCTTGGGGAAGCAAAAAGTAAGGAAATTAGGATTTCATTTATTGCGTTATTCATTTAATAAGTGTAATTATTATAAATTAAGTGTTTATTGTAATCAATAGTGTAATTATTACAATCTTTGAATTTATTGTAATCAATAGTGTAATTATTACAATCTTTGAACCAATCACCAATCACCAATCACCAAGTCAATTTTTTTTAAAAAAAATATTAAAAAATCAAGAAATCAGGATTGGCATGTTGGAGGTTCCACAAGCCTTGGGTTTTAAAAGACCCTTTTCCTTAATATATAGATATAATATAAATATCTATCTATTTATTTATATCTATCTCTAACCCACAAGTTTTGTGGGAGTTCCAATATTTAAATCTTAATTTCTTAATTTTTTTGATTTTTTTTGAAAAAAAAAAAACTTAGCACTTATTAAATTCTTCCAAGTCTTTTTAACTTCTCCAATTCACACACTCTTTTTAACTTTTCACATACCTATTGCAAACAATGAGTCTCCTTTTTGTTTTCTCCTGCTTGACTTCTCACTTCTACACTTTCAACTTCAGTGACCACGTATGCAAACAGTAAGCCTTCTTTTTGTTTTCTCCTTCTTGACTTTTCATTTTGTTTATTGTTTTAATATTGTAGTTAGATAGCGCATAAAAATATTTGTGATTTATCTAGCGAATAAAATATTATAATTTGATTTTTTAATATGATTGAAATTAGATAAATATAAACCCTCACAAAGAGAAAAATGTGATTATAATTAGTTGAATGATTCTTTTTTTTTTAATGTGATTGTAGTTAGTTTAATAGTTCTTTTTTTTCATTTATTTATTTTATTATGGAAAAAATGTGATGTGATTGTAATTTGTTCAATGACTCTTTTTTTTAATATGATTGTTGTAGTTAGTAATAAGGACTTAATCACAGAGCCTATAACAGAGTCCATCAGCAGCTGCAGCGGTAGTTCTAAATCAACAGATCATACTGAGACTCATCCAGCAGAGGCTACTGAGAAGTGTCATGTATCTGTTCATCCAAATTGCTGATTAGTTAGTCAAGATTCTGTTTGTCGGTTTACTGCTTAGTTAATTAGTTAGACTAGTTTGTTAGTTTGTTAGAAGGCACATGTATATTTTGTTAAGAATGTATACAGGTTCTGTTATAAATACTGTGTAAGTGTTGAGATTCAATATAATGAAAATATCTCATAGATCTATCATCTTCTTCATGGTATCAGAGCTACTGTAAGCTCCAACGAGCAATCATGGTGGTCTCTTCATCATCATCATCTCTTCCACCAAATCTTACCTTGCTCATCACAAATCTGAACTCATTAGTCAATGTAAAGCTTGATTCGTCCAACTATATCATTTGGAAGAATCAGATTCAGAATCTGTTTCAAGCAAAAGAGTTACTTGGTTACATTGATGGATCAGTTCCATGTCCTTTAGCCTCAATTCTTGATTCAAGTAACAAGTCAATTGAGAATCTTGATTTTCATCAGTGGAAGATTATCGATGCACATCTCCTCAGTTGTTTAACATCAACGCTTTCTCCTCCTATTTTTTCATCTGTTCTGCATTTGAAACAAAGTGCAGAGGTATGGCTTGCTTTTGAGAGACGATTTACCGCTCTGTCAAGGTCTCATGTTCATCAGCTTAAGAATAAGCTTCAAGCAATCAAAAAGAAGTCACAATCCATGGAGGCTTATCTGCATCAGTTTAAAGAAATTTCAGATCAAATTGCTTTAGCCTCTCATCCTCTTGATGATGAGGATCTAGTTCTTATGATTTTGAATGGATTGCCTGATGAGTATAATTCCTTTAAAACTTCAATTAGAACTCGATCAGCTAGGATTACTCTTGAAGAATTATCTTCATTACTGAGTTCTGAAGCAATTCATATTGAACAACACTCTCATTCATCTTCTTCCATTGGTTCAACTATTGCTTTTGCAACCACAAAGGAATTAGTTTCTTCTTCTCAGCGTTATACTTCTCCGACTACATTTGGTTCTGAATCTGGTAATCGTGGTTATCAATCCAATTATCGAGGCCATTCTTATAACTCTAGTTTTAGAGGTGGTGGCAGATTTTCTAGAAATAGAGGTCGCAGAGGAGGCAGATTTCATATTTTTTGTCAGATTTGTGGAAAAGGTAATCATACAGCTTTGGAATGTTACAATCGAATGAATCCTGCCTATCAGCCATCACTGTCTGGTTATTCATCTGCTGCTGTGAATCCTACCTATCAGCCGTCCATGTCTGGTTCTTCATCTGCTGCTGGTCTTCTTCTTACTCCTTATCCTGCTTACTCTGCCGTCACTCAGGCATCTTCACCTAGTCCCTGGTATCTTGATTCGGCTGCTACCATACATATCACCAATGGTCTTGATCATCATCATCTCCATCAACCTTATCATGGCACTGATCAGGTTGTTGTTGGTAATGGTAGTACTCTTCTAATTCATAATTCTGGGACTGGTATTCTTCCTACTCCTTCTTTTCAATTTCAATTGACCAATCTACTTCATGTTCCTCACATATCTTCTAATCTTGTTTCTGTTCATCAATTAACCAAGGATAATCATTGTAGTGTGTTGTTTGACAGTGATTCCTTTGTTGTTCAGGACAAAGTTTAGAAAGCCATCCTATGTAAAGGCTATTATCTGAATGGTCTTTATCAGGTTCCTTCCAGTTTTTCACCACATGCTCACATCACTCAGTCTGTTTCTCCTCAAACATGGCATAAAAGGCTAGGGCATCCCTCTGTTGCCAAGTTTGCACCTATTGCTAAAGACTTGTCTCTTGTTGCTGCACAATTTCTGTAATAACCCCGACCCTGGTTAACGCCAATTGGGACTTAATTATGTCTAATAATAATTATGGGAAAAATCTGGAATTATTTGCATGTGCATCGCATGACTTACGTGTTTTTATCTGTTCAGTGTCAAAATATCTGTTCGTGTTTTAAACTTTAGACTGCAAATTGGAAGCCTTATCGGCGCTCGATTCTGAGATTGATTGGTGTTTTGAACTCGTTAGATTGTATGTGAATTTATGGTAGGTTCAATTAAAATTCGATTTGGGGCGATTAAACTCGATTAAATTAATGCCACTTATTTAGTTGAGCCAAACACCCCTTAAAGGCTAATTTTGTTTTGTTCTTGTTTTCTCTCCACTAACTCACCCTATGCACTTGACTTGTACATCTGACCCTGAACAAGAGAGAAAAACGTGAGAGAGGAGAAGAATTGAGGAAAATTGGGTCTTAGCTCAAGAATTAGCTTGGAACTTAGAGGAAATTGGAAGATAACAACTATTTGGGCTAGCACATTTTGTATTGAAGGTTTAAGGTAGGAATTTCATTTTCTTGAACTACAATTCAGGTTGTTCTTGCATGATTCTTGGGTAGATTGGAGTTCGAAGTTGGAAATGGGTTTAGAATGTTGAATTGAAGTCCATAACATGCATGCATGAACACATTCATGGAAATTGGAATTGTTGGGTGTCAAATTTCTACATGCATGTGCATATTTTTGCTAAAGCTTATGAGTTCAACAAATTTCTGAGTTAAATGTTGCCTTGGATCATGATTTGAAGTCTTGAAATGGAATTGAACTCATGCATGCGTAATTAAACTTGGTTCTTGGAAATTTATGGTATTGATGCTCAAATTGACTCACTCTTGGGCAATGATTTTATAAATTAGCTTTTGAAACTTGATATACTATGAGTTTAAAGTGTTTCTCCAGGTTTTGGGCCCAAGAGGTTGAGTTTTGGGTTGTTGAATACTTGGTTCGAACTTGGGAGACAAATCTGAAAATTTCAGATTTGGCTTCCTCGCTCGAGCGAAGGATTCCTCGCTCGAGCGAGCACCTTTTTGTCCAGGGCTTCGCTCGAGCGAGCATCGAGCGAGCATCGCGCGTAAATTTCCAGCAACCAGTACTTTTTCATTTCCTCAGACCGCTCGAGTGAAGGATTTCTCGCTCGAGCGAGACCTTTGATTTTGGAAGCTCGCTCGAGCGAGCATCGAGCGACCATCGCGCGAAAAATTTTAACATCCAATATTTTTACTGTTTCATCAGACCGCTCGAGCGAAGAGGGGCTCGCTCGAGCGAAGCCTTTGATTTTGAAATCTCGCTCGAGCGAAGGAAGGCTCATTCGAGCGAGGCCCCTGTTTTCAGCAACTTTTGAAAAACATTTTCTAAGGCATTTTTACACTCCCATTCCATCCTAGGCATTCCTAGGCCATGATTTAGACTCCATACTGAGGGTAAGGGGTTAGGTACACACTTAGAATCGTTGATGTAGGTTTTGTACATTTGGAAATGCATATTTCAAGTGTGTATCCGTAATGTGTTGTGTAGGTCGTGTGCCGCATTCTGTTTAACCATTTGGCTCCACCTATCGGTTTCAACGCCCACGGTGAGTAATAACATTGTAAAGATATGTTCAACTGTACTTATTTTCTGTGAGACAAAATGAGGTCTGTTTTCTATAAAGATATGTTCTGTACAATGAATGATTGTTCGATTTCTAACATGTATCATGACATCCTTAGTATTATGTGATACCTACAGCCGTTACCCGGTATCGGAGGTTCCCTTGTGGAACTACGCTTTATGCGTTCTGTTCTGTCACGCTTTATGCGTTCTGTCTGTGCACTGTTACCCGTACCGGAGGCCCGCCATGGGGGCTTTGCTGTTCTGTTCTGTTACCCGGATCCGGAGGTTCCCTTGTGGGACTACGCTTATGCGTTCTGTTCTGTTACGCTTTATGCGTTCTGTTCTGTTATAAAAATTGGATGTATCACGTAAATTTAGTTATGACTTATGAACTCTGTCCATATATGATCCGATCAAGTATATGAATTAGATAAAGCTGAATTATGAATTCGATCTGATCAAGCATGATTTTGATACAATATGAATTGACTTCAAAAATCCGTATGGACTCATTCATTGAAACCTCTTTACTCTGTTTATTATTCACTGGGCTTTCGCTCACAGTTTATTATATATATGTAGGTGAGCCGGCACAAGACCCTGGCCAGAGTTAATGGCCCTCTGTTTCGTTTTGTTTTGGTCAAGCCACCTGTCGCGCCTCCCGAGGAGGTTCCGCTTGAAGTCTAACACCGTGGCAGTTTTGCACTTCATGCTAGTTGATGGTTGTGTTTTGTAATGTCGGATCTTGGGAGTGTTTGATGTAAATATTTTGTACATATGGGTGTATCTGACTAGCATGATTATGTATATAAATAAGTTTTGAATTTTCTGTCCATGTACGTCATCACAGCTCATTGGACCTTGTTTATTTTACATTACTGCTTCCGCAGCCCCTTAATATTTGCTAATCTGTTTGGAGGCCGTAGGTAATCCACGGATTACTGGCCGGTTACGTCGCTAAACCTAAAGGGGCGGGTTTGGGTCGTGACAAAGTGGTATCAGAGTACGAGTTGTACCGCATACACAGGTCCTTATGAGCTTAGGAAGTCCTAGTAAGAATTAGGGGCATTCCATTTGCATGTGTGAGTGTGTGGTAATACAACTGAACATTGGAACTGAATGTGCATCTGAATATACCTATGCTTAATATCTTTTAATGCCAGTATAGTAAAATGGAGAACCCAGGGGGAAGTGGTGAAAGTGAAACATCTGAGGCTCGTATGAGCCGAATGGAACAAATGCTAGCAACCTTGACCGAAGTGGTGATGCAACAGCAGAGACAACAACCCGTACCCCCTCCACCGCCGCCAGTACAGGCCGAAGCCGATAACAGTGAAATCATTAATCTGACGCAGAAATTCCTGAAAATGAAACCGCCAATGTTCTATGGTAGGATTGAGCCCCTGAAAGCTGAAACATGGTTGCTTGAGATGGAGAAGTTGTATGAGGTGTTCCCTTGTTCTGAAACTCAGAAAGTTTTGTTGGCTACCTACACACTGAAAGATGAAGCTCGCAGGTGGTGGTTACTGATTCGAAATGGTCATGAAAATATGACATGGACCCAGTTCAACGCGATCTTTTATGATAAGTATTTTCCCCAATGCTTTCGAAACCGAAAGGTCTCAGAATTTCAGGAACTTAAATAGGGCAAGATGAGGCCGAGTTCATCGAGTCGGCAGTTTGCTCCCCATATGGTGCACACAGAAGACAAGAAGGCCCACAAGTTTAAGGATGGATTGGATCTGGACATACTGGATAGGGTGGGAGTTCTGAGTCTACCCACATATGTGAGTGTTTTGGACAGGGCATTAATGGCAGAATCCATTCTAGCAGCAAAGAAACAGACTTCCGCCCCTACAGCAACTGAGTGGAGAGGAAAAAGATCCGGGCATGGTTTTAAGAAAGGCCGGTCCTTTAACAACAAGAAGCAAAGTACAGGAACTTGGAGTAACTCGAGTCAAAGCAGTGGGCCACCTTCGGTTTGTTCTGATTGTGGTAGTAGGCACAGGGGTGTATGTTACCGAGCGTCCGGTGCTTGTTACCGATGTGGCCAACCGGGTCATATAGTGAGAAATTGCCCGTTTGGGCCTGAAACTACTAGCCGTCCTGCAGCAAGCTCAGCGGGATCCGCTTCTGTGGCCAAAACCAATGTCAAAACCAATGCAGGAAAGGAACCTCTGAGGCAAGGCCGGGTGTTCGCCTTAGTGCCGGGTGACGTACCGAACACCTATACTGTGGTGTCAGGTACACTTTCTGTATGTTCTCAAAATGCATGTGTATTGATAGATTCTGGTTCTACGCATTCTTTCGTGTCGCATGCTTTTTCTCGGAAATTGACTAGACCACTAGAACATATGACATGTGTATTATCTGTATCTACACCTTCTGGGGATTCTATGATGTGTACTCATGTTTATCCCGCATGTGACGTTGTGGTGGGTGATATGACGTTGTATGTGGATTTATTGCCTTTGGACATTCATCATTTTGATTGTATCTTGGGGATGGATTGGTTGACTAAATACTGTGCTACTGTTGATTGTGCAAACAAAACTGTGGTGTTTAGACCGCCGGGTATGCCTGAATTTACCTTTAGAGGGAATGGGGTAGTTCCTCCCCCGTACTTAATTTCGGCTATGAAAGCCGTAAAACTACTTAGGAAGGGATGTAGGGGTTATCTGTGTTGCATATTGACTACATCATCTAACAGTCCTACTGTAGGAACAATCCCTATTGTTTGTGACTTTCCTGACGTGTTTCCAACTGATTTACCGGGGGATTTAGTTGACAGAGAAATTGAATTTACTGTTGAGGTGATTCCGGGGACACAACCTATATCCAAGACTCCCTATAGGATGTCTATCTCTGAATTGAAAGAATTGAAAACCCAACTTCAAGAACTGCTAGACAAGAACTTTATCCATCCGAGTACTTCACCTTGGGGTGCTCCAGTGTTGTTTGTTAAAAAGAAGGATGAGTCTTTGAGATTGTGCATAGACTATCGAGAATTGAACAAAGTGACTATCAAAAACAAATATCCCTTACCCCGAATAGATGACTTATTTGACCAACTTCAGGGTGCCCAAGTGTTTTCTAAAATTGACCTCAGGTCTGGGTATCACCAGTTAAAGGTTAGAGCCGAAGACATTGAGAAAACTGTATTCCGAACTAGATATGGACATTATGAATTCTTGGTAATGCCGTTTGGGATGACAAATGCACCTGCTGCTTTCATGGATCGTATGAATAGAGTGTTTAAATCATATCTGGATGATTTTATTGTTGTATTTATTGATGATATTCTGATATATTCTAAAGACAGGGAAGAACATGAGAATCATTTGAGAACCGCCTTGCAGATATTGAGAGAAAAGAAGTTGTATGCTAAATTGTCTAAGTGCGAATTTTGGCTGGACAGTGTGGCATTTCTGGGCCATGTGATTGACAAAAATGGTGTTTCTGTGGACCCTCAGAAAATTGAAGCCATTGTGGATTGGCCGAGGCCTACAAATGTGACAGAAGTACGAAGTTTTCTGGGACTTGCAGGCTACTACAGGAGATTTGTGAAAGACTTCTCAAAGCTTGCCTTGCCATTGACTCAATTAACTCAGAAAAACATGACATTTGACTGGAATGGCCAAAGAGAGGCAGCTTTCCAAGAGTTGAAAACCAGGTTAGTGACTGCACCCATTTTGACTTTGCCAAATGGTACTGATGGGTTCCAAGTGTACAGTGATGCTTCTTATAAAGGCTTAGGGTGTGTACTAATGCAAAATGGGAAGGTGATTGCCTATGCTTCTAGACAACTCCGACCTCATGAAAAGAATTACCCAACGCATGACCTTGAATTGGCAGCCGTGGTGTTTGCTTTGAAAATATGGCGTCATTACTTGTATGGGGTGACTTGCCAAGTGTACACCGACCATAAGAGCTTAAAATATTTCTTCACCCAAAAGGAGTTGAATATGAGACAGAGACGATGGATGGAACTAATCAAGGATTATGACTTGCAAATCTTATATCACCCGGGAAAGGCTAATACTGTGGCGGATGCCTTGAGCCGAAAATCTGGTGCAACTGTGTTGTGTTTGTTATCTAGCCGAAAAGACTTGTCAACTGGCTATGCACAAGGGGGATTGACGTCTGCTATCTCTGCTCAACCTGCTATTCTTGATGAGATTAAACAGAAACAATGTCAAGATGAACACTTGAAAAAGATTATAAAGGAGTTTGATTCGAAATCGAGGCCCGAATTCATGTTTGAAAATGGGGTGTTGAAATTTCAGAACCGTCTTTGTGTGCCTGATTGCTATGATTTGAGAAAACGTGTCATGACCGAAGCTCACAGTAGTAAATTTGCTATGCATCCGGGGAACACGAAGATGTACCATAACTTGAAACAAAATTTTTGGTGGCCTGGAATGAAGAAGAGTATTGCAGACTTTGTGGCTAGATGTCTACACTGCCAACAGGTTAAAGCCGAACATCAACGACCTGCCAGTTTGCTACAACCACTCCCAATACCAGAATGGAAATGGGAGCACATCACCATGGACTTCATTGTGGGATTGCCTCGTTCTTCCCGAGGTATGGACTCTATTTGGGTTATAGTTGACCGTTTGACTAAGTCTGCACATTTTCTGCTTGTTAAAACTATTTATAACACTGACAGACTGGCTAACATCTATATGACTGAAATTGTGAGACTGCACGGAGTGCCAGTGTCTATTGTGTCTGACAGGGACTCGAAGTTTGTGTCAAGATTTTGGCAGAGTTTGCAACAGGCTTTGGGAACAGAATTGAGACTGAGCAGTGCTTATCACCCACAGACCGATGGCCAAACTGAAAGAACTAACCAAACTCTGGAGGATATGCTCAGAATGTGTGTGTTAGATTTCCAGGGAAATTGGGAGGCTTACTTGCCCTTGGCTGAGTTTGTGTACAATAACAGTTATCACTCGAGTATTGGGATGGCTCCTTACGAAGCATTGTATGGAAGGAAGTGTCGATCTCCTATATGTTGGGCTGAAGTGGGTGACAGACCCTTGTTGGGACCGGAACTTGTGCAAGAAATGACCGAGAAAGTGAAATTGATACAACAGCGTTTGAAGACTGCACAGAGTAGGCAAAAGAGTTATGCCGATGTTCGGAGAAGAGAAAGAGAATATGAAGTGGGGGATCATGTGTTCATTAAAGTGACCCCGATGAAGGGTCAAACCCGATTTGGTGTTAAAGGAAAGTTGGCCCCGAGGTATGTTGGACCTTATGAAGTTCTTGAAAAGATTAATCCGGTGTCCTACCGAATAGCCTTGCCTCCGGTGATGGAACATATGCACAATGTCTTTCATGTATCGATGCTTCGGGAATATTTGAGAGATCCACTCCACGTCATCGAACCGACGCATGTACTTTTGAAAGATGACTACACCTACGAAGAGAGGCCTATTCAAATTGTGAATCGAAGAATTAAAAGGCTGAGAAACAAAGAAATATCGTTGGTGAAGGTTGATTGGCAGAACCACGGGGGAACCTATGCAACTTGGGAAACCGAGGAAGACATGAAGAAGAGATATCCGGATTTGTTCCCTCTAGACCCGACATTGGCTTCGAATGAAGGTAACTTGAGTTTGGGGACCAAACTCTTTTAAGGGGGGAAGACTGTAATAACCCCGACCCTGGTTAACGCTAATTGGGACTTAATTATGTCTAATAATAATTATGGGAAAAATATGGAATTTATTTGCATGTGCATCGCATGACTTACGTGTTTTTATCTGTTCGGTGTCAAAATATCTGTTCGTGTTTTAAACTTTAGACTGCAAACTGGAAGCCTTATCGGCGCCCGATTCTGAGATTGATTGGTGTTTTGAACTCGTTAGATTGTATGTGAATTTATGGTAGGTTCAATTAAAATTCGATTTGGGGCGATTAAACTCGATTAAATTAATGCCACTTATTTAGTTGAGCCAAACACTCCTTAAAGGCTAATTTTGTTTTGTTCTTGTTTTCTCTCCACTAACTCACCCTATGCACTTGACTTGCACATCTGACCCTCAACAAGAGAGAAAAACGTGAGAGAGGAGAAGAATTGAGGAAAATTGGGTCTTAGCTCAAGAATTAGCTTGGAACTTAGAGGAAATTGGAAGATAACAACTATTTGGGCTAGCACATTTTGTATTGAAGGTTTAAGGTAGGAATTTCATTTTCTTGAACTACAATTCAGGTTGTTCTTGCATGATTCTTGGGTAGATTGGAGTTCGAAGTTGGAAATGGGTTTAGAATGTTGAATTGAAGTCCATAACATGCATGCATGAACACATTCATGGAAATTGGAATTGTTGGGTGTCAAATTTCTACATGCATGTGCATATTTTTGCTAAAGCTTATGAGTTCAACAAATTTCTGAGTTAAATGTTGCCTTGGATCATGATTTGAAGTCTTGAAATGGAATTGAACTCATGCATGTGTAATTAAACTTGGTTCTTGGAAATTTATGGTATTGATGCTCAAATTGACTCACTCTTGGGCAATGATTTTATAAATTAGCTTTT
The DNA here is from genome assembly GCA_025200525.1 of Camellia lanceoleosa. Taxonomy (NCBI): domain Eukaryota; kingdom Viridiplantae; phylum Streptophyta; class Magnoliopsida; order Ericales; family Theaceae; genus Camellia; species Camellia lanceoleosa. The sequence goes on along the minus strand of CM045771.1, from coordinate 62,928,938 downwards.
GAAACTTGATATACTATGAGTTTAAAGTGTTTCTCCAGGTTTTGGGCCCAAGAGGTTGAGTTTTGGGTTGTTGAATACTTGGTTCGAACTTGGGAGACAAATCTGGAAATTCCAGATTTGGCTTCCTCGCTCGAGCGAAGGATTCCTCGCTCGAGCGAACACCTTTTTGTCCAGGGCTCCGCTCGAGCGAGCATCGCGCGTAAATTTCCAGCAACCAGTACTTTTTCATTTCCTCAGACCGCTCGAGTGAAGGATTTCTCGCTCGAGCGAGACCTTTGGCTTTGGAAGCTCGCTCGAGCGAGCATCGAGCGACCATCTTGCGAAAAATTTTAACATCTAGTATTTTTACTGTTTCATCAGACCGCTCGAGCGAAGAGGGGCTCGCTCGAGCGAAGCCTTTGATTTTGAAATCTCGCTCGAGCGAAGGAAGGCTCGCTCGACCGAGGCCCCTGTTTTCAGCAACTTTTGAAAAACATTTTCTAAGGCATTTTTACACTCCCATTCCATCCTAGGCATTCTTAGGCCATGATTTAGACTCCATACTGAGGGTAAGGGGTTAGGTACACACTTAGAATCGTTAATGTAGGTTTTGTACATTTGGAAATGCGTATTTCAAGTGTGTATCCGTAATGTGTTGTGTAGGTCGTGTGCCGCATTCTGTTTAACCATTTGGCTCCACCTATCGGTTTCAACGCCCACGGTGAGTAATAACATTGTAAAGATATGTTCAACTGTACTTATTTTCTGTGAGACAAAATGAGGTCTGTTTTCTATAAAGATATGTTCTGTACAATGAATGATTGTTCGTTTTCTAACATGTATCATGACATCCTTAGTATTATGTGATACCTCAAATTGCGTTACCGTATCGGAGGTTCCTTGTGAACCACGCTTTATGCGTTACGCTCACACGCTTTATGCGTTACATCTGCTCTGCATTACTGGGAGGCCCGCGAAGGGGGCTTTGCTGTTCTGTTCTGTTACCCGGATCCGGAGGTTCCCTTGTGGGACTACGCTTATGCGTTCTGTTCTGTTACGCTTTATGCATTCTGTTCTGTTATAAAAATTGGATGTATCACGTAAATTTAGTTATGACTTATGAACTCTGTCCATATATGATCCGATCAAGTATATGAATTAGATAAAGCTGAATTATGAATTCGATCTGATCAAGCATGATTTTGATACAATATGAATTGACTTCAAAAATCCGTATGGACTCATTCATTGAAACCTCTTTACTCTGTTTATTATTCACCGGCTTTCGCCACGCTTTATTATATATATGTAGGTGAGCCGACAAGACCCCGCCGAGTTAATGACCCTCTGCTTGCTTTTGTTTTGGTCAAGCCACATCGCGCCTCCCGAGGAGGTTCCGAAGTCTAACAATGTCAGGCGCTTTTGCACTTCATGCTAGTTGATGGTTGTGTTTTGTAATGTCGGATCTTGGGAGTGTTTGATGTAAATATTTTGTACATATGGGTGTATCTGACTAGCATGATTATGTATATAAATAAGTTTTGAATTTTCTGTCCATGTACGTCATCACAGCTCATTGGACCTTGTTTATTTTACATTACTGCTTCCGCAGCCCCTTAATATTTGCTAATCTGTTTGGAGGCCGTAGGTAATCCACGGATTACTGGCCGGTTACGTCGCTAAACCTAAAGGGGCGGGTTTGGGTCGTGACAATTTCCTTCTTCTTTGTGTAAAGACTGTTGTATTGCTAAGAGTCATCGTTTACCTTTTCTCTTTCTAATTCCACTGTAAATAAGCCTTTGTCATTAGTTCATAGTGATGTATGGGGTCCATTTACTCATGTTTCTTCTCCATTTAAGTACTATGTTTTGTTTGTGAATGATTTTAGTGGTTGATATAACCGAACCTCCTTCTTGTCAAGCTGCTCTTCTTTTCAAAGACTGGTTTCATGCTATGACAGAGGAGTTCTCTGCTTTGCAGGGACAGCATACCTGGAATTTAGTTCCTCCTTCTTCTTCTCAGCATGTTATTGGCTGCAAATGGGTCTTTCGTATTAAAAAGCATGCTGATGGTTCCATTGCTCGCTTTAAGGCTCGTCTTGTCGCCAAAGGTTATCTTCAAGAGGAAGGTGTTGATTTTCATGATACTTTTAGTCCCGTGGCAAAACAAACCACTGTTCGTATTTTGTTATGTCTTGCTCTTCATTTTCAGTAGCCTATCCGTCAATTGGATGTGTCCAATGCCTTTCTTCATGGCCATTTATCTGAGGATGTCTATATGACTCAACCTCCTGGGTTTGAAGATCCTATTCATCCTTCCTATATTTGCAAGCTTAATAAAGCCCTTTATGGACTCAAACAGGCGCCTCGCGCTTGGTATACTACTTTATCTTCTCATCTTCTTTCTTTTGGTTTTCATAATAGTGCCTCCGATACTTCTTTGTTTATTCAACATACTTCCACTTCTCTTACTTTTCTTTTAGTTTATGTTGATGACATTTTGATCACAGGTACTAATTGTTCTCATATTTCCTCTTTGATTTCTCAACTTAATTCTGTGTTTGCTCTCAAAGATCTTGGTCCTATTTCCTACTTTCTTGGCATACAAGTTACTCATACTTCTTCTGGGTTATTTCTTTCTCAACCTAAATATGCTACTGATATTCTTACTAAAGCCGGCATGCTTGACTGCAAACCTTATTCCTCTCCTATGTCTCTGAAACTTTCTACTACTGCTGCTGCTTCTCTTTCCTTTTCTAATCCTTCTCTTTATAGGAGTTTGGTTGGTGCTTTGCAATACCTAACCATTACTCGACCTGATCTTGCTATTTTTGTTAATCATGCCTGTCAATTTATGCATGCTCCAACTAATGGTCACTTTTGTGCTGTTAAGAGGCTTCTTCGGTATCTTAAAGGCACACTTTCTCATGGCTTATCCTTTACTCATGGGTCTTTTGATCTTTAAGTTTTCTCCGATGCTGACTGGGCTGGTGATTCCTCTGATCGTCGGTTTGTTTTTGGGTATTGTGTGTTTCTTGGTCCCAATCTTATTTCTTGGGCTGGCAAGAAACAACCTACAGTTGCTCGCTCTTCCACTGAGGCTGAGTATCGCTCTTTAGCTCAGGCCACAGCTGAAGTATCGTGGCTTAAAATGCTTCTTGTTGATATGCATGTTCCTTTGTCTGTTCCTACTGTCTGGTGTGATAATCTCTCTGCCATCTCCCTTGCTTCGAATCCTGTTTTTCATGCTCGGACAAAGCATATCGAGGTCGATTATCATTTCATTCGAGAGAAGGTGGCTCAGCAGTTGATTTATCTTCAATACATCTCTTCCTCAGATCAAATTGTTGACATTCTCACTAAGCCTCTCTCTCCTTCCAGATTTCACTATTTGTAATCCAAACCCATGGTCATCCCTTCGCCCATCAGTTTGTAGGGGCATAATAAGGACTTAATCACAGAGCCTATAACAGAGTCCATCAGCAGCTGCAGCGGTAGTTCTAAATCAACAGATCATACTGAGACTCATCCAACAGAGGCTACTGAGAAGTGTCATGTATCTGTTCATCCAGCTGTACAGTTAGTTAGTTAGTATCTGTTTGTCAGCTGTACAGTTAGTTAATTAGTTAGACTAGTTTGTTAGTTTGTTAGAAGGCACATGTATATTTTGTTAAGAATGTATATGTGTTACATTATAAATCTCGTGTAAGTGTTGAGATTCAATATAATGAAAATATCTCATAGATCTATTATCTTCTTCAGTTAGTTCAATGTTTTTTTTTAAATATTATTTAATCTTTTTATTTACTATTTTAATTTTATTTTTAATATGATTGAAGTTAAATAAACATAAACACTCACAAAGAAAAAAATGTGATTGTAATTTGTTCAATGGCTCTTTTCTTTAATATGATTGTAATAATTTGTATATTAAAAAAAATTTAAAACAAATATAAACATCTATATCTATATCTATCTATTTATTTATATGTATCTCTAACTCACAAGTTTTGTGGGAGTTCCAATATTTAAATCTTAATTTCTTAATTTTTTTGATTTTTTTTGAAAAAAAAAAACTTAGCACTTATTAAATTCTTCCAAGTCTTTTTAACTTCTCCAATTCACACATTCTTTTTAACTTTTCACATACCTATTGCAAACAATGAGTCTCCTTTTTGTTTTCTCCTGCTTGACTTCTCACTTCTACACTTTCAACTTCAGTGACTACGTACGCAAACAGTAAGCCTTCTTTTTGTTTTCTCCTTGTTGACTTTTCATTTTGTTTATTGTTTTAATATTGTAGTTAGATAGCGCATAAAAATATTTGTGATTTATCTAGCGAATAAAATATTATAATTTGATTTTTTAATATGATTGAAATTAGATAAATATAAACCCTCACAAATCTATACTATATATTAAGCAAAAGGGGGTTTTTAACCCCCAAGGCCTATGGGAGCTCCAATATGCAATCCTAATTTTCTAATTTTTTGTTTTTTTTTCAAAAAAAAATTAATCTCAGCATTTATTAACTTCTCTCAACCCACAAAATTTTTTGACTTCTCTCATAATTATTGCAGTACCTTTTCCAAAACAAATAATTTGTATGTTAAAAAAAATTTAAAACAAATATAAACATCTATATCTATATCTATCTATTTATTTATATGTATCTCTAACCCACAAGTTTTGTGGGAGTTCCAATATTTAAATCTTAATTTCTTAATTTTTTTGAAAAAAAAAAAACTTAGCACTTATTAAATTCTTCCAAGTCTTTTTAACTTCTCCAATTCACACACTCTTTTTAACTTTTCACATACCTATTGCAAACAATGAGTCTCCTTTTTGTTTTCTCTTGCTTGACTTCCCACTTCTACACTTTCAACTTCAGTGACCACGTATGTAAACAGTAAGCCTTCTTTTTGTTTTCTCCTTCTTGACTTTTCATTTTGTTTATTGTTTTAATATTGTAGTTAGATAGCGCATAAAAATATTTGTGATTTATCTAGCGAATAAAATATTATAATTTGATTTTTAATATGATTGAAATTAGACAAATATAAGCTCTCACAAAGAGAGAAATGTGAGTATAATTAGGTGAATTATTCTTTTTTTTAATGTGATTGTAGTTAGTGTAATAGTTCTTTTTTTTTTCATTTATTTATTTTATTATGGGAAAAATGTGATGTGATTGTAGTTTGTTCAATGGCTCTTTTTTTTAATATGATTGTTGTAGTTAGTTCAATGGTTTTTTTTAATATTATTTAATCTTTTTATTTACTATTTTAATTTTATTTTTAATATGATTGAAGTTAAATAAACATAAACACTCACAAAGAAAAAAAATATGATTGTAATGTAATGTGATTGTAATTTGTTCAATGGCTCTTTTCTTTAATATGATTGTTGTAGTTAGTTTAATTGTTTTTTTTTTAATGTTATTTAATTTTTTTATTTACTATTTTAATTTTATTTTTAATATGATTGAAGTTAGATAAACATAAACACTCACAAAAAAAAAATGTGGTTGTAATTAGTTCAATGATTCTTTTTTTTTAATGTGATTGTAGTTAGTCAATGGTTCTTTTATTTATTTATTTATTTATTTTATTATGGGGAAAATGTGATGTGATTGTAGTTTGTTCAATGGTTTTTTTTTTTTAATGTGATTTAATCTTTTATTTACTATTTTAATGGCCTGTGGAAGCTCCAATATGCCAATCCTAATTTTCTAATTTTTTGTTTTTTTTTAAAAAAAAATTAACCTCAGCATTTATTAACTTCTCTCAACCCACAAAATTTTTTGACTTCTTTCATAATTATTGCAGTACCTTTTCCAAAACAAATAATTTGTATATTAAAAAAAATTTAAAACAAATATAAACATCTATATCTATATCTATCTATTTATTTATATGTATCTCTAACCCACAAGTTTTGTGGGAGTTTCAATATTTAAATCTTAATTTCTTAATTTTTTTGATTTTTTTTGAAAAAAAAAAACTTAGCACTTATTAAATTCTTCCAAGTCTTTTTAACTTCTCCAATTCACACACTCTTTTTAACTTTTCACATACCTATTGCAAACAATGAGTCTCCTTTTTGTTTTCTCCTGCTTGACTTCTCACTTCTACATTTTCAACTTCAGTGACCACGTATGCAAACAGTAAGCCTTCTTTTTGTTTTCTCCTTCTTGACTTTTCATTTTGTTTATTGTTTTAATATTGTAGTTAGATAGCGCATAAAAATATTTGTGATTTATCTAGCGAATAAAATATTATAATTTGATTTTTTAATATATGATTGAAATTAGATAAATATAAACCCTCACAAAGAGAAAAATGTGATTATAATTAGTTGAATTATTCTTTTTTTTTTTAATGTGATTGTAGTTAGTTTAATATCTATAACAAAAATCTAAAACAAATATAAATATCTATAATTATCCTGTGCATAGCACGGGTGATAGACTAGTCTATACTATATATTAAGTAAAAGGGGGTTTTAACTCCCAAGGCCTGTAGAAGCTCCAATATGTCAATCCTAATTTTCTAATTTTTTATTTTTATTTTTTTTAAAAAAAATTGACTTGGTGATTGGTTCAAAGATTACAACTACACTATTGGGGAAGCACGACTGACTAGAATAAAGCCATAACTGAGAGAGAGAAGCTATATGCCTATGTGGTGTGTATATGTGTGATAATAAAAAAGGCATTTGCCTTTGGGGCTACCTTCTCGGTCAAACCTCAGGTATTTACACGCCATTACTCTTTGCATCCCCAAGAGACCCATGTAATTATTGTGTAAATGGCTCTTAATTTTTTTGTTTTGTTTTTTGAAAAAAAAATAAATAAACACTTATTAAATTCTTTCAAACTCCTCGGTCAAACCCCGAGTATTTACATGCCATTACTTTTTGCATCCCAATCTGAAATTTTAACATTTTTTATTTAAAAAAAAAAACTCAGCATTTATTGATTTGGTCAAAATCCCCTGATTAGCATTTGTTAACTTTTTTTCAATTCACATATCTTTCCACATGCCTGCAATTATTGATTTGGTCAAAATTCCCTGATCAGCATTTAAAATCTCCTTATACAAATAATTATAGATGCAATTCGTATATAGTTACTGCAATACCCTTTTCAACTTCTCCCATACACTATGGTTAGTGATAAGAAAAAAAATCTTAAAAAATATAATTTATATATTAAAAAAATATATAACAAATATAAATATCTATAATTATCCCGTGCATAGCACGAGTGATAGGCTAGTACTATATATTAAGCAAAAGGAGGTTTTTAACCCCAAGACCTGTGGGAGCTCCAATCTCCTAATCCTAATTTTCTAATTTTTTTGATTTAAAAAAAAAAACCTCAGCATTTATTGACTTCTCCCAACCCAACCTCAGCATTTATTGACTTTTTGTAACCCACAATTCCTTTTGACTTCTCCCATAATTATTGCAACATCCTTTTCAATTTCTCCCATAAACTATGGTTACACACAAAAATAAAAAATAAAAAAGATAAGAATTTAACTATAGATCTCAAAAAGATATAACATCTAAATTTGAATTATGATTTAATAATATAATTATGTATTTTCTTATGTGTATCTATCAAAATTTTAAATCACTTAATGGGACAAATTAATCAAATTTTCAAAATTATTGATTTTTAATTTACAAAATAGATTAAAAAAACTATTGATTGATTTATTTATTTAATAACAAAAATATTTCATAATCTCTCTCTCCTAATCTCTCTCACAAATTTTCAAAAAAAAAATATTAAAATTTGCATTCATTTTCTCTTCCCGAAAAAATCAGATAGAAGCTCCAATCTCCTAATCCTAATTTTCTAATTTTTTGCTTTAAAAAAAAAAAAACCTCAGCATTTATTGACTTCTCCCAACCCAACCTCAGCATTTATTGACTTTTCCCAACCCACAATCCCTTTTGACTTCTCTCATAATTATTTCAACACACTTTTCAATTTCTCCCATACACTATAGTTAATTTTTTGATTTAAAAAAAAAAAAAACCTCAGCATTTATTGACTTCTCCCAACCCAACCTCAGCATTTATTAACTTTTCCCAACCCACAATCCCTTTTGACTTCTCCCATAATTATTGCAACATCCTTTTCAATTTCTCCCATAAACTATGGTTACACACAAAAATAAAAAATAAAAAAGATAAGAATTTATCTGTAGATCTCAAAAAGATATAACATCTAAATTTGAATTGTGATTTAATAATATAATTATATATATTTTTTTATGTATATCTATCAAAATTTTAAATTACTGAATGGGACAAATTAATCAATTTTTCAAAATTATTGATTTTTAATTTACAAAATAGATTAAAAAAAACTATTGACTGATTTATTTATTTAATAACAAAAATATTTCATAATCTCTCCTTCCTAATCTCTCTCACAAATTTTCTCTTCCCCAAAAAATTAGATAATATTTTCTATTAAAGTTGTAGATATCTACCTATATTTTATATATTATATTATAACATAACAAAAAACACTAAAAAACTAAAAAAAAAACTTTAAAGTTTATCTAAATAAACTTTAAATCAATAAAACTCACATATCTAACTCACATCATAACTTACCTAAATAATAATAATTAAAAACAAATGGAAACCACAGATAAATTAAATTTTTTAAAAAAAAAGATACCCACAACTCTATCTTAAATAAATTGAAAAAAAATATACCCGAATAGAAACCACACAAAAATAAAAATAAAAATAAAAAGATATATATATCTATCTATCTGTATCTATCTATCTATACTATATATTAAGCAAAAGGGGATTTTTAACCCTAAGGCCTGTGGGAGCTCCAATCTCCTAATCCTAATTTTCTAATTTTTTAATTTTTTTTTAAAAAAAACCTCAGCATTTATTGACTTCTCTCAACTCATAATCTCTTTTGACTTCTCTCATAATTATTACAACACCTTTTTCAATTTCTCCCATACACTATGGTTACATACAAAAATAAAAATAAAAAGATAAGAATTTAGCTATAGATCTCAAAAAGATATAACATCTAAATTTGAATTATGATTTAATAATATAATTATGTATTTTTTTTATGTATATCTATCAAAATTTTAAATCACTTAATGGGACAAATTAATCAATTTTCCAAAATTATTGATTTTTAATTTACAAAATAGATCAAAAGAAGAAAAATTTATCAGAAAGTTCCATATGGAGAAATTGTATTCCATTTGATCCTATGAATATTTTGTTTGATTAGGCAGTCCATAATAATAGAGATATCTTACTGATAACTCCTTTTTTGAATTACATTATTTTGTGGGGGACAAATATGCCCTCACATCAATTATGGGCTGTTATGAACTACCCCAGGGTGCCTCAACCTCACGAGCCGCGCCGTATCGGCTCGAACAACGTCGAAAAACGAGTCCTCAACGGACTTAGACAAGTCGGCTCGCACACGAGCCTCAGAGAGAGACTGCTTGTCGAGGAGCCAGATGCAGAGGGTGGGGTATTGGTGGGAGAGAGCCGATCCAGAGTGAGCTTTGGCGGAGTAGAGCTTCCAGACGAGGCCTGGACCGGCGAAGCCGATCTGGTCGAGGAGATCGTAGTCTTGGAGGGGTTTGGGTTCGGTGACTTCTTGGACCATGGTCTGTACGGTTTTTTCGATGACCGCGGCGGCCTTCGCTAGAGCTTGGGTTAGGGTTTTCATGTTCAAAGACATGGTTTGGTTAAGGTTGATGATGATTGTGATTGTTAAGCTTGTTTTGATGATCACAGTTGGGCTTGGGTTAGGGTTTTCAATCTGGCAGGCCGGTGTACCACAACAAAGGGATCCGTTTTTCAGTGTGTTTTAGAATAGAGGGATCTGTTTTTCAAGTCGGTGTACCACAACAGAGGGGTCCGTTTCAATCCGGCAGGCCGGTGTACCACGTCGGCATCGTCAGATCTGGGAATTGCATTTCTACAAATGCGAACTTTGGTTTCTGAAATTATGTCGTCGATTTTGGTGTACCACGTTGGCATCGTCTGATTTGGATTTTTCACATATTCAAGTTCTAAAAATACAAATCTGTGAACTTTAAATCTAAAAATGCGAACTTTTTACAAAATTTGAAATCATGAGTTCGCATATTGTATGAACAGACTATATTTTGAATATGCGAACAGACGATGCCGTAGAAATGCGAACCACGTCAGCATCGTTTGATTTGGATTTTTCACAGATTGTATGAACTTTGATCTTGGTGTACCACGTCGGCGTCGCCAGATCTGGGAATTGAATTTCATCTCATGATTTAGAAATGCGAACTTGAATAGAAATTCGAAACCATTTCAGTGTGCTTTATTTTGCGTATTCACGTCACGTACGAAAAAACACTATGACGTTACCACGTTTTATTTCTACGCGTGTTACAAACCTACTAAATTAGAAAAAGGTATTAGTGTACTTTTTCGATCAACATGACACACAAACACTCATTCACCTTCTCTATACAACCCACGCCAATCAACCAATAATACTAGTAGTGGCAAAATAGTCAACAAACAAATTAAGGGACTATTCAGTCACCAAGAAAACATTTAGGATCTCATGGATTACAAGTCCACAAAATGGGATTTACTGGTCAATTCCCCTTAAAAAAAAACTATTGACTAATTTATTTATTTAATAATAATCTCTCCCTCCTAATCTCTCTCACAAATTTTCTCTTTTTCAAAAAATCAGATAATACTTTTTATTAAAGTTGTAGATATCTACCTGTATTTTATATATTATATTATAACATAACAAAAAAAACTATCAAACTAAAAAAAAAAAAATCCTTAAAGTTTATCTAAATAAATTTTAAATTAATAAAACTCACATGTCTATCACATATTTAACTCACATATTTAACTCATATCATAACTTACCTAAATAATAATAATTAAAAACAAATGGAAACCACAGATAAATTAAATTAAAAAAAAAAAATATCCACAACTCCATCTTAAATAAATTGAAAAAAAAAATCCGAATAAAAACCACACAAAAATAAAAAAAAAATAAAAAGATATATCTATCTATCTATCATTAAAAATTTCCTGATCAGCATTTATTAACTTTTTTCAATCCACATATCTTTCCACATGCCTGCAATTATTGATTTGATCAAAATCTCTTAATCAACATTTAAAATCCCCTCATACAAATAATTATAGGTACAATTAGATATAGTTATTGCAAAGACTTTTCAACTTCCCCCATAAACTATGGTTAGTGATAAGAAAAAAATATTAAAAAACATAATTTATATATTAAAAAAATCTAAAACAAATATAAATATCTATAATTATCTCGTGCATAGCACGGGTGATAGGCTAGTACTATATATTAAGCAAAAGGGGGTTTTTAACCCCCAAGGCCTATGGAAGCTTCCATATCCCAATATGAATTTTTAAAATTTTTTATTTAAAAAGAAATAAAAACTCAGCATTTAATGATTTGGTCAAAATCCCCTGATTAGCATTTATTAACTTTTTTTAATTCACATATCTTTCCACATGCCTGCAATTATTGATTTGGTCAAAATTCCCTGATCAGCATGTAAAATCTCCTTATACAAATAATTATAGATACAATTCGTGTATAGTTACTGCAGTACACTTTTCAACTTCTCCTATACACTATGGTTAGTGATAAGAAAAAAATCTTAAAAAACATAATTTATATATTAAAAAAAATCTAAAACAAATATAAATATCTATAATTATCCCGTGCATAGCACAGGTGATAGACTAGTATTATTTACTCAAAAACAAAAACAAAGTAATGGCAACATAAGAATCAGAGCATATATATATATATATATATGGATTGGTTTGAGAAATTGATTAAAAATTAATTTAAAATTTTTTTTTTGAAAAAATATATAAAAAATAAAAAAATAATATGATTCAAAATAAATTAAAAATAAAAAAAAAAAAAAACTTTTAACAACCTTTCTAGAATAACTTCTATGTTATCCTAGAAGGTGAGATGACTGCCAAGAGAACATAGACGAAGATTGACTATTAAGCATTTATTTTTGCTACCCTTTGATGTAATTTGATAATCAAGTTAAGTGCAGAGTAAAATTTATGTGGCCCAAAAGTCTATAGTCATATTATTTCAATAGTCTGTAGTCACATTTTAGAGTGTGATAAATACAATTGGAGGTTCAAATTAATGAATTAGTGGCCAACTCTTCAGTTGTCTAATTATATTAATATATTAACATTATCTTTGACAAAAAAAAAAAAAAAAGTTAAATGCAAAGTATGTAGGCATGAAAAACTTAGAAATGATAAATTATTATTCCAGCTCAGCTGTTGTCCAAAACTTGATTGACTTTTCTTTTGTCTGTTTTCAGTATTTGAGCCTATTGGCAACAATATTACACTAACAAAAATATTTCATTATATTATATTATATTATTACACAAGAAAATGATATTTGTCGCCTATTCATTTACTTTTTTTTTTTATACTTTTTATAAAATTTATCGCATTATAAATTAAAATGGTACATAGTGTGGGACATGAGAAGCCACATACGAGAGTGAAATTCAATAAACTTCTCCTAATCATATATAACATCCCTCTAGTGTATACTCCAAAAAATTTTCAACCATTACTATATTTTTAGTCTTCACCAAACATTCCATTCTTGACCCCAAATTGGGATTGTAAGCCTGGGTTTCATAGGCATAATAAGAAGCCAGCCATAGGATTCTTTATAGGCCTATAAAGAATCAACTACACAACAAACTAAACCTTAGGTCATCCCTGTGAGTGAGACAAACCATTTTCCATTGAAATGGAGGGTGTCAAAACCAAGCCCCTTCTTCACACACTTAGGTTCTCCCCTCTCATTGCCCCAAACCGTGTTTTTGCCGTAGTTTACACGTGTGCCATTTTGGCTCTCCTCTATCACCATGCAATCACTATCTTCCACTCCACCACCTTACTCTCCTTCTCCATCTCCATCACCTTATTAATCTCCGATGTAATTCTAGGGTTCATGTGGGCTACCACGCAGTCCTTTCGCATGAATCCAGTCCATCGCCAAGTTTTCCTGGAAAATCTTGAGAAAATCATTAAAGAAAATGATTTTCAAGCTTTGGACATATTTATATGCACTGCAGATCCGTATAAAGAGCCACCGATGAGTGTCGTGAACACGGCCTTATCGGTCATGGCTTATGATTACCCGACTGAGAAGCTTTCGGTCTATGTATCGGACGATGGAGGCTCTGCCATGACTCTCTTTGCTTTCATGGAAGCTGCAAAGTTTGGAAGCCACTGGTTACCCTTTTGCAGGAGGAACAAGTTAGTAGAGAGATGCCCCGATGCGTATTTTAGATCAAACCATCATCAGAGCTCTGAGGTTGAGCAAATTAAGGTAATTAGTACTAATAATATTAGTTGATTTAATTTTTCAATGTTTCTATAGCATCTCAATCTTGTTTGATAAGCACATGGTCAAAATTCAAAATCAACGGCTTAAAATATCAGGGTCATATAAATTTTTGAAATTTGCTAAATCATTTTTTAATTTCAAACTAAGATTTATTGATATTGGTCTTAAAAAATTAGAGAAATTTAGGTGTAAATCCTAATAGGTAGATTTATTATCCAATAGGTCCTATGATAATTAATGATATTTTTCATCAAATATTATTAAAAAAGTCACTAATTTTTAATTTTCATCAATAGTTTGAAAATTGTTACAAAAAATATTACTAATTATAAGTTTTAGCTACAATTTAAAAAAATCGTCACAAAAAACGTTACTAATTTTCAACTTTTAACGGCAATTTAAAAAATTTGTCATAGAAAAATGTCACTAATTGTAAGATTTAGTGACAATTTATAAAAATTGTGACAAAAAAATCACTAATTATCAATTTTTAGCGATATGCAAAAAGTCGTCACAAAATTGTTTTAGTGAGGATTTTTGTAAGACTTATTTTCAATAGTACTTGTTAGAAATTAAGTCCAATAATTAAGACTTATTGATAATTTACCTTAAATGTATCAATTATAAAATAAAATATCCATTGCTCTGTTTCATAAATATATTTTTTATGTCATGAGAGTTATATAACTACAAATATTTTTTTAATTCTTTTTAAAAATGACACTATTGTATTATTTTGAATTAATTATATATATGAAATTTATTTGTCGGTTGAGTCATTTTTCTTTTTGTTTGATATATTTTTATTGAAATCTAGTCTTAAATGCCAACTTGGTGGGGGCAACCCATAAAGTCACTTTGTAAGATTGTATGTTTGATGCGAATTTGTTACTTCACTTTGCTTTCGTTTGGAATAGAGGTCGGTTTTTTATTTTTTAATTATTTTAAGTTAAAAAATTTCATTTGAAATAAATTTTTTTGTTTTTTTTTAAATTTTTATAAGAGAAAAAATGAAATAATTATAGATTAGATATGATATTTTGTCTTATTTAATTAAAATAACTAATTTTTATCTTATATAACTATTTTAGTCATCATTCAAAAATTTTTTTTTATTTTAGTCCAAAGTTGCTTCTTAAACATTGCCTTTTTATTTTTAATTATAATTTTGAAACAGTTTGGTACACCTTGCCTATAATTCCTATAATGGAGGAGAGAGAGAGAGAAATATATTAACTATTTATAGCTGATGACAAAATAAAGATAAAAGGGGGTTTTCATGTTCCAATAAATATATTATTTTAGATAATAAAAAATATATTTTTATGACCAATGAGTGAGGAGCTAATTTTCTGTTACATAGGGAGTGAGAAACCGACAAAATCCAGAAATGAAAGTTTATAAAAATCAAAACCACCGACAAAATCCAGAAATGAAAGTTTATAAAAATCAAAACCACATGGTTCATTGCTCTCTTTCCAAGGAGCCATGTATTATTTACTCAAGAACAAAACAAGGTAATGGCGACGCAAGAATCAAATCATATATATATATATATATTGTTTTGAGAAATTAGTTAAAAATTAATTTTTTAATTTTTTTTAAAAAAATGTATAAAAAATAAAAAAATAATGTGATTCAAAATAAATTAAAAACTTAAAAATAATTTTTAACTATCTTTTCAGAATAGTCTATATATCATCCTAGAAGGTGGGATGACTGCCAAGAGAACATAGATGAAGATTGACCATTAAGCATTTATTTTTGCTACCCTTTGATATAATTTGATAATCAAGTTAAGTGCAGAGTAAAATTTGCATGTGGCCCAATAGTCTGTAGTTATATTATGATAAATATAAGATGCAAAGTATGTAGGCATGAAAAACTTAGAGATGATAAATTATTATATCAGCTCAGCTGCTCTCCCAAACTTGATTGACTTTTCTTTTGTCTGTTTTCAGCATTTGAGCCTATTGGCAACAATATTACACTAACAAAAATATTTCATTATATTATATTATATTATATTACACAAGAAAATGATATTTGTCGCCTATTCATTTACTTTTTCTTTATACTGTTCATAAAATTTATCGCATTATAAATTAAAATGGTACATATTGTGGGACATGAGAAGCCACATAAGAGAGTGAAATTCAATAAACTTCTCCTAATCATATATAACATCCCTCTATTGTGTACTCTAAAAAATTTTCAACCATTACTATATTGACAGCTTGGCATCAAAGGGATAGGAGAGTGGGCGATGAGATCAAACAATTTTACGACTTTATATTACCTCTACTCACTAAGAAACTAAACATGAGACGCCAAAACAGATTTCAATAATGACACATAAAAATTCACAAGAATGGTCTTAAAATAAGTTAAATCGTAGATTAACTTTTGTTCCACCAATTATATAGTCTGGAAAAAAAAAAAAAAAAAAATACATGTCATAAGATTTGTCTTTTATATCACCGGATTGCATGACAATATCTTATTTGTCTTCATTATTATTATTATTATTTTTTTATAATGATTGTACCAATTAAAAGAAACCAAACAGACATTAATAATTATATATATAAAATGAAAAAAAGAAAAAGAAAAAGAAAAAGGATAACAGGTAGCGTTTTTTATAGCAGCAACACTACAAATTCAGAAATTATATCCAAAGCAACAATATGTGAGTCCCATAATACACATTTTCAGTCTTCACCAAACATTCCATTCTTGACCCCAAATTGGGATTGTAAGCCTGGGTTTCATAGGCATAATAAGAAGCCAGCTATAGGATTCTTTAGTTATTAATTTGTTAATAATTTTAGTCATTGAGCTTCTGTCAAAGGAAATCATTAATAGAGATGGAAAATTATATTCATGCATAAAATTCATACAAAAAAAACTTGATAAGAATGATATTATAAATGAATTCATCTTTAATGGTGTTTTATTTTAAAGTGAAATTCATTTTCAATAATTCTATGAACCCCACTTTTTTTTCTTTTTTTTCTTTTTTCACAATATAGCAATTAATATGTTAGTAATTAGATTACAACACAGGTCAACGCCTCTTCATATATTTGAACTTGAAACCTCACTCATCTTGGTAGCTAATTGCTCTCTTCACGACCTTTTGGGCAATTGTCCTATCAAAAAAATTCCTAATTTATCCCGAATGAGAGTATGTGATTGAAATTGAATTTGTGTAGTGTGATGTTCATTCATAGAATAAATTTGAAACAAAAGATAATAATTTTGAATAATTTCTACGTAATTAAGTATGAATTTGTAGTATTATTATTTTATTTTAGGCAATGAAAATTTGTCGTTTAGTCTCATAGTACTAATGTTCTATTTTTTTTTTTTTGATAAATTACACTTTATCCCTTTATGTTTTACTTATTTTCTTACCTTAACCATTAAAGTTTTTGTCTCACTTTAGCTATTCACCTTTTAAGTTTTTTCAATCTAATTCTAAAGCCAAATTCTATTTAAAACTAGATTTAAAAAAAACATACCATGTTAACTTCTATGAGGTATAAAAAATATATTATTATATTTAGATGGCTGTCACATGGTGTGAAAAATATATTATTATATTCAGATTTAAGTTTGGGTGAAGTGTAGCATAAATATAATATATTTTACATCATGTGGTTTCTAATTTGACATATTCTATCTAATTTTAAATAAAAAATAGTTTTAAAAGTAAATTAAAAAAATTTAAAACATAAATAATCAAAGTAAGAAAAAAAAAAAGGAGCTAAAATACAAAATACAGGAATCAAAGTCTAATTTAATTTTAATTTTTTAATTTATTAAAATAAAATAGAATTAAATGAAATAATTAATTTTTAATTAATCTTTTGTAATAATAACTGATAATTCAATTTATAATATATTTTTTATTATTTCTTTAATCAGGGGTTGTTTGAGATGTCCTAAATAAGTGTACTTTTTAATTTTTTGGACTAAAAAGTTGAGGAAAAAAACATGGTTGTTTAGGTTAATTTTTTGACTTTTTATGAAAAAATATGTATTAAAAAATTATATAAATTAATGTGTAGGTGAAAATTAAAATTAAAAATTATGCAATTGTACTTTTTAATTTTTGATAAATAACGATAATTTTTTAATTTTTTAAACAACTTTTTAACTTTTTTATCCACGTGCCAAACTTGCCCTCAATAGACAAAGATTTGAAAACGTTTGATGTGTGACGGTTGTGTTGATCATCAACCAACCATAGATTCAACGATGGCGGCTGGAAAAATTATTGATTAATCCTAATCAAGTCCTTAATCAATCATAACCATTCATCTTCTTTCATATTTTTCACTTATTAATAACTCTTTGATGATATGAGACTTTTCAACATGGCTTTTTAACTGGTAATTCTATAAATTTATATTTAATTATTTAAAAATTATATAAAATTATTATTTATAATTTAAATTTATTTTATGCATAAATTTTATAATATAAAAAATTAATATCAACCACACATTTTCATTCTAGAGATAAATTTATAATGGTTAAGGTAGAGTTTTTACACTTAGTGGTGTTTTGAGAAGTTGGTAAAAATTGATTTTTTAACTTTTTTAATCTATTTTATCTTTTTATACATAAAAAATATAAGAGGTAATATGACTCAAAATAAATTAAAAATTAAAAACTAATTTTTTTTTTTTCTTCTCAAAACGCCCCTCACTCTTGACTAACCGTTTGTTATTCTTATCAATACATACTCTGACCCAGAAGACACTGCAAAACTTTACGAATACCAAGCGGCCACATGCCATTTTGTCCTTGTTAGTATTACATGTTTGGTTTGAGTTTTTTGAATTAAATTTTTTTTATTTTCATATTTTTTTATTCTTAGTGAATAATTTTAAAATTTTAAACATTTTTCTTATTTTTTTAGATGCACCTTACTTAAATGTATCTAAAAAGTAAAAAATTTGTGAAAAAATATTTTAAAAAATACATAAAAATACAAAAAAATTTTATATTTTTATGTATTTTTTAATTTTTTAAAATATTTTTTCACAAATTTTTTACTTTGTGAACAATTTTTTTAAAATATATGGACATTTGTGAACAAAACCTTTTAAAATATTAAAAAAATTCAGTAAAAACAAAAAAAAAAAAATATAAAAAACAAAAAAGTAGAATTTTTTAAAAAGTATTTTTTGAAAAACCTAATCAAACAAGCTTCTATTAAGACTTATTTTTGTTAACAATTTATCTACGACTCCACACTTCTATTAAGACTTATTTTTGTTAAAAGTGAGTATTTTGTTTTTTTAATTTTTTACACATTTTTAAAAAAAATTAAAACATTAATTTTTAACCTACTTCTCAAAATAGATCTAATTATTGTTTTCTATGAATTTATTACTTACCAAAATTTAAAATAGTTAAACATTTTTTATAATAATTTTTTTAAATAGCTAAAATAAATTAAAATTTTTGAAATTAATAAAGATCAACGTATAGAATACAACAGAATAAAAGTTTGGTGAGGAATTTGTATCATTTCAAAAGGATTATATTCCAATTAAATTGACACACAGAATAGTCAACCAATGTATTTTCCATGTTATTTGTGTAGCAACATTGTGGCGTGAGTTATGAGGTATCTGGTTTAAGAAGTTTGATATTTTTTATGATAATTTTGAATTTTAATATTATATATATTTTTTATTATACTCATTTTGATATAAAAATTATAATTATTTTAAATTATAAATAGATTGCTGGGGATGATAAAATAAAAAAAAAAAAAAAGTGAATTGTTTCGGTTGAAATTCTTGTAATGTGTTTATAGAACAGGGAATGACCGAGTGTTGGGAGTGTTTGGAAAGTTTATTTATTAGCTAAAAAGGTCATTTACTCTTTCAATTTTTTTGGTTTTAGTGATTTTTTTTTTCTTCAAAATTATATCAAAATTTTTACTTTTTCAGCTTGTCTTATATAGACGAATCTAAATGGCCAAAAAAAAAAAAATAAAAGCCAAAATATGCTTAAAACTCTACTTTTTTGCGTTTTTTTCTTTTTTGTCTTTTATGGAAATTTAAAAAAAAAATTAAAATTTTTAATTTGTCTCATTGAACAGAATTTAGAAACTCAATTTTTCTTTAAAAGAAAAAAAATTCAATACAAGAGAACATATAATTAAAAAAATAACTTGTCGGTAGCTTTTTGTATTGTCTATCATTGTTTATATATATATATATGTTATTCGGTGATGATAGAAAACTTTGGGATTTTAAACCCAGCTTTAGTGACGTGGAAAATAAAAAAATTAAAAAGAAAGAAAAAAAGCCCAATAATGATAGAGGATTCTAATTTTTAAGTTTTAAAAAGAGATTTAATAATGTGACAAAAGAGATAAAAAAAAAAAAAAAAAAAAAAAACAAAGAAACAAAAAGAAACAAAAACAAAAACATAGGCACACAAATCACATCACATCACATGTGAGCCTCACTTCTTACCACATCACTATAGCTCTTTTTAAAGCTTTCAATCTTTATTCAAGAAGGCTAAAACATCACATCAGTTAATACCCACCACCGCTAGAGCTCCATATTAGAGTTTTAAAACATTTTTGATATGTTATTTTTGTTGTCAAATAAAGATTGAGAACTCTAATTTTGGAACTCTAAAAAGAGTTCTAGTGATGTAGTAAGAAATGGAGCCCACATATGATGTGATGTGTATACTTACGTTTTGTTTTTGTTTCAGCACTGATTGAGAGCTAGAGCAGCTCTACTGAGCTAGCAACCACCTTTTTTTTTTAAAAAAAAAAAAGGGAAAAAGACAAAACAAAGGAAAGAAAAAGACAATTTAATGCTAGTTTAGAGCTACTCTTTTAGAGCTCTAAAACAATTTTCTTTTTCTTTTTGTTTTATTTTTCCTCTTGCCACATCACTAGAGCTCTCTTTAGAGTTCCAAAATTAAAACTCTCTATTATTATTGTTTAGTCGTCATTTTACAAACATTTAATATTGGCTTATTTTAACAACTCGATTAAAAGTTATTTTTTTAAGCTTTTTAACTTTTTTAAGTTCCAATACCTCAATATTTTTTTACGTATTTTTTTTAAAAAACAAGTAATTTAAAAATTTAAAAATTAATTTTAGGACTGGTTTGGCAAGTATAAAAAAAGTTAAAAAGTTAAAAAGTTACCAAGAAAGTTATCACTATTCACCAAAAAAATATATAAAAAAATTAATATACAAATATTAAAATATAAATCAACTTTTTGGCCCATCAATGTCTGATGTCAAGCCAACAGTAGGGAAAGGGAAAAAAAAAATTACATATGTACATTCACTAAGTTTGATGGTAAAGTTGGGTCCATGGGGGCCCACCATGGGTCCCGTTTTGATAATCCGAACCATTCAAAATGTAGAACTCGTCTAGTACTATATGTCTGTAAAAAATCACGTTTATCGGATATTGCTAATTACATGATCAAATCAGTTTTGTATAAAAATTAGATAATGTTATAGTTAATCGTTGACAAAAAAACTAACATGATCAGATAGTTATCGATATCCAATCAACGTAATTTTTTATAAATATATAGTACTTGACGAGTTCTACACATTTAACAGTTCCGATTAGAAAAACGGGACCCGTGGTGGGCTCCCAAAAGCCGAACAACACCGTCCAATCAAATCCCAAAAAGGAGGCAATTTTTTTCCATGTATTCACCAGTCGACTGACTGCCAATCCGTACGGTCTACTACACTATCTTCTCTTACACACTTATTTATATAATTTTTTAATATACATTTTTTCATAAAAAGTCAAAAAATTAATCAAAATATTCATATTTTTTTCCTCAACTTTTTAATCTAAAAAGATAAAAAATACATTTATTTAGAACACTCTAAACAATCCCTTTATTTGTTTCTCAAAACAAACCATTCTACAGTATGTACGCGTAATAATTTTTTCAATTGTGATTCAGACCACCAGTGGGGGTCGCACCCCCAGTGAGGTGGCGAGCCCTCACTGGTTGAAACTCAAAAAAAAAAATAAAACAAATAAAACAAAATTTTTTTTTGCCCAATCCAAACATGCCACCTCACTGGGGGTCGACCCCCAGTGGGGGTCCAAAGCATTTTTGTAATTTTTTTTACTAGCAGATAAGACTGCCAAGTTGTTGGCTGTCTCACCCTCATTTGATAAGAGTACAAGTTTGTTTGTTTGTTTATTTATTTTTTAATTTAAATTTGAAATTTTTAGAACAATTATCTAAAATTTTGGTTGTATTTGATTTGCAAAAATTTTCAAATCACTTTTAAAATTTATAACCAAATACATAATTCAAAACTCAATTTAAAAATTATCATAACTAAACACACAACACGAAATTTAATTCAAAACTCTTTTGATGATATACTATTGAAGATGGTTAGTGATAGGATTATTAAATTATTTTTATAAAAAAATCTAAAACAAATATATAGATATATATATTTCAAATAACAGGTTGCAATTGTAAAAAAAAAAATACACAGTTCTGATCAACCGGCCGAACGTCTAGGAGGATGTTCGGGTGGATAACTTGGTAGACCCGATCCGCTTTTTTTCAAAATTTAAAATTTAAAAATTCATTTCCAAACTTTTTTCAAAACTTATAACCAAACAAATTTTCTTTTTTCAAAACCCAACTTATAACTCCACACTCAAATCACAACTCTAAAAAGAAAATTACAATTTCAAAACTAAATCAAATACAACCTTTATTTTTCTAAGCATAAGGATAATGAGAATTTAAAAATTATACTATTATTTCTATTTACTTGCCTATCTATTCATTTATTAGTCGATATTTGTACAAGTTGTAATCAATGACTTTTTTGGTGAATATTTTGATCACATTAACTCGTTACTAATGATTGACAATAGTGTGTGAAAATATTATAGCCATAATGGCTATATTCATTAAACATATCCTTAACACCAAAACAAAATAATTATTGAATTTAGGGTAAATTACATCGATACTTTCGAGGTTCAGTTTATTACAATTCTTCCTCTCACTTTTTAGAAATTACATTTTCCCCTTCAGATTTAAAGTTTCATTACAGATTCCTCCCTTCAACAATTTATTTTTTTTAAATACCAATGTTGCTCTCATTAGGTAAATTAAATTGACACCCCTCACATTTTAGAAATTACAATCCCCTCCCCAAGGTTTAAAGTAGCATTACCAATTGCCCCATTGGTTAGTATTAGTCGGAAAAAAAATTCATTAAAAAAAAATTAATTAGAAAAAAAAATTTTAATTGAAAAAAAAAATTAATTGAAAAAAAAATTTATTAGTAAAATTTTTTAATTTTTGTTTAAAAATCAACATAAACTCATTTTTTGAATTTACGTTTTTTTTCAAATTTACAAACTGAGACAACCATTTATAAAGTAAAAAAATTATCAAACAAGTTTTTATGACATTTTAAAAAATTTTTGTAAATATAAATTAAAAATTAAAACGAAATGGTTACCACACAGGCCTCAGATGATAAAAATGTGGTAAAATTAACAAACAATTAAATAAGTTACTAACGTAAGAAATGACTTATTAAAATATTCTTAGGTCGTGTATGGTTTGATTTTTAGAATTTTTTTTTAAAAAAATTAAAATTTAATTTGGTTAAGAAATAAAAAATAAAAAATAATTATCATTTTAACTTTGGGGTAGGTTATATACATACGTATGGCTGTTTCAATTTAATTTGTAAAAAATTATTTCTAACCACTCGAAAGATAAAAATTATATAAAAATGATAATTATTTTTTCTTTTTTATTCCTTAACCAAAATAAATTATAATTTTTTAAAAACAAAATTCAAAAAATCAAACCATACATAGCTTAAGAATCTTTTGATAAGTAATTTCACGTTGGTAACTTATTTAATTATTTGTAAATTTTACTTACATTTTTACCATCTCAAGCCCGCTTTGGTAACCATTTCGCTTTCGCTTTCAATTTATATTTACAAAAATTTTAAAAAATGTCATAAAAATTTGTTGGATAATTTTTTGGTTTATAAATGGTTGTCTCAGCTTGTAAATTTGAGAAAAAACGAAATTCAAAAAATGAGCTTATGTTAGTTTTAAAGTAAATTTAAAAATTTTACTAACAAATTTTTTTTTCAATTAATTTTTTCCCAATGAATTTTTTCCCAACTAATACTAACCGAGGCAATTGGTAATACTATTTTAAACCTTAGGGAAGGATTGTAATTTCTAAAATGTGAGGGTGTCAATGTAATTTACTCAATGAGGGCAAATTTGGTATTTAAAAAAAATAAATTGCTAAGGAAAGGAGTCTGTAATGAAACTTTAAACCTCAGGGGAGAGATGTAATTTGCAAAAGGTGAGGGGAATTGTAATAAACCTAAACCTCAAGTGGTGTCAGTGTAATTTACTCTTCAATTTAATACCTTATATACCTATAAAAATAAACTTATAACTAATTTTTTTCCTTTTTTTATCACTATAGATTTTTGTAGTAACTCTTGTGCAACTAGCCACGGCCAAAACCATGCAAGTAGTTGTTCATTAGACCACATCATATCTAGAAGAGAAAATTTGATTCTCTCAATAAATTTTTTTATCATTTTATATGATTAAAGTGTATCATTAAAATTTAAAATTAACAATTATAATTAAAATTTTCTTAATCATTTTTTATTTAAAATAAAGATATTTTGATGTGAATTTTTAACTGCCAGTGATTATGAAAGAGAAATCTCCATTCTGAACTAATCATGTGGTAGAGAGAGATTTTTTGAGTGAAGGATAGAACAGATCGGAAAAAAGAATTCCCTACCAACCTAGATGACTAAAAATGTATCATTCATAGCTTGATACACCTCTATATTTTTAATCACCTCTGTATTTTTTTAATTTTTTTGAATCATGTTATAGATGATATATGAAAGCATGAAGGCAAGGGTGGAGAATGTAGTTGAGAGAGGGAAGGTTGGGGATGAGTACATCACTAACCAACAACAACGTGAGGCTTTCAACAAGTGGAATTCTCAAGGATTTACTCGCCAAGACCATCCTACTGTTATTCAGGTTAATCTCTTATCTAATTTTACTGTCCCTTTCATTTCAAATTTTTTTTTGATGTTTTGTTTGGATCTTAAATTTATAAAGTAATTTATGAAAAGGAATAGAAAAGTATTAAGGGGGAAAAATGACGTTGGGGGTGAAAGTGGTGCTTGGTTTGAGATAGTAATTCTTGGGCCAAGTTTACTTAATTTTAGAGCAGGTAAATTCATTTCGGGGAAATCATATTTTTGTAATTTAATCTAGGATTATTTTAAAATACACACTTTTTAAAAAGTATTTACTATATGTAAATTATGATATTTGTGGTGTTAAATACTACAAATGTCATAACTAAATCATTTTCATTTAAAATTAAAAAAAAAAACATAATGAGTCATAACCAAATACATATAAGGCATAATCAAAATAATAATCATAATAAATTAGAACCGATATCATAATAAATTATAACTAATGGTTATAACTAAACACTGGGCGTAACAAGCGCTCATAATTAAGTTAACCAACACCATAATAGATTATAATAAAAAATTACAAATATCATAACGAAACATATGTTATAGAATTTTCATTTTAATCTATTATGTGAGATAAAATAACACATATTTAATATGCAAATTTAATCATGGTATTGTATGTGGTCTAAGTTTAACATCAACGTGTTTACAAGCACTACACCTCTGTAATGAAAAGCAGGTTTTGTTGGAGATTGGGAGAGACAAAGACATCACAGGCGAATCAATGCCAAATCTTATCTACGTATCCAGACACAAAAGCAAAACGTCGCCACATCACTTTAAGGCTGGTGCTCTCAATGCCCTTGTAAGTTTTTCCTTTTCCTTCTCAGCAATTTTGGGTATGGTATTCTCATCTGATGGCTTTCATGACTTTATTTTTGTTTTGCCTAACAAAATGAAAAAAATATATACATATATATACCAATTCATAATAATGATGTCACGTGATATTTTATTGGACAATGCAATCCTTCTAAATAAATTTATATTGAATTAATTATGAGAATGACATAGTAGTGATAATTTTATAAATAAAATATGTGTTAGGTTTTTATTCTTAGCAATCCCGTTTGACAAAACTCCTTTCGGTTGTATTTGTTTTCGTATTTTTATTTCAGTGAGGCTATGAGTTTATTAGATGCAAATTCAAACCCGAATCGAGCCTTGCAGAAAAGTTTGTGATGTCAATGCTTTCAAGATTGCCACTTCGCTGATTATTACGGGGGTCGAGCTGTCCGGTCAGCTCGCGGCCGAAGCAAAATGCAAAAATGCATTCAAAATTGCCTGTCCGATCATGTTATATTTTTCCAGTTTTTTCCAGTTTTGGCCTTCCCGCTCGAGCGGGGAAAGCGGCGCTCGAGCGGGGTTTGCAAGCTCACAGCATCTCTGCTCTGCCTGAAAAAGTACTGGATGGTGTGATTCTCCGCTCGATCGGGGAAACGGACGCTCGAGCGGGGAGCCTATATGAAATCACAAGATTTGAAGTCTCCGCTCGAGCGGAAAGACCGACGCTCGAGCGGACCGCGCGATCCTAGATTTCCAGATTCATTATGGAGTTTGTTTTCCTCTGAAACAAGGTTTATTTTGGGTTTCTATAAGAAGTGGGATTACTTTGGAGTTCTGCAAGAAGTTGGTTTTCTACAAACAAGAAGTTTATTTTCTTTCCCAACTGGGATTACTTTTGGATCTCTATAAGTAGTTGGTTTTCTCCCAAAACTAGACTACTCAATTATTCCTCCAGATCTTCTTTTTGGATCTTAAAGGTTTTATCTGGGGATTATTTTTTTTTTTTTGTTATTTTCTTTGATGTCTTATTGAGTATTCAAACTCATGGTTTAAAAAGTGTACATCAAAGGTTTGTTTGTTTGTTCTACAAAAGAGAGAGTTGTTCTTCAGTTGCGAATTCTGAAGAATTCGAGCCTGAAGCTTTGGAGGGAATCCGGAGTGGCTCATCAGAAAGACAATTCCGTGCTGAAGATGGGGTTAGAAGAGGCACATAGAGGTTGGTTCAATTAGGCGTTGTGAATTCGCTAGATAATTGAGAGTGATACCTGTGTAATTCCTTTATATCTTCTTAGTGGATTGTTCTTGTGGTCATGTCTGTGGTTTTTAATCACAGTTGGAGGTGCCCAATTGTGGTTTTCCCACGATAAAATCTTTGTGTCTCTTTCTTTTGATTGTTTGATTGGGATTGTTATATTCTGCTTAAAATTGATACATAATCACAAATCAACATCTAGGAGGTTTCTAGATTTTTCAATATGCATCTAAAGTTTTAAAGTGATAGGCTCACAACTCAACTCATTATGTTGTACATATTTTGTATGGGTTTAACTTATTTTAAGTTGGTTATTTCAATTTGAAAGAGCGTTTGGACTTGCTAGGTTTATTTTGGGACTGATTTTGGTAATTCAAATTGTTTAATTTTTAAGATTCGTTGAGTAAAATATTTATATAAAAAATCAAAATAATTGAATATCAATAACTATATATTTAAATTAAATTTGTATTATAAAAAATATATTGACATATATATATATATATATTTTTGATTGAAGAAACTCAGTTACATCGAAACAGAATCAAGCAGATTACAAACTCTAATGGAGTGTGCCTGACCCAATCAAGAGGGAGGGAACCCCTAAGCCCAGCTCTAGCAACAATGAGCCACACCATTTGCCTCTCTTGGGCACCACTTGAAAGACCAACTCCAAAATAGACTTCTAAACTAAACGTTCTCTCAAATTAAGATGACAATTTAAAAGGCTAACTCCAAATTATATTTATCGTTTATTTTTAAAAAAATAAATATGATTCAAATTTATAGTTACTGATATCCAATCACATTAATTTTAAAAAATAAACAATTGGGATCATCAAATCGCCCAAAATAGGCTTACTAAACTTAAACACTTTCTCAAATTAAGATGACAATTTGAGATAAACCAAACCGTGTATATATATTTTGGGCTTTGATAGAGAACCACTCCAATCACCACCTCCACCATCCCCCCTCCCTTCCCCAACACACGTGCCGGTTGGTGATTGGAGGAGAAGGAAAACAAAAGAAAAGAAAATCTAACCAATGAGAGAGAGAGGGGGTCAAAGGGGTGGGGGGAAAAGGGGGTCTGAGGCATTTTCCATATATTTTATGTTTGTATAGAACAACAATGATTCAAACTACTAATTTCAGTGCTCTAATGGAGCACTAATGACAAGGCAATGAATAAAAAAAGTAAAATAAAAACAAACCAAGACTAAAACATCACATCAGTGTGGGTGGAGCCCACTGCCAACTCATTAGAGCTACCTTTAGAGCTCAAAAATTAGAGCTCTAAAGCATTTTTCTTGTATAGAATTACACTATTTTATCCGTAGTAAAAAAACCTTCCTTTTTCTAGAATTAAGATTTTGTCCCAAAGACGTACTATTCCCTCTCTTATGCTATCCTAGCTTTTAAATTTTTTAAATTTAAAATTAAATTATGTGATTATAAATAATAAAGATTAGGAGACATTTTTTAAGGCAAAAAATTCCTGCTCCTTTTCCATAAAGTTTCACATTGCATATGTACTATAACAATCATTTGTCAAGTGACCTCTGGATAGAAGTCAATCGCCATATGGATTGATTTCTGTGGTTTAAAAAATTACAAATATCTATTTATTAGAATTTTTTATTTGACAAAATTAATTGAAAAAATAAAATTCCTCAATACTCTTTTATACAATGATAAAACTATCTGAATTAAAATAAATTCATGACATTATTAAAAATTACTAATTGACTTGATATTTTATTAATAAAATGGACAAATTTCAATGGGCGGGATATGATTTTTAGAATTACAAAAATAAATTATATTTTAAGCAAATTTCAAAGTATGTATTTGTAATTTATCCATAAATAATAAATAAATAAGTTGCTGATAATGTTGTTTTAATTTTAAGTTTATTTAATTATTTATTTTTGAAGGTTCGAGTATCAGCAATCATGACAAATGCTCCAATAATCCTGACCCTAGATTGTGACATGTATTCCAATGATCCCCAAACGCTTCACCGCATGTTATGTTTCTTCTCGGACCTTAAACTTAGGCCCAATTTAGGGTACGTTCAGTTTCCTCAGATCTTTCATGGGCTCAACAAGGACGACATTTATGCTTGTGAGTTTAAACGCTTGTTCCAAATCAATCCTGTGGGAATGGACGGCCTGCAAGGCCCAAGTCATGTTGGGACTGGATGCTTTTTCTCTCGCCGAGTCTTTTTTGGAGGCCCATCATCTTTTCTGGCTCCCGAAATCTCCGAATTGAGGCCGGACCATGTTGTAAGCAAGCCCATCCAGGCCCAACAAGTATTGGCATTGGCACACCAGGTTGCAGATTGCAAGTATGAGAACCAGACCAATTGGGGTTCCAAGGTAAGCTAAAAGCTTGTTAATTAAATTTGAATTACACAAAAAAAAAAAATTTTGTTTTTTGTGGATAAATCACACTGACATTTACTGAAGTTTCAAAAAAATATAGTAAGTCCCATAAATTTGATTTATTAAAATTGAGTTTCCCTAGGTTGCATTTGGATTATGGATTTACCTACAGGTTTAGAAAGGAAATGAAAAGATAAGAGAAATGTGTATGAAATATACGCTAATTTTTTTCTCTGTTTCTATCGCCTTTTCCTTTTTCTTTTAAATTCCTGCCAAAATTCATGATCAAAATACAATCCTGAGGTTTTTAATTCACATAACAGTTAACCCTTTTTTTATCAGTAATTGGTAAGTGATATATATGAAAAAATAATACTGCCATCTCTTTTACATTATATATATATATATATTAGCATGTTTATTATTTTATCTTCACAATATGTGCATTAATGTTTATTCCTTTAATCTTACTGAAAAGAAGGTCAATATATGCGCCAAAACTGATTTCTCTAAAACTCAGAGAAGATAACTATAATTTACCCTATTTTTTTTTCTCTAAAATTGTAGGATTTACTGTTACTATTATTGTTATTAAAACATTTACTTGGTTGCAAAATATGCAGTTGGGCTTCAGATATGGGTCACTGGTGGAGGACTACTATACTGGTTATAGGTCGAATGCGAGGGTGGAAGTCCTGTGTTTTGCCATCCAAATAGAGCAAAGATTTTTAGGGATGTACCCATAACCCTCAATGATGTCGTAAGTCAAACCAAGAGATGGTGTGTGGGCCTACTTGAGGTGGGCTTCTCCAAGCATAGTCCAGTAACTTTTGGTTCCAAGGCTATGGGGCCTCTAATGGGTCTTTGCTATGCACACTATGCTTTCTGGCCCATTTGGTCAATTCCAATCACCATATATGCTTTCCTCCCTCAACTCACTCTCCTCAATGGAATCTCCATCTTCCCTAAGGTATGTACTTACCTCCACTAGTCAATTCAGTTCTACTTAAGTCTTCAATAAATTGATATCAATGACAAAGAATAATCTATATACACATAATTAAATTACAAAAATCCTACACGATGAGCAGAAATATAATATATATATAGAAAAAATATTAAGAAAATTTAAGCACTTAATATTTCTTTATATAGTATTGATTTAAACTTTGTGTACGGTGAACCATACTCTCTAAATCACATATTTCAAATTTCTAACCCTTTTTTAGCATTATTGCATGTTAAGCCCACATTGGGTAAAAATGATAAGGATAATAGGCTAAGTACCTCTATCCCCAAATATCTATGCTCCACTCTCCTAATCCATTCATAGGGTATGGCTTCAGCCGATCGGATCGATCGCGGTTAGTGGGGCCCATCACGTCCCGCTTTTGATAATCTGAACTGCTCAATGTGTAGAACTCGCCGAGTACTATATGCTTGTAAAAATCACATTGATCGGATATCGATAACTATATGATCAAATCAGATAAAAAAATTAGACGGTGAACAAATTAACGGTTGACAAAAACTGTTTTGATCACATATTATCGATATCCGATCAACATGATTTTTTATAGGTATATAGTACTCGACGAGTTCTACACATTCCAACGGTTCAGATTATCAAACAGATTCGCAGGCCCCACGACTATCATATACGCCCAATTCGATCTTGACCGACAGGCTATACCCCATTCATAATTATTAGATCATGTAAGAATTTGAGATATGAAAATCTCAATACATATTTAACGACGGTGAGTGAATTGAGATTAAGGGATAAGGATATTTGGGAACAAAACATACTAGCACATTTTTGTTTGGGTACATTGCACTGATCTCCACTACCATTGAGAGAAAATATAAGTTTAATAATTTTAACGTAATTACACTTATCTTCTTTATAGTAAGGTTAAAATGACTAAAACTAATATCCCTTTTGACATAATTACATTCTCTTGTCTTTGATGTAGGGGCAGTTTTGTCTGCTTGGTGGCTGGATCTGATTCCTTTTAGTTTGCTATATGTTTTTAGTCTTTTTTTCTTTTTATTTATTTATTTTT
Organism: Camellia lanceoleosa; assembly: GCA_025200525.1. NCBI lineage: Eukaryota > Viridiplantae > Streptophyta > Magnoliopsida > Ericales > Theaceae > Camellia > Camellia lanceoleosa. Next base: position 62,897,869 of record CM045771.1, on the reverse strand, counting down.
TTCTCTCTTAAGTTTGGTGCCTTGCCGATTTCTTGCATAGCCTTGAAGCTACACAGATTGTACTCTTTTGGTGTTGTGGTATGTCGGTTGCACATGATTTGCTTGTTCCCATGAGCCAATCTAATTGGAATGTGGGATCAGCGCTATAGTACATCTCATCGTTCTCTTTTTGTATTCTCTTTCACATCTTTAATAAAAATTTATTTGCCATTCAAAAAAAAAAAAAAACTGAAACTAAGATAAATAATGTAAAATATTTGACGTCGTCTTTTTTTCACCTATATGATTAACAAATTTTTAATGAAAACATGATTAAGTATAATGTGAATTAAAATTTTATGGAAGCTCATTGCAATTATATCAAACTCATGAGATTTTATTGTATTTTCTTCAAATCTCAGGAGATGTAGTGTAATGCTTTTTGGTTTTAATACTTTTCTGTTATTCTATTTTATGTATGTAAACTAACCCCAAATTGTAATTAAACTAATGTTACAGGTTTCGGATAACTGGTTTTTCTTGTACATTTTTCTATTTATTGGGAGCTATGGACAAGATTGTCTTGACTACATCTTAGCCAAAGGAACATTTCAAAGGTGGTGGAGTGATCAAAGGATGTGGATGGCGAGGGGAGTCACATCTTACATGTTTGGATTAATAGAATTCATATCGAAGTACTTTGGCATTGCCACACAGGGATTCAATGTCACCAGCAAGGTAGTAGACAATGAACAGGCAAAAGGTATGATCAAGGGACATTTGAGTTCGGAGTTGAGTCGCCCATGTTTGTGTCACTAGCAGTAGCAGCAATAATCAATTTAATGGCGTTTGTTGGAGGGTTGATCGGAGTTTTGAGGGGCAAGAACTCAGAGGGACTATTTGGTCAATTATTGTTTTCGAGTTTTGTGGTGTTGAATTGTTGCCCGCCATTTACGAGGCTATGGTGTTGAGGATCGATAAAGGAAGGATGCCTACTAAGGCTACCATCATTTCCACATTTCTTGCATGGGCTCTATACACAGCAGCTTCTCTTATACTAAAGATGTGAAATTAAAAAGGGGGTTGTTCTATTGTTTTACTTTTCATTTTATAGAAAATAAAGACATAGAGAACTTGAATTGCATTTGCATGTAATCCTGATTAACAAGGGATATGATTTGGGGAATACTAGTTTATTGTAAACTACGGGATTTTGTCGACATTATTGCCTATTTAAGTTTGTGTTTGGCCTTGTGATTCATAATAAAAAAACAAAATAAATTTTTTTTTTAAAAAAAAAATGCTAGACACTAACAATCTAAGTGAACTAACATTTTGGTTCCTGAAAAAAAGAAAAGAAAAAGTGAACTAACATTTCTGGTGATTATTGCCTATTTTGTGGTGTTTGTGATCCTAACATTTTGTCGCAATTCATGAGTACCTTTGAATTAAGCACTCCCTGATCTACTACTAATAATTATTGTGTACAAAATGTGTATAAAGAAGTATTTTATGAGATTAGGAACTAAGAAAAAGTAATAAGAGTATTGTTATTTATGTCCAAAATTAGATTTACTTTCTAGGTGGCTTCCTCTCCACATTTATCAAAGGGGAAATTTTTAGAAAGTGGTTGTTTTGGATAACCCATTAAGATTAAGAAGTGTTATGCAAATAGAAAAAAATTATAAAAATTTTATATCATTTTAAAACAAAATCACACATCAAGTATTCTTTTAATTATAAAATGCCACCATCACATTGTTCTAACCCACTTAATTCAACAATAGTACCCATGTTATTGAACATAATTATGTTATGTTTAATTTTGTAACAACAATGATAAAGAGCTCTAAATGCACAAGCTCGAAATGTGCTTCATTTGACAAAGATCTATTGTAGTCTTCAACCGAAATCCATTTTTGCAACTTGTTGAGAAGTTTGTTTCTCAACTATCTTCTCAATGTGTTAGGCTTGATTTGTTAAATCATGGCACGATTTAACAACAATTATGTGTGATGAATTAGACCCTTTCCCATATGAGTTAAGAAAGTACAATTCTTCTCACTATTGACTTTCTTTCATGAAGAAAATCCATAAAAATGAAGGTGCTAGAAGTAGTGCATCCATTCGGTTTTGTAAAAAGATAGCAAGGAAGACAAAAGGCACAATGTTTGGTTGGAGAATATTCTAGCTAATCTAGAAATAACTTGTACCAAGAAGTTAGAAAATGATGCCCATTCTTCTCTTCAAAAGGTTGGTTGTCAAGTTGGTATGGTCCAAATTTAATGTAAGCTCGTCAATCTCATCACGTTGAGATATCAAATAATCCCAAATTTGTGGTCCTAGTCTTGATCCCATACCAAAGAAGATGTATCAACTTCTTTGGATTCTATTCTAGGCACTTTACAAGGACGTTGTTTAGGAATTGAAGCTTCAACATTATCAGTGGAAGGTTTTGTAGTTGCATTAACTTCTATATCTTGAGAGCCGCTTTTCTTAAAGAGAGAATCAATTTTTTTGTTCACCATAATTCACCTAACATTCAACTCAATTTTATTTAAGAACCTGAAATTTATTAAACATATTTTGTTACTCACTAAGTAAAAAGCATACTAACAATATAATTTAATCTAACAAACAAAGGACATGTCATTTTCAATGGGTAAACAATAAGAATCTTCAGAGTAAAAGAATTGCAACGAAGTTAAAGATATTTAAAGCTTATTCATCTATGAGAAACTAAAGATATTTATTATTATTATTATTATTATTATTATTATTATTATTTAAGCCTACAGTAAATGCTTGGTTTTGCAAACAAAGCAAGAGAAGATTTCTTTCGGAGACAACAAGTCTATTATAATTCAAAATTGATGCGTTTTGAACTCAATATGGATTAATTACATATGCAGTAATATTACATACGTAGAATTTTCTATAAAAAAGATATGTACCATGTTCATAGATGAAGCCATCAAAGCTAGAGCAACCAGGTACGCCATTGAGCCATAGAACTACCGGATCGTTTGATGGATTTCTTTCGGAAACAACAAAGTAGTAGAAAAGGTTCTTTGGAGGATCAGGATTGCCATTTATGGTCACATACCTTCACACACAACAACATTGCATAAGCAATCTACAATTAATTCTACTACTGTTGGCTTTTTGGCTTTCGAAGGTTATTAATGTAAATTTGAGCATGCCAACAAGGATAAATCAGTCTTTACAGAATATTAATTTCCAACCAATTATCAAACGATTGTGTTTTAGTTCTTTTCAAATTTCAATGAAGAGGACTTTTACTGGTAGCTTTGTTTAGGAGAATTAAGCAAACAATGAGTAAATGAAGAACAATTATAGTGTTTCATTAAATAAAATAGAAGACTTACAAAGATCCATATCAGCCTCGTAGAGGTTTACAGCAACAAACTACTTGAAACTACTCATATAAACGAAGTGCAATGCAGGAATTTAAAGTACAGAAACGTAAAAAACAAGAAATATAAAAACTGAAAAGGAAATAAAATAGATAAAACTGGTTTTTTGTATCTGAGTCTGGGGCTTCTTTCTGGGGCCTTCTCCGCTATTTATACTTCTCAATGGTAATCGTCGAAATGCGCTTCTAACCGTCGAACCATTCCTCCATGATTGCTGATCATATTGCCTTACAGTTAGCTCCACTATGCCTTATCTGCAGTTAGGCTTCCCTCCTGATTTTGAATTCAAATATGAGTAACTATTGAAGTCACGTCATTTTGCATCTCTCTGTTCATTCTATACTCTGTAGACCCACAATAACCAATACCAACTGCCACGTGTATGATTATGATTGAAGACTTGAATTGTTTTCCCGTTTTGTCCTTATCCTACCACGTGTCGAATTGTGATTGGCTTGTATAAATATGTAGCCAACATTACCCTCCGCATTAATATACCCAATACTTAGTGATATTAGTGTATCAAGGTATTTTATCCACGCCTTAGAACGTGCATGGATTTGCATTTTCCGTAAATGCAACCACCATTCATCATTTGCATTAAATTCTCTTCTAATCCTTTGAACATTTCCACCATCTCAAGATTCAAAAAGATACATCTTTTATGGCTGCCGATTTTCTCTTACATTGATCAAGCATACGAAGAGTTATTTGATGATGCTGCTCATCCTCGAAAAGAACCTTCATGTATTGATTAGCCACCTTTACCCACCTCCCTATATTCAAGTCATGGAAGCTTTTGCGATTATCAACCTTTGGATTACACACCCATTACTCACAATTCTTGACCCAAAATTTCGCAAACATGGACATTGGAAGCTCTTCTTCTAAACCAAAATCTTCTGCATGTGATGAGGCTGTAGCTTCTTCTTTCTCTCGGGGCTTCGTTGGAGAAGTCGCCGTAACTCAAGAATCGGAGCTAAGGGAGCGAGTTAATCATCATTTTGACGAATTTGACGACCCTCTAACTTTACCTTCCTTTGCACGGAGCTCGGTAGTTTAACTCTATGTACTCATTGACCACCGCCAGCTTTGGAGGAAAATCGTCAGAAAGTATAGTACACATCTTCCATGCCTACGAAGATAGTACAAGTTACCCGACGTCCAAAAGAGGCACAAGGGTACAACCTATCGTTTTAGCCTGTAGGCAAAGCTTTTGCTCTTCGACCGCTTGATTGTGTTAACACCCCGCCTCTCTCGTTCTTTTGAGATGGAAGCCTCTACACCTCCTCTTCCGCAAAATCCCCAATGGATAAAGAGACTAAGGCTTACCCTTTCTGAGGACCAGGTTTTTCCCCCCTATAATTCTCCACCTCCCTCTACTCCAACTCAAAGATCGCAAGCTCAACTTCGCCATGACCTTTTCTCACTTGTCCTTAATGTTCTTGAAGACGATGTTCCTCTTAAGAACTTTCAATGGGCTTGCGACGTTATGACCAAGGCCATGTCCTCAACCTCTTCGCCCAATCAGAGCTCCATATGTTTTGGACCAACTCGCGCTGCTTCTTCATTGGCACCAAACTTCTATGGCCACCACCCAATCTTTGAACCAACTTTCACCCTTTGAGTTCATAATTGCACGAAGCAGAACCTCATCGAAGAATATGATGACTTCAAGAATAATGACTCACAGATTGGGATGACTTCGATATGGATGAGATGAAACAAGAGTTAAAAGAAACAGAGTTTGAAATAAAGGCGAAAAAACTCTTTTGTCAAGTAAGAGCACATCAACTTCAAAATAAGCTTGGAGAAAATAGAAGATAGAATAAAAAGGAACAAAAGTTTATTGACCATAGGACCAAATTCCATGATCTTGTCATTTACTCGTTCCTTACTTTTACGAAGCTTGAATATGTGCCTAAGCAAGGCCTCTCGATGTAATCATGTTTATCTTAAAAAAGTGGAGAGAATTTTCATTTGGTATGGTCTAATTTTACCCCATTTGTCAAAGTCAAACAAACTTAGGGCTTCAAAATCAAAAATTTCATCCTTCGAATTTCAATTCGATCATACCTAACCCAACTCATGGAGTGTAATTAACAACTTTTACCGGTTTCCAATCAAAGCTTTAAATTTATCAATTCTGCCCTTCGAAACCAGATTTGATCATATCCAGTCCCCAACATATGGTTAATACAATCAAATGATTTCAAATCAACTAATTTTGTTTCAAAAAACAGTCTATATTTCCAAAATATGGAAACCTTTTTTAAGAACTGCACTGTTTTATTCCTAAAAAAAGAGTGATTTCTTCTACGTATTATCAAACCAACTATTGGTTTTGACACTTTGAACAACAATTTCTGTCCTTAAGGTATTTCAAGTTTTGCTTCGATGGACTTTATTCTCACTAAGAGACCCTGAAACAGGTTTTCAATCCTTTTGAAGTAAACAAATACTTGAGCATTCTTGCATTCTTAAGTGTAGAACGTGCTTCGAAGTCGGCTTCCTACCTTCGAAGCCATTTTCTTCATTGGATTTTGGCGCCAACTTGGCTTCGAAGCTGCAATATTTTATTTCAAGCTGACGATAGTATTTGAGATGATGTTTCCTCCATAACTATCAATACCGAGGGACTTTTTTCACATTTGTACTTATAGTACTTTTGTGAATTTCGTCAGATAAAACGACTAGGTATATATTTTTTAGACACAACAGTTTTTAAAACCCTTTATTTCGCGCTTTGAATTCACCCATTTGCCTATCACACAAACCCTTCGTCTCTACTGACCTTCCTTTTCCCTCTACTCTTTTCCCAACTTAGTCTTCTGAGAAAAACTCTCTATCAATGGCTTCTTCTTTTTTGAAAATACCGGTCGTGGAGAGCGCGAGTTCGTCTGTAACCTTGAAAAGGATTATTGACGCAGAATGTGAGAAGTACAAAGCTAGAGAGAAAAGTGCCATTGACTCGACGATCTTCATTCCTTGTCGTCATGAGCAAAGAAGAGTATGTGCTTGGCCCATCTTTAGGAGATTTCACCGAAGCCTGGGCTTCTATATCCATCGCCTAGAAGACTATTGTCTCCTTTACGAAGGTGGTCTTGACTAGGGAAGTTGGAGGATGAACCGCCCTCATCGCTGCTGGCCCACGGTGAGACCAGAGTGGCAAGAATGGTATGATCGAGTTGTCTCGATAGGACTCGATCTTCAAGAGCCGCTTTTCGATGCCCTCCAATTATCCGAAGTTTACCATTTCTAAGACCCTTTCTTAATATCTGCCGCCTTTGCTTTTGGAATTCGGGCTTTTTAATTTCTTTCTAATTTAGATGTAGGATGATGGCCCCACTCGTTCTTGATATCGCCATCCGTTAGGATTGTCCCTCATCGAACCCCTATTGGTCCGCATTATCTTGACCTTAAAATCCCTTTTTCCTCCCCCTCTTTTAACTTATCCTATAGTGACTTTTGTCAAGGCTGAGAATAGAAGAGAGGGCCCCATGAGTGATAAGGAATTCTTTTCTTTTATATTATATTGGCTTTGCAAGTTCCTTTTCTATACCTCTTCTCAAAGGATCATGCTTGAATTCCCCTCTTGCCAAAGCCCTTGTCTTACAAAGAAAGGTGGCCTTAGCTCCATATGTTCTAGGTCATGTATATAGAGCTTGTTCTCTTTTTTGTGAGAAACCCTTGGATGCCAATCAAGGATGTCCATTTTGGATACTTCACTTTGGCTTTTGCATATTTTATCGAGCTACAATCTAAATGCTTAAAGTTTTGGAGCCAAACCCTACTACTGTGGTATGAGGTTAGCTAATGTTTCATTCATCCTTCCACCTTTGCTTTTTATATCTCTTTCTTCCATCAACTTCAAATTTCCTTCTCTTTCCACGCTTTCGCCCTTTCAACTCCGCCAACATTGGTTCATCTCGTTGAGGACCTTCGAGTGATAGGTCCCGCTCTTCACCCCAACACAAGAACATATGGGCCTTATTTTGATCCCTTAAAGATTTGTTCATTGGGACTATGAACCCCAGCTTACAAATGCATTGTCGAGTCTTATTGTCCCGCCCCATTTGCTAGGTGGCAATTAACTTCTCACCAGGTCCCAATACCTCTAAGCCTGCAGCAGACCAATTTAAGTCTTACCAACAGGACTTGAAGGTTCAAGATCCATTAGAAGAAGCAACTTCTAAATTCATCCAAGACTTTGTTGACTTTGACTATTTTCCTTTCATTCCTCAAGGTAACATATTGAAA